>CM061062.1:39912925-39971047 GCA_030762895.1 Sophora flavescens | reverse complement strand
ATTTTCTTTTTCTTCTTTTTTTTCTTCATTTTTTTTCTTCTTTTCTTTTTTATTGGCAATGCTCTCAAGTATAATTTTTCTTGTAGAAAGCAGAAGAGTTTACTATGTTTGTGAGGATTAATGATCCTTCAGACAAAAGTTTGGAGTCATTTTTTCAAATAATCCTTTTGAATAGACAACGTCCAATTCAACACAAGATCTTTTTCTTGAAGCTGTTAAAGGCGCTCCTTTTCCTATAGCTTTTATCAATCATCTTGGTAAAACTGACCATCACAAAGCACAACTAATCTCTTCCTTTCAATGACATCTGGTTGGTCATGTCAATCCTAAATCCATTCAGCTTCATCCGAAAATTGTTTGACCAAACTCATGGTCTAAGGGAATGCCACATCCACCTTATATTCAGAATTCTTCTGGCCAGAGTTTTTCATCAAGGATTTACCATCAGATGGTTAAATTGTACTGTTGAACTCATGATTACCTTACCTGAAGCATCATGTAATATACATGCATGGATTCAAAAGTATGACAGGAGAGGATATTACTGACTGGGAAACTTCTTGATGGAAGTTTGATAGCTCAGAGAATAGAAACAAAATAAAATTCACCAGAAGTGATATGGAGGTCAAAGAGGTGGTGCCCCAGTTCGGATTGATTCGATCTTGGAGATCATGGCTATTGTCTACCAAAATTTGCCTTAGTATGAGGCATTTGGAAATGAATTGGTCCAATTTATACCATTTGAGAACCAAATTGCCCTGAGAAGGACCTTTGAGAATAGAGCTACCCCAATGTAGGACCTTTGAGAATGGGCTTGCTCCAATGTGGGATTTTTGAGGATGGAGTTGCTCCAGTGTAGGACATCCAAACATAGAGTTACCCCAATGTAGGGATCCAAGCATAGATTGCCCCAATATCGGGTCTTTGAGAATGAAGTTGCCCTGGTCTGAGGCATCGAGAGTAAAATCCAAAAATGGAAATGATTTAGAATAAGGCCCTTGGAAGAAAAGTCTTGCCCCAATTTTTGCCACGCCAATCTTGCCTTGACTTTTACTTAGACTGCCCATGCAAGTTTTTAGTCTAGTGGGCTTTTTTCCCCCTTTTTTTTCATCTTTTTTTTTACTCTTTCTTTTCTTTTCTTTTCTTTTTTTTTGTTTTTTGCATTTTTGGAAAAAGGCACCTGCATGTGTGAACTTTATTAACGTGCCACAAAGGATTTTCAAGAGCATGAGCCTTGTGAACCAGACCAAGGACGGTACTTGTAGAAGAATAAAAGAAAATGAGAGATGAAAATGATGAGAAGAAACCATGATGTGACATTATGATGGGGAAGGTGATTTAAAGAACAAGGTATGCATGTAAATCCATTACATTAATGCTTCGGGAAGGTGAGCATAGTTCAAGAGCCAAATGATTCATACCAGTACAACATAACCATATTTCATGATAAACCACTGATAAACCACAATGGAATTGATTATTCAAAAATTTCCAAAAGCAGGAGGACTACAAGGTGACTTAAATGTGAGCCACTTGTGATGACAGGATTTTCTCGAGCTTTCAATAGTCTATTGACTAATAACCTTCTCACCACGGTCTTGAAACCATCAGGATTCTCATTGAGAGACCAATTACCCCCATGAGAAATCCTGAGTGACATCTGGGTCATAACACACTTGAAATGGAGGCTCCATTTGTGTTCTTCTGGAACCTTGGACATCTGCTCCTTCAAGTTGGTTGACTTCATCTTTCAGTTCTAGTTCAGCCATGATCCTTGATTAAAAGCGAGTCCGATAAGGACGACGAGGAACCAATTTTTTTAGTTTTTCCTTTTGACGAGTATGCAAAAATGAATGAAGATGCAATATTTTTTGTTTTTTTTTCATTAAGACATTGGAATGCCAGAGAATCGTCAATGTCTGCCCAGGTGTGAGTAGTTCTAAAATACTAAAACATTAAGGAGAAATTATTGTAATCAAGCAGCAAAACTTTTATTATTGATCAAAATCAAGTGTTGTATCCAAACTTATACATGGCCTTCAATGAAACTACTCACAACGAGCTTTGAACACCCACGATTCTTTAACTGACCCAAATGAAATGAGAATGAGTGACTTTAAAAATTTATCATTTTTTTGCTTATTTTTTTTTGAAACATGAATGCAAATGCACGATGATGCAACATGTCTTTTTCAATATAAGGAGAAATTATCATGTAGATTTTTTTTTTGAGGCCTTGTATCTTGTGAAAGCTCTCTTGGGTGGCTCTATAATCTCGCTGACCTTGGTCTCTAGAGCTAAAGTCTCTTTCAGAATAACCACAACGATAGGTAAACTACCAGGTGTGGAACATCCATGAAAGAGCACACTCTAGATGAGATTCTCGCGATAACCAGACAGGAAGTAGATCCAAAATGATTACCACTAACAACCTCCTCTCATCCTAGGCTTCACACAGGCCTGGGAGCAAAACTCAAAACAACTCAAATAGAAAAACAAACAACATTGCACATACAATATGAAAAGAGATATTCTACCCTAAGAACAAAAAACAAAGAGGGTGAAACCATTAAAAAAGGAGAAAAAATAATTTTGCACAATTAACTATGTAAGGCTTGACTCTCTTAAAAAAAGAAATCCCCAATGGAGTCGCCATCTGTCGCAACCACATCGCGACGGCAGCGGTGAACAAAAATTAATAAGTATTGCAAAAATGGGTTATCAATTTAATTTTACTTTGAACATTAAGGGTTGTTTGCAATAACCAAACAGGAAGAAGATCCAAAGTGGCTATCACTAACAACCTAGTTTAGAAATTAGAAATTAAAGGGTGCTCATGATAACCTAACATGAATAAGATCCAAAGTGGCTATCACTAACAACCTATTTTAATTAAGTTGAAAACAAAATGCTAACAATAATCAAATGGAAGTAGATCCAAAGTGATTATCACTAACAACCTATTTTTATTTTTAGAATTGAAAGGGTGTTCGTGATAACCAAAGAGGAAGAAGATCCAAAGTGGCTATCACAAACAATCAATTTTTATTTTAGAATACAAAGGGTGTTCATGATAACCAAACAGGAAGAAGATCCAAAGTGGTTATCACTAACAACCTATTTATAAAAATTATTTCATGTTGCAAATCATTTGAAAAATTAGAATAAATATTTAATTAGAGAAATATTTGTATTTAAAAGATAAACATTTAAATTAATTTGATATATTGTCACAAAGAAGTATTTATGTTTTAGAAAATAAGCATATCCGATCAAGTAATAATTGTAGCAAATAAACATTTTAACTTGAAAAACATGTACACTTAATTTTAATTTTGGCTAATACTTTTAAATATTTATTTTTAATTGCAGTACATTTTATTCTAAAAAAATAAATAAACTGGATTAAACATGTGGGTAAACAAATTAGGGCATTAAGCCCTTGACCTTCCTAATGGAAAAGGCCATACGGCCATGAAGTGAAAATGCCGAGGTGACAAAAACAGAAAGGGAGGGGAAAGGTACCACACGTGGCTGCTGTCCAACAAATGAGGAAGAGAGAAATCTGCACGACGTGGTCGCGTGCAGCAGCACCTGATGGAGAACGACGGAGAGGCGGCGGTGACACCTGTTAGCGGGGAGATGCACGCACAGGTGATGCAGTGGACTACGGCATAGCGAGACCACGTCTGTTCATGTCGAGGAGTGGGCGTTACAGGGTCATGAACCGGCGGCGTCTAGGCGGCACTCTCTTGCTGTGTGGTGGATGAGAAAGGAGGGTGGGGGAGAAAGAAGTTTGCGCAGAGGATAATTGCTACGTGTGGAGAATGGCGGAGCGGGGCTGCGGAGGACGATAAAACGACGTAGTAAACTGCATTTCACAATGATGGGGGCTCCGAGCCTCCAACGTGGTGGCCTTGAACTTGACTTACATGGTGATGCGCATAGAGGCTTGAGGGAGTTTGCTGCTATGTATTTCTTGGAGGGGAGAAACAATTGTGGGTATATCCAGAAAATGGAATCTGGAGTCGAGAAGGAGAAGAAGAATGAGAAAATGGAAAGAAATGGAGCGATCAGAAAAAATCCCTTGTCTACGTTGCTACTACCTTTCCTTTTATATTGATCAATCATCCTTAAAATGAACAACCATATGTTTCCTTGTAACTGGGAGAACTCCTTTTATTCAAG
The DNA here is from genome assembly GCA_030762895.1 of Sophora flavescens. NCBI lineage: Eukaryota > Viridiplantae > Streptophyta > Magnoliopsida > Fabales > Fabaceae > Sophora > Sophora flavescens. The sequence goes on along the minus strand of CM061062.1, from coordinate 39,966,859 downwards.
ATTTATTGGCCTTTAAAGAGTGAGTTATTGCCATTTGTTTTTATTTTTCTTCAGTTACAATTTGGTTAAAGTTGTGAATTTGTGAGACTCTCCATCTCTGATGACTGTTACAAAAGCTCAAAAACCAACCATTTGTTTTCCATTTTTTCATTTTTTCATTTTTTTTAATTTTTTTATATTTGCTTTTTTTGTTATTTTATAATAATATAGAAAGGACAAAATATAGTGTTCACAACCTCATAGAACCTCATAGAGTACAAATGACTCTGTTGCTCCTATTAGAAAATCAAATAAATATTATATGACAAAATGAAATTTTAAACCAAAGATATCAATAAAATTAATAAAATTATTTATTTTGTAATATCCAAAAATGAGTTAGCTTACTCTAGATCCTCGAGTACAAATGACTCTGTGCTGTACTGCCTGTCATGTGCTGTCCTGATATTTTTTACAAATCAAACGCAACCTATGAGTCTTACCTCAGTGCATTAGTGTCCTTTCAGAATTAAAATGTGAGCACCTACTTATACTGCATGTTAGAAGGAACAAATTGATATAGAGAGAGTAGTCTAACTTTTTTTGTATGGAAAACAATTTGAGTATGGTATACAAATGAATAGGAAGATTTTGACATTACCATGACATGAGATGATTATTTGCTCAGGAGTCCTTTGGTGAAGGAGATGGTTCGTTTGACTCTTTTCTATTTCCAATGGCAAGCTAGAAAATAATCTCTCCCACTCTCCGGTTGGAAATAAGTACCTAGACCTCAATGGAATTAATGTTACTTTTCTATCATAACAGCCAAATGTAATTGATATGATCCCAAAGGTTGCATCAGTTTTTTTTTTCTTCCCTTTTTTTACGTTTTTTTTTTCGGAATCTTAAAGCCACATTAATGCCAAATATAAGATGATTGAGTTGTTATTTTTAATGAACTTAAAAGCCCAAATGCAGATGATATTTCAAAAGGCAAATGATCAATGGCAATAGAATGCAACGTTTTAGTTGGGTATAGCTAAATAAAATTTTCTTTATTGGCAAATGAATGGCAATTAATTTTCGTTTTATTTGGGCATAGCTGAATAATTTTTTTTATTCAAATTCTAATAAAAAAAAGGTGCCGATCAATAAACCCTAGACTTGTTTATAGTTTTAAATTGTCCCCAAGTTAATGGACCAAACTATCCTTATGGCATTATTTAATTTACTAAATTATCCCAAATCCCCAGGTTAAGGTACCAAATTATCCTTATGGAATAATTCATTTTACCAATTTATCCCAATTAAACCCTAAAGACCTTCTTCCTTTCATACTTATATATATATTAAAAAAAAAAAAGAATCATGTAATGTTAGAAACAAAATGAGCCAGCAAATGCTGATCCCCAATAGTTATGATCACTTGGTGTTTCAAACAACCTGTGGGTCCCTTCGCCAAATTTGAAGTTTTGTAGATAAACTTCAATGGTAGTAGATGTGGAACACGCCCATTTTTCATCTAGCATGGTAAGGATTTTTTAATTTTTTTTATGAGCGCATGGTTAGGAATTAGGAATTAGGATAACTGTTATGTTTGACATGAACCTTTTAACACATGAGAATGGTCCTGATGGAAAAGCAAGGACAATTTAATATATACCTCACGAACCTCATATTCATTTTAAAAACTGACTGAATATATACCAATATTTTGGTCAAAAACATGCATTACATTCAACAATCACATTAGCTCATCCTTCTTGATGGTCTTACCAAATTTGAAGACTTTTTTTTTTAAATGAAAACAATATTTTACTCATTAAAAAAATGTGCGATTGACCAAAAGAAACAAATGTGTTGATTCTATGGCATATAAAAGTTGGTTATTATGCAGTAACAGATTCTGTTTTTTCTGTTAGACCTTTCCCCTTTCTTCTATTGCTGTATATATATATATATATATATATATATATATATATATATATATATATATATATATATATATATATATATATATATAAAGCATCCCCTCCAGTTGCTGAGAGTGAGATCGATACAATCAAGTCTTAGCCACATAGAGTTACAAAGTGTCAAGTGAGAGAAAGCTAGTTTTACTAGGTGAACTTGAGTGTAATTGGGGCTAAGGGATCAGTGAGATCAAACTGAGAGCTGAAAGGAAGATCTTCTTCCATCTTGTAATTGGATTGACTCTTGAATAGACTGGACTTAAGCTTGTGCTTAGTCCCGGAGACGTAGGCATCGATTTGACCGAACTCCGTCATCAAATCCTTGGTGTGTTCTTTCCTTTATCATCAATCTTTTATGTTCTTGAATTGTTTTCTATTTTATGCATATACTGCATACTGTCTTTGGTTGTTTTCTGGTTTTCTTACAGAGGCCTTTTCTCGAACAATTGGTATCAGGAGCTAGAAGGAGGATTAAATGATGATGGAAAAATATGACATTGAGAGATTCAATGGCAAGAATGATTTCACTCCGTGGAGATTGAAGATGAGAGCTCTCCTTGTTCATCAAGGGTTAGAGGAGGCTTTGGAAGGGGAGAGGAAGTTACCCAACACAATGTCTGAAAAAGAGAAGAAAGAACTCTTGAACAAGGCTCACAGTGCAATAATATTGTGTTTGGGTGACAAGGTTCTTTGTGAAGTTTCAAAGGAAAAATCCGCTGCTGCCGTCTGGTTAAAGCTCGAGAATCTCTACATGACAAAGTCATTGGCAAATCGCCTCTACCTCAAGCAGAAGCTCTACACACTCAGGATGCAACCTGGAACATCCGTTGAAGATCATATGGATGAGTTCAACAGGCTGATACTGGATCTTGAAAACATTGAAGTAAAAATAGAAGATGAAGACCAAGCCTTGCTTCTAATTCGTTCATTGATCAGTTCCTATGATAATCTTGCGGATACTCTTGTATATGGAAGAGAGTCATTGTCACTAGAAGAAGTACAAGCAGCCTTGATCTCGAAGGAACTGTCCAAGAAGTCAGAAAATAAAGATGGTGATGTGGGAGAAAACCTTACAGCAAGGGGAAGGCATGACAAGAAAGAAAGCAAGGGAAAGGATCGATCAAGATCAAAATCAAAGGGAAAATGGAAGTGTTTCTTGTGTCACAAAGAAGGGCACTTCAAGAAAAACTGTCCAGAAAGAGGGTCCAAGAAAAAGAGAAACAAGGAAGAGAAGGGAGATGCTTCAAAGAGCTTCGATGGCTATGAAAGTGCTGATGTTCTCGTGAGCCGCCAACTATCAAGGTGAATCTGAATAGGTCATGGACTCGGGGTGCTCCTTTCACATGTGTCCAAGAAAATAATGGTTTCTTGATTACCAATCATTTCTTTGGAGGACAAGTCAGTAATGGGAAACAATGCAACATGTAAAGTTGTTGGCATTGGATCCATTAGACTTAAACTCACGGATGGTACGAGAAGATTTTGATTAAAGTTAGATATGTTCTTGATCTCAAAAGAAATTTAATTTCTTTGGGAACATTGGAAGAAGCTGGTTTTTGGTTTCAAGGCTGAAAATTCTATTCTAAAAGTACTCAAAGGAGCTCGGGTGATCATGAAAGGAGACAGGAAGAATGGTCTATATGTGTTAAAGGGAAATGCAATCACCGGTGTTTCATCGCTGGCATCGATTCAACCATCAACAAAGGAGTAATTTGGCATCAAAGGTTGGGACATATCAGTGAAAGGGGCCTGCAGGAACTTGAAAAGCAAGGAATTCTATGTGGAGACAAATTAGAAGCTCTTGAATTCTGTGAACACTGTGTAATTGGCAAGCAAACCAGAATCAGGTTCAACACTGGAACTCACAAGACAGAGGGCAGACTTGACTACATTCATTCTGACTTGTGGGGGCCATCAAGATCTCCAACTCATGGAGGTAACAGATACTTCATTACCTTTATTGATGATTTTAGTAGAAAAGTATGGATTTATCTATTAAAAGTTAAAGATGAAGCATTTAAAACCTTTGTGCATTGGAAAACCCGAGTAGAAAATCAATGTGATAGGAAGATAAAGGCTTTAAGAACTGACAATGGTTTGGAATTTTGTGGAGATGCATTTAACAATTTCTGCAAAGAACATGGAATATGCAGAAATCACACTGTCAGAAAGACACCTCAGCAAAATGGTCTTGCAGAGAGGATGAATAGGACTCTTCTTGAAAGGGTGAGGTGCATGCTGTCAAATGCAAACCTACAAAAGCAATTTTGGGGAGAGGCTGTCCATACTGCTTGTTATCTCATCAATAGGAGTCCATCCTCAGCTCTTGAATTCAACACTCCTCAAGAGGCATGGAAAGACAGTCCACCAGATTATGGAAATCTCAGAATCTTTGGTTGTCCAGCTTACTTTCATGTGAATGAAGGTAAGCTTCAACCAAGAGCAAAGAAGGACTTATTTATGGGATATCCTGATGGAATAAAGGGTTTTAGAATCTGGTCCATTGATGATAAGAAATGCATCATCAGTAGAGATGTAACCTTTCATGAAGCTGAAATGTTTAAGGCCAAACCATCTACAGAAGTCATTGAAAATACAGAAAAACATGAAGAACCTCAAATTGAGGTGGAGCTTGAAGGAAAAGACAGGGAGGAGCTGGTCAACAAGGAACAAAATCATCTGGATCAAGAAGCAGAAGATCATACTGAAACTTGTGATGACAAAGTTGCTGAACAGGGCTATTCTCTGGTTAGAGACAGGGTTAGAAGAACAATCAAACCACCTCAAAGGTTTGGATATCCTGATATGATAGCATATGCTTTCAATACAGCTGAGGCAGTCACTAATGAAGAACCAAGTTCATACAAGGAAGCCATGGATAGTAAAGATCATCATAAATGGCAGCTTGCAATGGAGGAGGAGATGAAATCTCTACATAAAAATCAGACTTGGAAATTAGTGGAAAAACCAAATGGAGCTAGACTGGTGGGCAGCAAATGGATCTTTAAAAGAAAGGCAGGAATTGTTGAAAACAAGAATCCAAGCTACAAAGCTAGACTAGTAGCTAAAGGGTTCACTCAAAGAGAAGGAGTAGATTTCAATGATATATTTGCACCAGTTGTAAAACATTACTCAATAAGAATACTTCTTGCAATGGTAGCACAATTTGGCGTGTACCTTGAACAAATGGATGTAAAAACATCATTTTTACATGGAGAACTTGAGGAAGACATCTTCATGAAGCAACCAGAAGGCTTTGAGGTCAAAGGCAAAGGGGGTTGGGTATGTCATCTTCAAAAATCTTTGTATGGTCTAAAACAGTCACCAAGGCAATGGTACAAAAGGTTTGATAGTTTTATTCTTAGTATCAAATATAAGAGAAGTAATTTTGATAGCTGTGTTTATTACAAGAAACTAGAATGTAATGACTACATCTATCTTCTCCTATATGTTGATGACATGCTATTGGCAAGCAAGAGCATGGCAGAGATACAAAGACTTAAGAAGATGCTTCAAACTAAATTTGAAATGAAAGACTTGGGGCCAGCTAGGAGGATACTTGGAATGGAAATTACAAGGCATGAAAACACTGGAGTTCTCACCATCACATAGAAGGATTATCTTGAGAAAGTTTTGAACATATTTTACATGGCAGATGCAAAATCAGCAGGCATTCCTATTCTCATTTCAAGTTATCTCTTGAAGGCAGTCCTACAACTCCTGCAGAATTGGAAAAGATGGAGAAGGTACCCTATGCAAGTGCAGTAGGCAGCCTTATGTATGCCATGGTTTGCACTCATCCGGACTTAGCCTGTGCACTTAGTTTGGTTAGCAAGTTTATGGGAAATCCTGGAAATCAACACCGGCTTGCTGTTAAACACATTCTCAGATACATCAAGGGATCAATAAATACTGGTTTAAGGTATGGTAAAGATGATCAGAACTCAGGTGGAGCACAAGGGTTTGTGGACACAGACTTTGCTGGAGATCATGACAAAAGGAGATCACTGACAGGTTATGTTTTCTCCTTGTTTGGAAACACTATCAGCTGGAAAGCCTCTCTACAGCACATAGTGGCATTGTCCACCACAGAGGCAGAATACCTATGTATTACTGAGGCAATCAAGGAAGCTTTATGGATGAAAGGACTGATCAATGAACTTGGAATTTCACAAGAAAGTATCAATGTCTTTTGTGATAATCAAAGTGCAATTCACTTATGTAAGAATCACACTTATCATGAAAGGACAAAACATATAGACATCAGATTATACTGGATCAGAGATATCATTTCAGATGGTATAGTGCAGATCAGGAAAATTCACACTACTGAAAATCCTGCAGATTTCATCACAAAGGTTGTTTCTTTGAACAAGTTCAGGCATTGCCTGAACTTATTGAAGATTGGAGACTGCTGATCAAGTTTGGGCAAGGATAGCACTTCTTAATTCTAGTCTTGTTAAGAGTCAGTGTAGAGATATGCCAAGGTGGAGTTTGTTGATTCTATGGCATATAAAAGTTGGTTATTATGCAGTAACATATTCTGTTTTTTCTGTTAGACCTTTCCCCTTTCTTCTATTGTTGTATATATATATATAAAGCATCCCCTTCAGTTGCTGAGAGTGAGATCGATACAATCAAGTCTTAGCCACATAGAGTTACAAAGTGTCAAGTGAGAGAAAGCTAGTTTTACTAGGTGAACTTGGGTGTAATTGGGGCTAAGGGATCAGTGAGATCAAACTGAGAGCTGAAAGGAAGATCTTCTTCCATCTTGTAATTGGATTGACTCTTGAATAGACTGGACTTAAGCTTGTGCTTAGTCCCGGAGACGTAGGCATCGATTTGGCCGAACTCCGTCATCAAATCCTTCGTGTGTTCTTTCCTTTATCATCAATCTTTTATGTTCTTGAATTGTTTTCTATTTTCTGCATATACTGCATACTGTCTTTGGTTGTTTTCTGGTTTTCTTACAGGGGCCTTTTCTCGAACAAAATACAAAGGCATAAACCTAAGGACACACCTAACTAAAGCCAAATGGTGGCAAGACATTGAACACAAAATGTTTCAGTAAGCAAAATAACAAATGGTATATCTGCTCGACAATTTTTTATTGCTTTTTGTTTATTCAATCATAAACTAGATTGATGCAACCACTTTATCTATTGATCAAACAACAGGATTAAGCAAAAATAAAAAAACTAAAAAACTATAGAACTCATATATCTTGTATTGTCGGTTTACTTGGTGTAACTCAGTTAGTAATACCAAATGATGGATAAAGCGTCACTAAAATGAGTAAAATCAACTTTTTCTGCTGATAATGTCAACGCAAAAAAGGGGGGCAGCAGTGGGTTTTATTCAGATGATGGGAGTGTAAGTGTTGTTGGGTTGGATGATATAAAGTTATCTAAGTTTGGGGGAGCAAGGTGAGCTTGAAAAAATTGAGCCCAACTTAAAGAAAGCTAAGGAGAAAGTGAGGGATGAAAGGGAGCTTTTTTTTTGTTGTTGATAAAATGGATGAAAGGGAGTTGCTACCAACATCCCTACATATGGGCATACCCCCACACAATATTTTAAAACTTTTTTATTATTAAACCACCCTTAATAAATCTATTTACTCTAATCACTTACTAAAATCACCACACACCTCCTCTTCCCTCGCTTCTCCCTCCACCCCCTCTTCTCTCCCAGCACACTGAAAAGAAAAAAAAATGATAACAGAAGCAACCTTTAGTAATTATTTATTTGTTGAAAAGAAGATAATTTGGTAGATTTCAATATTGTGTCCTTAGATTGACCAAATTTTACACCAGTTGTATGTGTTTTATTCGTCAAGGCCAAGGATTATATACAAGAATAGGCACCTACAATTTCTCCTATATGTGTGCCCAATATAAATTACAGCCACGATATCTGCTACAATATCTCCTAATAATGTTACAACTGTCAAGGCTATCAGTGAAACAACTATCACGGGATACAAATCAATTATGATTGTTGTTGCCTTATATTGTGCATGGCTAATAATGGTTTACCGGAAATATAGTTCTAATAATGTTACAACTGTCAAGGCTATCAGTGAAACAACTATCAAGGGATACAAATCAATTATGACTGTTGTTGCCTTATATTGTGCATGGCTAATAATGGTTTACCGGAAATATAGTCTAATACCTCCCCTCAAGTTGGTGCATGAAAGTTTTGAATGCCCAACTTGCCAAGGAGGAACTGAAACTGTTGTTTTCCTAATGCCTTTGTGAAAATATCCACAAGTTGAGTGGTAATAGGAACATAGGTTGGTCGAATATTGCCTTTGAGAACCTCATCCCTGACAAAGTGGCAGTCCACTTCAATATGCTTGGTACGTTCATGGAACACAGGATTTTTGGCGATGTGTAGGGATGCCTGACTATCACAATGAAGAGTCATGGGTTTGTCATGAGAAATACCTAGATTAGATAGGATCCTTTTTAACCATTTTAACTCACACGTAGTAGTTGCCATGGACCTATATTCAGCTTCAGCAGAGGATCGAGAGACAGTGTGTTGCTTCATTGTTTTCCAGGATATAGGAGAGCCACCAAGTAGAACCAACCAGCCAATGACAGAAGGTCGGGTTAAAGGGCAACTGGCCCAATCGGAGTCGCACCAACCATGGAGCTGTAAGTCACAGGTACTATCCAGAAGTATTCCTTGTCCTGGATTTGATAAGCCTCTGGCTTATCTAGTTTTATAACTAGATGGACGGTGGTTTCCGTGCTAATTATTCGAGTTCAAAATCTCGTTTTCGCCCAAATTTGGCCTTGTTTTGTTCCTAAGTAAACTTTTACTCGTTCTAGGTATTTTTAGTAGTTTTTAGTCTATTTTGAATAGAATTACGCTTTTTGTTTCTTTTTTATTGTTTCAGGTTATAAGTGAAGCTTCGGGAGTCAAGGAAAGTCAAGAAATAGTGGAAATTGCCAATCTGGAGATTCTCGCCCCGCGAGTGGACGCTCGCCTCGCGAGTCTGAAGATCAGCTAAGCAGCAACGTCATCAATTCTGTCTCGCCCCGCGAGAAGATTCTCGCCTCGCGAATCATGAAGACATGCAAGACAGAGACTAGCCGTGATGAAGGTCACGGCTGTGACAGATTAAGGTTTGAAGTCTCGCCCCGCGAGATGCATCTTGCCACGCGAGAGTTTGAAGACCTTGGAAGACAGAGATCATCACGGCCTAGCCGTGATGAAGGTCACGGCTGTGACAGATTGAAGTTGGAAGACTCGCCCCGCGAATACACTCTCGCCTCGCGAGAATCCAAATTGAAAGCACGTCAAAACTAATGTTCGCCTCGTGAAATCTTGTTCTCCCCGCGAGAGGCCGAGAACCATAATCCTTATTTATAGGCTGTTTCAGATCAGATTGGTAGACTTCGGATACTCACTTGTTTTAGATCAGTTTTAAGACGAATCCTTGTTTCTGGAGCTGCGTCTCCCTTCTCTTTTCTTTTCTTATTTTATTATGGAGATTATTACCGATTGTTCGTTTGTCGTCACGGGCATGACGAACTAATCCCCTCTTCTAGGGGATCGATGAAGCCACCCATGGCGGTATAGTGTTAATGTGATGTATCTCCCTCTCCTTTAATTCAATTCTTGTTTTCCAATTCTGATTTCATTGTGTCGATTATATGCATGCGTGATCGACTAGTTAAATGTGTTGAGGCTGATCGGCGATTCGCATTTTAGAACTTGAATTGGGATCATCGATCGAATATTGTACGAGAGTGAGTAGGAGATCGGTGCAACCATATAGGGAACAAGAATTAATAGAGTTTGTTGATTAGGATTATGAGACCTAGTAAGTAATTAATCCAATCTTCGAATACGTCCTATTGAGCACAACAGTGGATATAGGAGAATTTGGGGGTCCCGGTTGACATTGTAATTGAACTTAGGGAGGAATACATCATCACTTGGGTACTATGCATGATTGGGTAGGTGGATTTGAGACCCTAGATATTTTAATTCCTGATTTTTAATACCTTAGCGTTATTTGATTTGTTATTTGAATTGCGATCTTAATCTCTCCCTCTCAGCCACTTTCCTCACTTAACCAAACGTATCTGATTTCCCGCGGATTAGTTGAATTGGTAGCCCAATCCCTGAGTTCGACCTCGGTAAATTCTTACCGTGTTTATTTTATTACTTGCGACGACCCGGTACACTTGCCGGTGACCCAACAAGTTTTTGGCGCCGTTGCCGAGGATTGGCACAACCAATTTTCCTAATTTTTAGGGAATTTGATTGATTGGTTCAGTTGATTTTATTTTTTTTTATTTTTCTGTTATTTGTTTATTAATTCTCTCAACTTCTTTGATTCCACTTGGTCTTGCCGTGTTTTTTTTGTATGCGAGGTACCCTTTCACAAGAGGACCTGTTATTTGATTCAGAGATCACCAAGACTGAGAAGAACTTAAGGAAGGAAGTCAGAGAAAGAAAGAGGCTTGAAGCGATTAATCTTGAGGACATGGCCGAAGAAAACCACCCTCCTCCTCCTCCTCGTTACAAGCCTCTCTTCGAGTACGATCTACCCAGCTTGGGTGATTGTGATTCTTCTATTGTGAGGGGCAACCTGAATACAGCCTCCTTCAGAGTGGAAGAATGTGTCACATTCCAGATCCGTGAGAATCAGTTTGATGGGAGTGGCAAACAGGACCCGCATAGACACATCACTCATTTCCTTGAAGCTTGTGACTTACAGAAGACAAGAGGAGTCTCACAAGATGAGTTTCGCTTGCGGCTTTTCCCTCTCTCTCTTAGGGATGTCGCTCGCGATTGGGTTGACAGCTTGGATAGGAACAAAGATCGAACTTGGGAGCAAATGGCACAAAAGTTCCTAACCAAATATTTTCCCCCTCAGAAAGCGGCACAAGCAAGAATTGCCGTCACATCCTTCAGGCAGACAGAAGATGAAACCTATAATGAGGCCTGGGAGAGGTACAACAGGCTCCTGAGAAGATGCCCTTCAGGGTTCTTTGACCCGGTCTCCAAAGTTCAGCATTTCATTAACGGGTTGAGGGGACGCTATCAGATGAACTGTGATGCCGCAGCTGGCGGTTCTTTTTCCTATTTATCAACTGAGGATGGATGGGCATTATTGGAAAAGATGTCATATAATGATTACAACCGTGGTAGGGAAACCTCAAGTGGAATCAGTTCAGCGACAATGGAAGCTATTCTCGAGCAAAACAGATTGTTGAAGATGCAGAATGAGGCTTTGTCTGGAAGCAAAAGGGTTAATGTGATACACGAGGGGATGCCTCCGGGTTGTGACAATTGTAATGGAGATCATGACACTCATAGTTGTCCGCTCAACTTCTCTCAGGAACATGTGGACTCATGCCACAACTTCTATGACATTGTGCCCCAGAATAACTATCAGAGGAACAGACAGAATGACTACAGTCAGAATCAGAATAGGGGGTATATGTTGATGTACCGGCAAGTGTACCGGGTCGTCGCAAGTAATAAAATAAACACGGTAAGTAATTACCGAGGTCGAACTCTGGGATTGGGCTACCAATTCAACTAATCCGTGGGAAATCCGATACGTTTGGTCAAGTTACAGAAGGTGGTTGAGAGAGAGAAAATAGGATCAAATTCAAATTAACAAATCTACTAAAACTAAGTATTAAAATCTGAAATTAACATGTCCAAGGTCACAAATCCACCTACCCAATATGCATTCCCAAGTGATGATGAATTCCTCCCTAAGTTCAATTACAATGTCAACCGGGACCCCCAAATTCTCCTATATCCACTGTCGTGCTCAATAGGACGTATTCGAAGATTGGATTAATTATTTACTAGGTCTCATAATCCTAATCAACAAACTCTATTAATTCTTGTTCCCTATATGGTTGCACCGATCTCCTACTCACTCTCGTACAATATTCGATCGATGATCCCAATTCAAGTTCTAAAACGCGAATCGCCTCTCAGCCTCAACACGTTTAACTAGTCAATCACGCTAGCATATGATCAACGCAATCAAATCAGAATTGGAAAACATAAATTGAGACAAGGGAGAAAGACATACATCACATCGAATCTACACCGTCATGGGTGGCTTCATTGTTCCCTCAGACGAGGGGATTAGTTCCTCATGCTCATTGACAAGCAATCCGACATAACCACCATGATAAAGTAAAAAGAAAAGAGGAGACGCAGCTCCAAAGAGAAAAGAAATCTTCCTAAACGCTACTCTACAGTGGAAAAACCTACTAGGATTCGGATCTCCAAAAGCCTCCAGCCCCCTCTCAAGCTCCTACTCTTCTGATCTGAAACAGCCTATAAATAGGGATTCTGGTTCTCGGCCGCTCGCGGGGCGAACAACCTTTCGCGAGGCGAATCATTAGTTTTGGCGTGCTTTCAATTTGGATTTTCGCGAGGCGAGAGTGTATTCGCGGGGCGAGTCTTCAAACCTTAATCTGTCACAGCCGTGACCTTCATCACGGCTAGGCCGTGATGGTCTCTGTCTCCAGGGTCTTCAGACTCTCGTGGGGCGAGAAGACTCTCGCGTGGCGAACCAGAATTGATGACTGTTGCTGTTTTGCTGATCTTCAGGCTCGCGAGGCGAGCATCTACTCGCGGGGCGAGTATCTTCAGAATGGAAATTTCCACTGTTTCCTTGACTCGAAGTGCTTCCTTGACTCTTGGAGCTTCACTTCTAACCTGAAATAATAAAAAGGAAACAAAAGGCGTAATTCTATTCAAAATAGACTAAAAACTACTAAAATTGCCTAGAACGAGTCAAAGTCTACTTAGGAACAAAACAAAGCCAAATTTGGGCGAAAACGAGATTGAACTCGAATAATTTGCACAAAAACCAAAGTCCATCTAGTTATAAAACTAGATAAGCCAAAGGCTTATTAGTATATGAGGAGAGACCATCCGGGTTTCGCTTGGAGTAATGCTAGTGGTGGTCTAGTCGGGCAACAACAACCTCAACAGGGTCTAAGGCCAAACATTGGGATCCAGCAGCGCAATACTCAGCAGGCTCTTCCGGGGCCTAATCAGTTGCAACTAACAGATAGTGGAAGACAACCGTGGGAGCTAGCTTTTGAGAAAATGAGTGCAGCAGTGGAGAAATCGTCAATCAACACGAACACTGCCATTGACAAGTTGGCGACTCATACAGGGTCGGCAATTCAGAATCTTGAGACGCAGATAGCTCAACTCGTGAAGCAACTAAATGAGCGTCTCCCAGGCACTTTCCTAAGTGATACCGAGAACAACCCTAAGAACCATTGCAATGCCATAACAATCAGGAGCGGTAAAGTGTTGGGATCTAACAGGGGTGCAACTAGTTCTCAGGAAGACAAGGCCCCGAAACAACCACATGTTGAGGAAGAGCAACCTGAGAAAGAGAAGTTGGCAAGTGACAAGGCACCAGAGCAAGGGGGAAGGCTGAAGCTTGTGGATGAAGAGTTCCGAAAGAAGAAGTGGGTTGAACCCCAAGACCTCCCGCCCTACATGAAGGTACCGTATCCTGAAAGATTGAAGAAGCCTCAACAGGATAAGCAGTTCAACAAATTCCTTGATGTCTTCCGCAAACTTCAGATTAACATTCCATTTGCGGAAGCCTTGGAGCAGATGCCATCATATGCCCGGTTTATGAAGGAGCTTCTCACCAAGAAGCGGAGAATAGTGGATGAGGAAACGGTTTCTTTGACCGAGGAGTGTAGTGCCATTCTTCAAAGAAAACTACCTCCAAAGTTGAAGGATCCCGGTTCTTTTTCGATACCATGCACCATTGGAGGGATGACTCTAGGGAAGGCATTATGTGATCTAGGGGCAAGCATCAACTTGATGCCCCTCTCTATGATGAAGAGGTTGGGGATCAAAGAAGTCAAGGACACACAGATGTCACTCCAACTCGCCGATCGTTCTATAAAATATCCTTATGGGGTGGTCGAAGACGTGTTAGTAAAGGTGGACAAGCTCATATTTCCGGAGGACTTTGTAGTGCTTGATATGGATGAAGACGCCGAGATCCCTCTCATATTGGGTAGGCCCTTCTTGGCCACTGGGGGTGCCTTGATAGATGTGCGACAAGGGAAACTCACTCTAAGGGTGCAAGATGATGAGGTAGTCTTCAATCTCTTTGAAGCAATGAAGCACCATGCAGAGAGGTCGGAAGTGTATCGAGTGGATATGGTGGATCCAACTGTCAAGGCAAAGGCAACTAGAGAAGCCCATGGTTCTTCACTTTCTCAAGTGTTGGTAAAATCCCATGATGATAATAGTGAGAAAAAAGACCCTTTGGGGGATGAGGTCTATCTCGAGTGGTTGAAAGACATGGAAGCCTTACCGAGTTCCCCAAGGGATGAATGTGCAAGGGAAGAGCGCAACAACAAGGGCATGGAAAAAGAGGATAAAGAACCGAAGTTGAAAGGTGGCACACCCGTGGTGGTCAATGAAAACAACCAGTTGATCCCAAAAGGGACCATCACGGAGTGGAGAGTATGTGCCGATTATAGAGGGCTTTTGGATTTAAATGAGTTGTCCGGGATCCGCAAACAAGCAAACCACAAAAAGCGGACTAAGGAAAGGCAGGACAAACACATCTTGCCTAGGGAGCTTGAGCCCGGCCAAGCGGTACTTCTTGACAACTCAAGGTTGAAACTCTTTCCGGGAAGGCTAAGATCGAAGTGGTCGGGACCATTCAAGGTCCTCCAAGTTTGTCCTCATGGAACAGTAGAGTTAGAAGGGGCCTCTGGTAACTTCAAGGCGAATGGGAAAATGATAAGGCATTACCATGGGGAATCAGTCCCAAATTACAAGCAGTTTCTTCCTCCGGATTAACCCTCTGGGGTGACTTGAGTCAGGCTTGGGACGTTAAACAAGCGCTACTTGGGAGGCAACCCAAGCTAGGTATCCTTTGGTTTTAGTTTCTGTCATTTTCATTTATATTATTAAAAAAAAAGCTTGATTCGCCACGCGAATCCACAGTGGCCGCGCAAGATAGAAGCCCTGAATCTCAGAGGCTTGCTCACTTTTCTGTCTCGCGCCGCGAGGTATACGCTCGCCTCGCGATTCTGGGCATCATCATCTGTTGGAATTCCAGATTCGCCTCGCGAGATACTACTCGCCTCGCTATTCTGGAAAGTGTGAATAACAATTTTCCAGATTCGCCTCGCGAGTTGTCTCTCGCCTCGCGAATCTGCACTTAAGGTTTTAATTTGCAGGAGTTCTTCTAGGATGCTATGCAACAGAAGGGAGCCCGTGAGACCAATTGGATGAGGAGGCAACCATGGAAACTTGATCAGGGAACACCCTCTCCTCTCTTCACTTTTGTTTTGATTTTGTTTTTGTTTTGTTTGTCGCTCTTGAATAATTTGAGAAGATCAAGAGTTTATGTATGAATGTGTGTCGGCAAGCTTGTGGATTTTAATTAAATTGAGCATAGATTGATTGCATATATTATTTTGACCATTGATGATTTCCCCTAGGTTCTGGAATTAGAAAAGTTGATCCCCATGTGAAAAATTGAAAACTGAACTTGGAGAATTTTATTGTGATTACTTGATTTATGATAAGTTTGGGGTGAGGGGGTGCACACACTAGGAATTGTATCTCGGTCAAACAATTTGCAAAATGTCCAGGTGAGGATTTGAGCCTCCAACTTTGTTTTTGATTGTGAATCACTTTCATGTTGCACTTTCCCGAATTTGCTTGAATCTCTTCATGGTTTGCATGCTTATGTGTTGCATCAAATGATTTAGGCAAATTTTCTTTGAATAACTACTTGGCCTAAATAGAACCATCCCTAATGCATGTTCCCTAGTTAGCCCCGTTGAGCCTAATTAGCCTATTGTTTCTTGATGACCCTATATTACAAGCCAAAATCTGAAAAACCATGTTAACCCAATCTTAGGATTATGAGAGCATGGAAGCATAGCAAGAAAAGGGTTGTGAGGAACTAAGTTTGGGGTGGCTACAAGGTGGTGTGTCATTTTGGGTTGAGAAAAAGAAAAATGAAGGTTGAAACCCAAGGCAATAAAAAAAAAATATGCCAAAAGAAAATGGGTAAAACAGAAAAAAATAGCAAGGAAAAGGCTGTAGTCACCCGAGGCAAAAAGAAAAATGGAAAAAGGAATTTGAGTAGAATATGCGTCAAATGCTCATGCTCTCTTAGTTCCTAGGGACTTAAGCCTAGTATCCTTAAATATCCTGAAAAGGGGGGCTTATCTACCTTGTTCCCCCTTTTGTTCTTTCGATTTCATCCTTTTATTTGGATTGAGTACCCCTAGTGCTCTATTCAATACATTTTTGCTTATAAAAAAAAAAGTAAGTAAAAGTGTAAAATATTGAGAAAGTAAGGGTGAATTCATTATTGACTAGTTAAGAGCATGTTTGGTTTGCTTCTTATTTCCTGTTTTCATTTCCTAATTTTAAATATAATTACAAGTTAAATACTTACAAAAATGTCACATTTTTTTCATTCTTTTTCTTGATTCCAAAGATTTGTACAATAAACGGTGAAAAGAAACAAAAAAGTTGTTTCCAATGTTTCCTGTACAAATCTTTGTAAACAAGAAAAAGAAAGTGAAGACGGAGTGACATCTTTGTAAGTATTTTAGTTGTAATTATCTTTAAAATCAAGAAATGAAAAATAGAAAACAAGATATAAACTAAACAGGCCCTAAAGTATATTGAGATCTCACTCACTTTAACTAATCGAATATGAATATACTCTTACTTTCTCACGTTATATTTTTACTCGCTTTAAAGGAGTCGGTTACCCAAACGATGGTATGTGGTGGAAAGTAAAAATTCTGCAATCCCCCACCTCCCTATTAAGTGGCCAATCGTTACACTTGTTAATTGTAATGAGTGAGATTGTGTCTGTTTCATTCCTAAGATTGTATGTTTGATTAAGTGCTTGATTATATTCTAAGATTGTATCATCGGTGGTTGAATGTTTGATTATATTTGACATATACTAAGTCGTACATTCACTTTCTCTTTTTAAATCATCTCCAATGATAGAAAGGATGTTACAAATTGGGTGAATGCATACCTCGGGATTTGATTTGATTTTTATTTTTATTTTTTGTAAAGTACCTCAGCAAACTAAAGGTACTTGAATGGCGGTAGGTGAAGCCAAGAGAGGCTTCTTTTTGAATTATCCTCTTTATGATCCTAGGAAGCTTTCTAATGTCATCTAAAATTAAGTATATGCAATGATATGCACAAGGGATCTTCTAAAATTAAGTATCTGCAATGAGATGCACAAGGGATCCAATAAAGAATAAAGATGTCCTCCTCTTTTGTCCATTGACTTGCTAGTCTGAACATATAGTTGCTTCCTATGTTATTACTTGAACAAATTACTTTTACTCTCCTTCTCCACAATAACTTAGATAACTTATTAGTTACCACTATCACAAAGTCAGACTCATAATATAATTCACGAACATTGTCTCAACAGGATTATTGACCAAAAAAACTAATCAAGGGAAAGGGAAAGGGAAAGAGGGGCAAAGCCCTAAAATGCTAAATGCCAAGATCAAGAAAGAGTCTGGGTGCACCTTTCTCATCTCATTATTCTTCTTTTTCCCTTGGTCTCTCTCTCTCTCTCTCTCTCTCTCTCTCTATATATATATATATAATTTTTCCCTTGCTCTTTTGCATCCAATCACTACAACAGAAATGACTTTAGATAGCGTTTCCGTATGCCTTTTAATAGTGTTTGTAACCGCTATCTATGCCACCGCTATTAAAACTCGTTAGCAAAGATAGCATTTAGGAAGTGCTATTGATAGGTGACTTTAGATAGCGTTTGTACACGGAAACGCTATCTAAAGTCTGCCTTTAGATAGCGTTTGTACACGAAAACGTTATCTAAAGTCTGACTTTAGATAGCGTTTGTATTAACAAACGCTATCTAAAGGCAGACTTTAGACAGCGTTTGTTAATACAAACGCTGTCTATCCCCCCCCCCTTTTTTAAAATTTACATATTTCTTAACTTTTACCTCCATTCCTGCATATTGAACTACATCACCAAAAAAACCACAATTGTTGCAGTCAATACAAATGTTCCCTTGCTTCCACTATACTTCTGAAGTAAATATGTATGCAAAAAGATGCATAAAATTAGGGAGAAAAAAAAATAAGGAGCCAAGTATATAAGGGAATCCGCAAACTTCATATATTTCAGCCACACTGATCATATACAAATTATAGAAGCAACTGATTCATAATATTAAAGCTTCCCAGTTTCAACATCATCCAAAACCTCAAGTCAACAATGAAACTTCATTAAATTTGTTTCAGAAACTGCTAACTAACAATGCTTAATTACAAGACAGCAAGTGCTTGCATGAGACCGATCACAGACGGAATATGCCCAGAGAGTTTATTGCCTTGCAATGACCTACAAAAATCAAACAAATCCATCAAGAAATTCCCAGAGAAGGGAAGTGAAAGACCAAATATCCTTCTTATTAAAAATTGAAATAGGTTATAAAGGATCATGCAACACATACAAGGTTGCTACTTGCAAAAATCCAATATTGTATGGTATCTCTCCAGTTAGTCAAGTTGTAGGATAAATCCCTGAAATCAAGGGAGGACATTAAAGAGGTTACAAATAATACAAGACAAGGTATAGAAAAGTCCGACATTCGGTTGGATTACATACAGGACCTGGAAGGCAGTACAGTTGCCTATGTTTTCAGGAATACTTCCAATCAAGCTATTGTTTTTCACATCACTTGCAACCACCAAAAAAACGGCAGGGGGCAATAATCAAATACCCTTAGGAAATGCACATTTTTGTGGCTTGGAATGAAAAGAGAGTGATTGTGTAACTTAGAAGTACCACAATCCAGAAGCCACGGAGATAGAGAGTATCTGTTATACTTGAAAACCCACATGGATTAACAGTCTTCCCACTGGTGATCTGAACCTACAACCTTATATCGATAATGTATTGATAGTGTCAAGAACTAATTCAACTTCAAAACTTAAGTTGTTAGATCAGGTGCTAAAGAGTTGTTTTATCCAACACCAAGACCTTGCATAGAGTTTATCAATATAACAAAACTCGAAATTCTAAAAGCTGCATCAAAGAGGCTAAAATAACCCAATAACCAATTTAACCTACAATTTAAGCTGATAGGTGCTGGCTCAAAATAGTTTTCATCATTAACAGATATGACATATTTCCATTCATCAATTTTTACTCATCAGAGACGTTATGAAACATTTTAACGTATGATATCTGAGCATGCACAAATCAAAGATGTGGATTGGAGAGCTAAAGCTATAAAATGTGGAATGGTCATTTAACTGGAACCAAGAGAAAACCAAATCTGAATATGAAGACATGCTATAATAAAATTGGAAGGATAATATCCCAATAAATGCACATAGCTTAAACAAAGGACAATAAGATTTCTGGCACTATTGAAAAATGCACCACAGCTCTACAATACTGAAATGCAGCAGAGATACCTTCATGTGTAACATGCATTACTTTGTTGATGAAGAAGAATAACAGAAATAATAAGTAAGATTTGAACTTTTATCAATCTGAGGATATAGATAAAGAGAAACTACTGTTGATGTGGATCTCTAGTTAGAAATCTAAAGCATTATTCACATACCAATGAGTATTGCTGCAACTACTGTGATCAATTTGACATAATCAAATAAACTTTTCAACAATATAGCGACACCAATTTTCCTTGACTTCAGATAGTTGAGTAGTGGAGTATGTGGAGCATTTGAAGTCAGGGAAGTACTGCGACATAAAAATTAAATAAATTAAGTTACAATTGCTAAAACATTTGAAAAGTCACAGTTAAAAGCTAAGTAAACAACAACATACCACCATTCGTATTTTAACTTGGTTCTGCAAGATAGTTTCCTTCATGAAACGCATGACATAGTACCCACAATCTGTACTGTTGGGTTGTATTGGGCACTATAAAAAATAAAATAGTAAATCAATATAGTTTTTTTTATCTAATTGGGCATTAAGTTTTTGCAAATATACCTCTATCTGAATCCATTTAATGTTGGTTGCCTTTAAACGCGGCACCTTAGCTCCGATATTTGCACGATAAACTTGAAAAGCACTAATCACAAAATCAAACAGACTTCATTAAGAAACATATTTTCAATCATCACAAACACACGCATGTTTTTTTTTTATTTTGAACCACAACAGCCACAACCCAGTATATGTCAATTCAACACAGTTATTCTAATGTCAAAAATCAAAAGCACATTAGGACCATGACAACTTGTAAGATGTATCTACCATGGAAGCCATTCGACAGAATCATAGAAAATCAGAAATATAAAAGCATGCTTACTTATCGAACAGATTCTTTAATTCTGGGTGACCCCTAGGATCAACATTCAAGGGATCCAGATAGTAAATAATCTCTTCAACAATATTTATCGCGCAAGCACCCAATGATTCCTACAAAAATGTTGAGATAACAAATCCTAAGAACCTCAACTTTTATGTAATTCATTATTGTGAATTAAGTCCTATAGGATAAGCGACTCACCCAACATTGCACGACGCTAAAGACAAGGGCTGATATTCTCTTTCTTTAGTTGCAAACCGGTCAGCTATATACGTTGTCTGTGAATCCCTCCCGAAGTAGCCATATGTATTTGTTTGGTGTGGGGACAAGAACAGAAACCTCCTCGTTCTTTCCTTTGGAAGCAACAATTCTTCATACAAATACCTTCAATTAAAATATAAAAATGGATTACACCAATGACATCAATATTTAAATGGAAAGACTAAAAAAATATTGTACACTTTAAGCCTGATTTAGTACCTGATATATACGGAAATAACGGAGGCAGATACCCATTCATGATTTACAATTTCTCTGATATTTTCAGTATTGATCATCTCAATGATATGCTGACCAAAAATATTTTGTTCCATCTCTATGTCCAATTGGTCATCATTTTTCATATTCTTTCGTTCATGTATTTTAAGAAAATTCAAATATTCCAGAGAAATTGTAGTTGAACCAGCTGTAGGAGGGTTGGCCTCAGAGTTTCCTCCTTTATTTTCTGGGGTTGTAATTGACTCCTTTGTATATCCAGATACTCTGCCCTTGCCTTTAGATTTTGCAGGTGCCTGGAAATTTTGTATTTCAATATGTCAGTTAGTGATCAAATAATGTAATAAATATATGCCGTATATGAAAAGGTGGAAAAATGCAATTACATACCATATTAATTACAACCACGAGATCAATTGACCATGCCACATAAGTACCTATTGTATCTCTTACTGTCATTACATCTGCACCATCGATAGGTACCGGCAATGGCACATCCCCCTCAGTTGCAACATCAACTCCAACTTTCACATGGTTAAGGGGTACTGGTCCAGTGTGCAGTGTAACACCCGGCTCATTGTATACTTTACCCATACCAACCATACGATAGTTTGGGGTTGATAAATATAGCTGACATGAGTTGATGCCCTAATCCAATGATAGATGAATAAGCTGTGAATTAAGGCATCCAATTGAATGTATTTAACTGCGAATGCAATACTAGTAAAAAAAAAAGGCATGCATTACCTCTGGAAGCCTGATGGCAGATGGTAGAGTGCAACTATCTTTGACGCTTGCTTGGGCTGTGAAATTAGCCTCCCCTCTCCTCATCCTCCTTTTTTTTTCAGCTTTTCTTCCAAAATGTTCAATCTTTCTGAGAGTTGAGACACCAATGTCTCCCACCTTTTCGTTTCAGAGTTATGTTTTGCACGACCTTCAGGTGGGAAGTAGTCTTTTTGAGAGACGCCAAAACCCACACCCCTAACACGACCAGGGTTCTCTGGCACACCTAGGGCTTTAGCAAGAATATCCTGGCGACCAAAATCTTGTATCTCTCCCTCTACTGTAGACTGTGACAGTTCCTCCTGACACATAGTTATTGGTGAAATGCAAATGTTAAAATTATTATATATTATCATAAGAAAATAACAAATGAAAATGTAAACATTAGTCTACTAACACGTTTATTCCACACGGTCTGCGTATTTTTGTTGTCAATTACACCCGCCTTGTTCTCGCGGGCTTTCCTCCACACAATATGGCTTTCCTCCACACCTCGTGATCGATTTTTCACATACCCTTTTAATATCTTCATATAACGCTCAATCGGGTACATCCATCTCATATAAGCTGGCCCACACAGTTGTGTCTCTCTAATAAGGTGAATGGTTAGATGAACCATTATGTCAAAGAATGAAGGTGGAAAGTACATCTCAAGCTCGCATAAAGTCACAACAATTTCTCTTTGCAATGATGGCAACTTCCCAGGGTCAATCACTTTGCTGCAAATTGCCTTGAAGAAGAAACAGAGTTTAGTTAAGGCCCCCCGCACTTTGTTAGGTAAAATAGACCGTATACCAATGGATATCAACTGCTCCATGAGAACATGACAATCGTGGGACTTTAGACCTTTTAACTTGAGATCTTTCATCGATACGAGGTTCCTAATGTTTGAAGAGTACCCTTCCGGAACCTTAACTCCTTCAAGAAACTTACAAAAAACAGTTTTTTCTTTTCTAG
The DNA here is from genome assembly GCA_030762895.1 of Sophora flavescens. Classification (NCBI taxonomy): domain Eukaryota; kingdom Viridiplantae; phylum Streptophyta; class Magnoliopsida; order Fabales; family Fabaceae; genus Sophora; species Sophora flavescens. Next base: position 39,944,302 of record CM061062.1, on the reverse strand, counting down.
ATAGAGTGTAAGCAGCCGGAGGAAGATATGTACTTTTACCCTTCTTCGTCGGTCTCAATTCTCTTCTTATTCCCATACTAACCAAGTCCGACCTTGCATTGATGCCATCTTTAGTCTTCCCAGGCACATTGAGTAACGTACCAATGACACTATCACAGATATTTTTTTCAACGTGCATCACATCGAGGAAATGTCTTACATATAATGATTTCCAATATGGCAACTAAAATAAAATCGACCTTTTCTTCCACCCTCTTGTGACAATATCTCTCGCAAAAGGTTTACCGAATTGGATATTCAAATCCTTTACCTTTTCAAAAAGTTGATCACCCGTCAACGGTGAAGGAGCTCTACCTTCTTCCGAGTTCCCATTGAACGCCTTTCTCCACCACCGGTAATGATGACTTGGATGCAAAAATCTACGATGCCCAAGAAAGACATTCTTCTTACAATGTTCTAACCGCATCCAATCCATACCCTCTTCACATATAGGGCATGCACACTGACCCTTGATGCTATATCCTGACAGATTACCGTAGGCTGGAAAATCATTAATTGTGCCAAACAACATAGCTCTCAAATTGAAACTTTCTTCCTTATACCCATCATACACCTCCACACCTGTCTCCCACAGTTGTTTCAAGTCTTCAATCAAAGGAGTCAAATAGACGTCTATATCATTTCCTGGTTGTTTGGGCCCATAAATTAACATAGATAACATCATAAATTTGCGGTTCATGCATAGCCATGGGGATAGGTTATAAATCACCAAAATCACAGGCCATGTACTGTGAGAGCTACTTTGAACACCATGCGGGTTAAATCCGTCAGTAGCCAATGCAAGTCGTAGGTTTCTTGATTCTTTCCCAAAATCAGGATAATCATGATCAAATTTCTTCCATTGAGGAGAATCTGCCGGGTGCCGCAGCTTGCCATCTTTGATCCTTTCATCCTCATGCCATGTCAAGTGCTTTGAATCTTCTGAACTACGGTACATGCGCCTAAATCTGGGTATTATGGGAAAATACTACACAACCTTCTCTGGATCTGATTCTTTCTTCTTATATCGTGAGGCATTACATTTAGGACACATCTTTAACGATGCATATTCATTCCGAAATAAAATGCAATCGTTAGGACAAGCATGTATCCTCTCGTAGCTCATGCCAATAGAGCGTAACATTTGTTTAGCCTCATATGTCCGACTAGGAAGCACATTATCCTCCAGCAACATGTCTTTCAATAGTGTGAGTAAGTCCGTAAAGCCCTTATCAGTCCATCCGTTGCCCGATTTCAAGTTATACAACTTTAACATCGCCGACAATCTTGTGAATTTAGTACAACCATCATACAATGGTTGCTCTGCATCACTTACCAACCTCTCAAACATTTGAGGACAATCCCGAAGATCCTCTTCAACAGCATTTGCAATGTCTTCAAAACGATCGCCCTCATAAGTATTTGTGTCGGTATCGTATGATAAATATCTCACACGATTCCTCATTTCACTAGACTCAGCTCTTGTCTCACCATGTTTTGTCCAACATGTATAACTTTGATCGATTCCATTACACACTAAATGTTCTTCCAAATTGGCTGCACTAACTCGCCTTGCATAACAACAATCTAAACAAGGACATATGATTGTACTAGGGTTTTCCGCATGCCGAACTGCAAACCTAATGAACTCTTTCACCCCATGCTCATACTCCTTCGTTAAACGATTGGCAGACATCCATTTCCGATCCATGCTTTCCCGATCTACAAAAATATTTATTAAACATATTTACTATGAGTTTGGACTGGTTGATGTCTACATGCAATGTATACAGATTAAAGATACCAAATGAGTTATAATACAACTCATTGATATTTACACAAGGTCCATTAATTTTGATTTTGTGTATTTTTTCTTATAACATAACCTTTGAAAGGCGCAAGTAAACAAAAATGTCGTGTCTGTCTCCTTATCACCAAACCTTGTGCAAGTAACAACCAATCTAAATCTGCCTATGCTCTGGTTGGTTACTAGTTTCTATGACTGTACTGCTATCCTGATTTTGAAAACGAGTATACATCAGAACAAAACTGTTCCAGCAAAACACATCAAGATCCCATTTCCTTCTGCTGGAATGTTTGTCCTTCACTTGTTTTATCCTTTGAACAACTATGTTCCTTATCAAGCATCAATGACTATGTTATGAATTTGTCAACATGGCTGAGGATTGTAACATGTATATAAGACCAAGACCAATCATCAATGCATATCCATTAGCATGTTCCTTGTCAAGTATCAATCACTAAGTTATAAATTTGTCGATATGGCTGAGGACTGCATCATATATTGATCAATCATCAATGTATAACCATTAGTATGTTCCTTATCAAGTATCAACACTATGTTATGCATTTGTCAACATGGCTGAGGACTGCAACTTATATGGAAGATCAATAAATGTATATCCATTGGCACCAATTTTTATTTCATCGCCTAAGTGCCAGTGTGCCATGGATTTACACTTGTTTTAGTGGTTATGTTGTAGACTCATAGGAGGCAGCATTATAAGAAACTAAAAGTTTCTCACTGCTATAGTTCCTCTTTTACTAAAAAATCAATAGTTAACATGATAATACAGGCATAACTAGTACAACTATGAACTCACTTTTAACATTTTATCAAACATCTAACCTACAAGACAGCAAACAGTAAAACATAGGAATGGGTGAATATCATGGAAGCCAACAATCCACCATTTCTAAAACATAATTTTCCTTTCATCAGAAACAGAAAACATGCAGAAGAATAAAGATATCAATAAAAACTCATAACATAGTTAATCAACCAAATGTATAGCTTTCTAAATTTCAGTTCAACAACGGCAACAAAGTCCATTTTACTCTTTGTTCTTTGCACTGATTAGCTTGGTCGAAATAGGGGAGAGGGACATAGAGAGCATACCTTGGTCGTAGGTGGTGTGGTGATGAGCGGCGGAGCAATGGGGGCGTGAGAGGGAGTCTGAGGCGTGAGAGCAACAGTGAGAGGGAGAAGGCGTGAGAGGGGACGAGCTCTGCGCGGAGATGGCAACCCTAGACTGATGAGGTCAGTGCTGGTACGCAGAAACTGGCAATTGAAGGATGGCGCGCGCGGGTATAACACCTAAGATAGTGTTTCCTAAAGGAAACGCTATCTTAGGTATCTTAGGTATCACCTAAGATAGCGTTTCCGTGTGGAACCACTATCTTTTCCTAATTGGCACTTTTAATAGCGGTTCCACACGGAAACGCTATCTTAGGTGATACCTAAGATAGCGTTTTCTAAAGGAAACGCTATTAAAAGTCCCCCCATCACTTTTAATAGCATTTTCACACGGAAATGCTATAAAAGGTGCGTTATTAAAAGTCTAATATGTTGTAGTGAATTTTATAGTCAAATTAATCACACATTTATTAAGTAATCATAGTTTATTGCTTACATTCTAAGTTTTATTCGAGCTACCAAGTATTTGAGAAAACCAAGAAAAAAGATCCACTTTCTAAATTAATAATATATATGAATCAAATTTCTCTTTTTAAAAAAAATCTAGTTAAACAATCATCTCACAAGAAAAATAAAAGGCCAATCTTGGTAGGGAATCTTATGATATGATTGAAAATAATCATTTCTCTCCCTTTGAAAATTACAAAGTCAGTTATTATTAAACCCTAAAAAGAGACCAGGTTCCCTAAAGTTAAACGCATTTTCTAAAGTTCTTTGGACATTTTTCATCAACCTCTCCTTTTTTTACTCGCATGCACATAGCGTGTATCCATGCCCTCTTCTTTATACGCCATTTTAAATGTTAGAATTATATAAATTATTCCTGATTTTGTACCTAACAGTGCTTTAAGGATTCATATATCCTCTATATAATTAAATTAAGTTTTAATGATCAAGATGATGTCCTTTGTCATTGTCAATGTTTCATCCGCTGGCAGAGCTTATATGGGGCATACAGTAGCACCCTACCCCTCCCAAAAAGAAGTTCCCCTATAGTAGTTTATATCAATTAACTAAAACATATATCACTTCATAGTACTCACTACTAATTTCTTTTTATTGTCTTAGTATTATATATATGTATATATATATCTGCATATATATAAATAATTTTATCCTCCAAATATAAGTACATTTCAACTTATTCACCAAGAATCCGATTCCCCTCTTTCACAAATTCGTATTAATATGAAGGCTAGGAAAGATGTACACGGATTCATGTTTTAAATCTAGTAATATGCTCAACAAAAAATAAAAATCTAGTATCTATATCTTAAAATTCATATTTGTGTATCTATATCTTAAAATTCTAATCCATAAATTTTTATTTTTTATTTTTGATAAGAAAGGAGCATAATATTAATTAAGAAACAAAGTGATGGGTAGAAACCCCAATCATTAAATTGGCAAAGATACTAAGTAAAGGATTCACTAATATAAGCTAACTAATTGCAATTGTAAAAGGGCATCAAAACCACTTCTAGTTAGAAAATCTGCACACTTATTTGCTTCCTGATATGTATGCTGGATTGAGGTTTGACAATCTTCTAGCAGTAGTAAGCTGATAATCTCTCTAAGAAGAGATTTTAGATGAGGATTAGAAATAGATCCATTCAAAATAGCATTAGCCATTAGCCACAACTGAGGAATCTGTTTCAAAAATGGTTTTTCTGATAGATAGACTGAACACCATGAAGTAAAGCCAGCAATTCATACTTGAGAACACTGCAAGAGCCTAGCTAGCTAGACTGCAAACAAAACCTTGAACAATATATACCATCTGAGCAGAGGGTCTAGTCCATACTGTCAGGGTCATTTAGAGAAGCTTGAGCCAATGTGATTCTACCAGCAAAGGATAATGAGGAAGCCTTCCATCCTGACAACTTCTTCTTCATTTTATCAATAATGAATGAGAAGGAATGTTTCGATATTCTCTAATGTAGCAACTAGCAAGCGAGCTCCCAAATAGAAAAGAACACCTTGACACCAGACTTTGCTCAGAATCAATTTTAACTATATATCATCTAGACCGTTCTCTCAAATTTTGAAAAATTTGAACATAATAAAAATGTTAGCATATATAACTCCTATTTTCATGTATTTTAAAACTATATATTACGTTAATCTTGATGTATATTAATGAAGTACTAAACAATCTCGAACTAATGTGAAATTCTATCTACATGAGTTTTCAATCCAAAAGTTAACTTTGTATGGCAAACTTATCTAATGAAAATTTATTAATGAGTGTAAGTACGCTTTTTACGCAAACTGTTTTAAATGGATGCCTCCTTATCTAATGAATTAATCATTTTACGCTTTTTTAATGTATAACAACCTTATAAAGAATTGTTTAAATTCTGTTTCTATGAACATTAATTGGAATGAAGATCGAAAAAACGAATTCTTTCACTGGAACAGGCCACTTTTGATTCAAGAAAGAATTTGTATATATGTTTTGGATGTGGGGATCGGACTAGAAATTTGAGAGAACCGTAATCCTCATCAGCGCGCCTCGAAATTGTCGTTAAATAATGCACTGCTTTCCGTCCTCCTTATCATATAATATTATATGCTTTGTTTTCATTTTCTTTTTTGTTAATATCATTTGAAAATTTTAAAGAAAAAATCACTTAATCTATATAAAAGTCAACATTTCAGATCCTTTATTTGGACATGGATGGCCATTCATTGAAAAGAAAAGCACACCAATTGTTTTTTGTTTTTATTTTTATTTTTAAGCAAAGCACAACAATTGTTCTATCTATAAAAAAATGTCATCTTTTCATCTTAAAGAAGTTCAACTATAAGAGCCCGTTTGGCAACAATTTCAACTATATGCTTTATTTATAATGATTTGAGATTGAGATTAATTATAAGTGTATTCTAATTAAATACTATTTAATAATACTAGCTTGGATCATCCATTACACACTAAGTCAATATGGTTGACACATCTGGTTAAGTCTTCCTCTCACACTAGTTGTGATTTGGGTTCGATTCTTAGATATGTCTTGTTGATAGGCAATATATAAATTCCATTATAAACCTTCATTAAGATTGGTGGTATTCCCTAACTTTCTAAGCACCAGTGCAGAAAATGGATTCCACGTCGGTTATTTTTGGCTTTCCACATCGGTTTTCAAACTGATGTGGAAACGACCGATGTGGTTTATTGCCACTTTACACATCGGTTAAAAAATCGATGTGTAAAGTATATTTTAAACATCGGTTTTCTATTAACCGATGTGGAAAATTAATTTATCAATTGATAAGCAGTTGGAAATTTAACTTTCTACATCGGTTTTGCCTAAAACCGACGTGTAAATTTAACTTTCTACATCGGTTTTAAATAGAACCGATGTGTAAAGTGAAATTTACACATCGGTTCTACAGAAAACCGATGTAGAAAGTTAAATTTACACATCGGTTTTTGATGAACCGATGTGTAAAATCTCATTTTTTTTAATCTGTTATTTACATTTCAATCATTCCTTTCCCCTGTTTCAGTAATGCAGATCAATAAACAAACCAGCAGTACCCTGATCAAACAAGAAACAACAACAGAACACCAAACCAGTTTTGACACAATTGCAACAAAGTTTTAACCATATCAAAAGCAAAACATACTTCATTCAATTTTCTTGGCACAAACAATCAGCTCTTACACATATGGTTAAAAATACTGACATTTCATCAAATGACTAGTGAGCACAGAATCTGAAAACAGAGGGCATCAGGCCTAATTAATTTTGAATGAATGAAAACAACACTTTATCAAGGCTACATCAAAACACGAGAGAAGAAGAATTGAACCAGACCTGAGCACTAATACATATCATCAGTCAAAGGTACATTATAGCTAGTACATGATAAGTTTTTAAACTAACTACATATATACAAACTATGGGTGGCACACTTCAAGAAAGAAAGTTGCCCAACGCCTCTTTATGATGTTGATGTCAGAATCAGATAATGGAGTTGTATTGTTGAATATCTGCAAGTTTAATTGGACAAAAGATTATATCTTTTAAGTAATAAACTAACATAAAACATATAACGAATCTATACTATTACTTCTAATTGTGTCAATTATCATTTACCTCGCTCCATCTTTCAGTGATCCCGGAGGAGATAATTTCCAACATCAACTGCATCACATAGTAGCCACATTCCCATGACCCACGTTGTATACGTGACTATGTACAAATGAAACCCAATTAGAATATGAGAAATTAAATAAAATAGAAATCAATTATTGTACCCACTGCATTTGATGCATTTGAACTAATAAATATCTTACGCTGGGAATAATCCATCTGATAGCCCGAGTACGCCTTTCACCACGCAACATGTGGGATGCATTAATAGACCTATCATGACAAAAACATTAATTAAAGTATATCTAATAGATTTCAGATAATTAAAACAACTGCATTACTGATTATAAAGTATTTTAATGCTTACGTTTCGATGATCGTCTTGATTGATTCGCCGGCTTATTTCCCAATGAGCGTAAGAAGACCACGACGTTCATTCTTGGGTACAAGAGCAACCGCTGCCAATGCCTATTTGTATTTGCGAACAGTTAGTGACTAAGTCATATATAGTTATACTTAAATAACCGGTACTTACTTATTGAGATAAGACGCAAGATAGAATTGATGATCGTCTCGGGCAAGTATATCACGTATGGTAGTGACCGGGTCTTCCGATGCTACGAGAACATCACCCTGAATGAACATGGGGTCAATGAACCCATAAAGGGCGAGGTTACCCTGATCGACTAACATACAATGCAGATACCTAATATATTGGAAAAACATGTTAATTATCATTGTATTTAAAAATTAATTACGTACTTAACTTATAAATAAAATGTACTAACGATTCACCATGACATATCCATGTTGTATAACTCTTACAAATCCCCTCACAAATAAGATGATCACGTATCTCCTCAGCTTCTAGTCGTCTCTCATTCAAACAGTTAACACAAGGACAATAAAACCTTCCGTTACCACTATCAGGAGCATTTGTTTTTGCAAACTGTAGAAAATCTTCCACTCCATTCTCATACTCATCACTTGTCCGTCTAGCATTCATCCAACCGCGATCCATGACTAAACCAATACCTTCGTACTTAGTCCAACATATTCATCAACCACTTCTTATGATAGGGTATGGCCCTATCCCATTCGAGAAGAAACTTTTTCAACATTCGGTTAACAGTTAGTCCTTAACTCTCATGCTCATACTCGACAAAATTTCGGCAGCATTTCCCCGCGGTCTCCGACGTACACTACTTGAACGCGATGACATCTACCACGATAAAGTATGCACCCGGAGAACGAAAGGAAATGTATCAATCCGAACTTTCATCAAGTATATAACATTAGAATCAATGAATAACTATTTTAACTGAATTAAGAAAAAGTTTTTTCCCAAACTGTCCAACTTTGGACAATTCAAGATCCAACACAATGAGCGGTACATTAAGCACGTTAACGTACTCGTACGCTCATTAGTATTGCATCTCAAACGGGAAACTAAGGCTTTACTAATTATTGTGGGCATATTATCGAATCAAATAAATTTTCAAGAAAATACATTAAAACTCCAATGAAAGCTTTTCAGCCAAAACGTACCTTCTGAGAGACACGCCTAGTTGTTATTATGCAAAGACAGCAGAGAAGTGAACAAAGCAGAGGCGTAGCACTATGCAATGAAGTGTAGATCACCCCTGCAGCAAAATGAACATCTAAGAATTCTAATGAAAACCATAAAATTGACAGACACTATAAGGTCTTTGTAAAGTCACTTACCAAAACACAGAGAGGAAAAGGGTAAAAACAAGATCTAAGGTTAGTTCTTTGCTTTTTTATATTGGGAATTCTATTCTGTCTAAAGGTGTGAGTGTACTACTACTCGTTTGATTCTCTTGTTTCTTGTTTCAATTTCAGAAAGATTATGCAATTAGTCATGTTGCATTCAGTCCTCTTGGACATGAGGTTGTCATCAGCTATGAGAAAGAAAACATTTATGTGATGAACGTACATCATGGTAAGATATTTTACTTTAAATATTATTTTGTTTGTATTTAGATTTTACTGTAAAAAGGGTTGAGATCACATGTTCTTACAAAATAGATGGAGCAAATAAGGATTCATATTCTCCTGATGATGTCATAAAGATGATGAAAGTTGATGTAAACAAATGCATCGACCAAAACTGGAGAAACAATCAGAGATATCAAGGTTTTTGGTTTTTTTTTCTTATAAGCAAAAAATGTACTGAATCGAGTACAAGGGGTACTCAAACCCGTATACATCATAATAAAGAAAAGATTACAAAAGAAGCAGGATATTAGGTACATTGTCAACCGTAAAACACACAAACTGCTAGGAGGTTGAAATATAGCTAAATTCATGCCCCCAACAATCCATCAAAACCCCTTCTACCGAACACCCAGGATTGAAATAACAAGAATATTCACAAAAACCACCCAATAGTTCTAGGATTAATGACAAAGTGATATCTCATTACCACCATGGAAACACCCAAACAACACTTGGAAAAATACAAAACCAAAACCAGATTTCACAAGCATCCAACTAAAAACTTAGCATCTACTAGTCTCCATTCCAAAGAACGCAAGTAAAGAAAAAGCATTCAAAAATTACACAAAGAAGTGAACAACTGGGAATCCGAAGCTAGAAAACGAGAATCAACTAAAAATCCCCCACATTGATCCGATACTTGAAGCTCACTTGAAAATCAGCAAAAGCAAATGTGAAAAAAAGCTAAAGCATAGAACTGGCTTATTATATCGAACAAAGAACTACCAATAACCCATAAATAAAAACAAAAATTCATATGACAGGGGTTGTAACATGTAAGGATGTTCTGTGTTTTACCTTTGAGAAGTTGAGGAGATGAGAGTGGGAACCGAGAAAGAGAAGCCGAAGAGATGAGAGGGAGTTGACGGTGGTGGAGGCGAAGGCAAAGACGGCAGATACACCGGAGCTTAGCCGTCAGTCGGCGGCAAAAAGTGAGGGAGATGGGAGATGAGAAGTCATGGGCTGGTATGAACAACCAAATAAGACTGTGTCTGCGTGAGAGAGCTCAGATGAAAAGTTCCTTGTTTAGGGTTGAAGAACTCAGATGCGTTGTTTTCCTTGTTTAGGGTTGAAGAACTCATATGAAAAGGAAAAGGAGGGAGAGAGCTCAGATGAAAAGTTCTCAGCGCCAAAATGAAAAGGGAGGAAGAGGGAATTAATATGTAAATAATAATACACATCGGTTAACTTAGAACCGATGTGGTAAAGTTTCACACATCGGTTAATAATAAAACCGATGTTTAAAAATAAAATTTTAATTTCTAATTTTTTTTTATAGTTTTATACATCGGTTATTAGAAACCGATGTGGTTAATGACTGTTTTACACATCGATTCTAATACAACCGATGTTAAATGTTAACAATTTCTGAGTTTAATTTTTTTTTATTTTAATTTTAAACATCGGTTATAAATAACCGATGTGGAAAGGTTTTACACATCGGTTATTCCTTAAACCGATGTGTAATACTTTGATTTTAATTTCAAAAATGCCACCGCCTTCTTTTACACATCGGTTTCATAGAAACCGATATGTAAACTCCGATGTAGAATCACTTTTCTGCACTAGTGAAGAGGACATGCCTTCCCCAATATAAACATTTTGTTAAAAAAAAAAAAATCCATTAGTCAATGATGGTGGTGGGGTTCACAAACGCCTTGGAGGCATCAAAATCTTTGGAAAGGTTGCCAGGTAGAACTAGGACTTTGCAGTCCGTGGATCTTGTTATCTTGTACCATTGATGCGTTCCAACTGCACCAAAAAACTTCAACATGCCACATGATCCACATGATCCTTGATGATTGAAAACTTATGCAACTCATGGTCCACCAACTACAACCAACCGAAAGAACATGTAAACGACGAAAGTTAAGGGGTCCCTGTTAGGAGATGATGTGTCAAGCGAGTCGTGGATTGTGAATCGTTAAGAAATTAATACGTTTAATTGTATTTTTGGTCCCCAAGTATTATGATTGTGTAATTTTGATCCCTTGGATTTCAATTACGATAATTGGGTCTCCTAGATATCGTGATGGTGTAATTTTAGTCCTCCGAGTTTCAATTGTGTCAATTGGGTCCCTCGGATATTACGATTGTATAATTTTGGTCCCTAAGATATCACAATTATGCAACTTTAAATATCTGATACACGTGGTATTGATTTGACACTTAGTGAGACCAGCTTGATAACTTACATGACATTCCTATATGTCAGTTAAAGTATGTGAGAAATCAATAATGTTATATCAGAATGTCATGTAAGTTGTCAAACTGACCTCAATAAGGGTCAAATCAGACTCACGTGTGTCATGTAGGCTACTGATATTTAAAATTGTATATTAATTATGATATCTGGGGGATCAAAATTACACAATCATAATATCCGAGGAATCCAATTAACGTAATTGGTGATTGAAATTACACAATCACGATATCCAATGATCATATTATCACAATTGAAAATAGAATGATCAAAATCACACAATTATGATCCTGGAGTGAACAAAAATACAATTATGCCAAATTAAACACAGAGATCAGAAATTTCCAAGTCGATGACGATAAAGTGTCCTTTGGAAGTGGTCAAGAGCCATTTGATTGTGGACCTTTAATCACAATCATTGATCCATCACAAGAAAAGCACTTGGCACGTTGTATGTGGTTCTAGAGTGATACTTATCTTGTACGACATTATTATCAATCAGATGGGGGCAGAAGGAGAACGAAGATTGCAAAATTCATGTTTTTTTTTTTTGGTGAGAAAGCAAAATTCATTTATGAATCTTATAACAATCTAAGTATTTCATACATTTATTTTACTTTAAGAGTTATTATAGTATATTTCAGTATTCACTCACTGACTCACACTTATATTACTAGTATACTAATATCTTGTATAACTATAAGTGTCAGTGTGTCACTTTTAATAGTATAAAGAATTTTTTTTTTTTCAATATTATAATACGATGAAATGAAAACGAAGAAGGGATTGGTTCACTTAACATATAGTTATGTTATCTGCACGTCCAAATGAGATATCTATTTGGGATATCTTGATTAATCATATATAAATATTTGGTTAATTTAGTTCATTATATAATTAATGAGTTTATTTTTTTTAATCATGTAAATATTTGATTAATCACATATAAATATTTGATTAATTCAGTTTTTTATATGATTAATGGATCGTCGTGAATTAATCAAATATTTATACGTGATTAATTATATAAAAAATTAAATTAACCAAATATTTATACATGATCAATTAAGATATCCGAAAAAAACTTTCATCCGTGCGGCAAATAACGTAACTGGTTAACATGGGAAGATAGATAGCCAATCATTTATCACTATTTAGACAGGCCGTTCAAACTGCAAAGCCATCAAGGCATTTATTGCCTGCGACCTCGTTTTATTTTCACTTATTAGTTATTACTACTCTTATTATTATATATTATTAGGGTGCATTTGGATAAACAACTTAATTAAGAGCTTATCACATAAGACCTTATCGCATGAGAGCTTATGCCATAAGCGCTTAAAGAAAGAAAAAGAAAGAAAGAGGCATGAGAGGATTCGAATAGTGAAAAACATGGAGAGGATGTTTAGTGTATAAGCTCTTATGATAATTTCATAAGCTTCTCCCAGTAACTTATGAAAATAAGTCAAAAACTCCTTATGGGATGACATAAGTTATTTTTATAAGCTCTGCCAAACACACTGCATAAGAACTTATGTCATCAGATAAGTCAAAAGAAGTTTAAATAAGCTCTTCCAAACGCCACTTTGTTATGAAGGCACTGTCAACTTTACAACTAAGTAGATATTGAAAACGTTACAATATAATAGATAAAACAACTTGGTCAATGACTATTAGTCCACCACATGGGAAAATAGTCAAAATACTCGATCACGAATTAATCATGTACGCCGTGATATGTTAACTTGTATCAACGTGTTTAATATAGTAGTTGGAAGTAAAATCAGTTTTAAATTATTGGTTGATCATTTCAAGATTACAATACGTGTTTTATTATTTATATATATTTTATAAAATTATAATATTCTCACTTCAAAATTTCTTAAGTCTCTTATTTTTTTTTTCTCCTCATCTTCGTATCCTCTTGAAGACTTCAAGTGAATTGTGGAAGTGAATAATTGATATTAAATTGTTTTGCTTAGATAATATTAACATGGAATTCTTTTGATAAATGATTTCATAACTAAAATAAAAAAAATAGAAAATCAATATGAAATTTGATAATTTAATGAAAGAAGTGTTGTATTGAGAAGTTGTATATTCAATAATTCAAAGTTTAAAAATTACACTTCTCGATATTCAAATTCTAGTTTTTTATTACTTAATCGGTTCTTAGAATAGTGGTTAACAATATCTATAAATAATTGATTTTGACAAAATTGGCTTATCCATCAATACACTAAATCTTGACAAATTTTGGCTAAATTTTGTCAAATGTGTTTTTTTGGCTTTACAATTTCTGGAAAAAAAAACTTTACAAGAATAATTTAATGATTTAATTGGTGTATAATGTAAGTATAAAGATTTTTTTATACTATCAATCAATCAAAAACTGACACCTCATTAAAAATGTTTGATTTTTATCATAACTATATTATAAGTCACTTATACCATGCTTTCTTATTCGTTAACAATATTAAAAATTTTACACTAACGTTACATGCCAATTAAATTCATAATTTAAATTCTTTTACATTTAGTTCAGCTTTTCTTTCTTTCTTTCTTTCAGTTTTTTTTTTTTTTTTGTAGAAGAAAGGTAAAGAAAACAAAACCACAGCCTAGCAAAGCTAACGGGCCATTGAGTGTGCTAGCAACATCTGAGCAACAACCACCAAGGATGACAACTCTTAGCACCCAACTTAGCAAGAAAATCTGCTCTGATTTTCCTCACGTAGAACATGATGAATCTCAACATGCCAATCCTTTTGGAGAAGAGCTCTTATATCACTTAACACATGCATATCTATGATACCTCACATCTACTTTCATAACAAGCTAAGCTGCTTCTAAGGAGTCAGATTCGCAAACCAGGCTTGATATTTAAGTGCTAGTAACGTTATAACCCGCTGTATTTTTAATGGGGTGAGAATCATAGAAGTAGTCAGACGTACAAAAAGTAAAATAGAAACTTTTCTATATGATATTAAAGATAATAAAAAAAATCGATAAGTAAAGTATGTTAATAAATATATAGCTTAAGCATTAAAGTGATCACTCTTCCCACCTTATAAGAAGGGTTGAAGAACTAACACGCTATCATGTGCTTAAACCTACATATAAAAAATACACCACTGTCAAAGAAAAAACCAATACAAAACTTCTGTTACAAAACCTACACTGCCTAATAGTAAACTCAACCAAAAATCACCCCTTCCAATCATCAACACCTTTCACAGTATCACCAAAAAAAACTTTTAAATAAATAAAACAACATTAAAAACACAACTCTTTGATACTCAGGCACAATTATCATCAAAACACAACAACCATTCATTCTTGGCTCCCTATTCCATAATTAGCAGCACACCATTTGTTGAGGACGATCACTGGTTAAAGAGTAAGAACGTCTACACAAAAACTCCTGTCTGGAAGAGAGCATTCTTCTACAGCATCCAAATCAACACCTTTAATTCAATCAATTCCATGTGCATCAAATAGACTTGCAAAAGCATATTGTGAAACTAAAAATATCTGATCATACATGATGCAACTCCGACAAGTGTACTGAATCAATGCAAGTAATAAAAATACGGTAAGTATTACTGAGGTCGAACTCAGGGATTGGAAGACCAATTATACCAAAATTTAAGGAAATTCAAAGCAGTTTGACCAAGTCAACAAGAGCAATTGATTGAGAAGAGAGAGAATTATCAATAACAAATCAATTATCAATTATCTAATATATAAACTAACAGATAATAGCGAGATTCAAATTAAGATTAAGGCTCTAAGGTTACAAATCCACCTACTCAATCATGCAAATTAGCCAAGTGATTATTCTATTATCCTTATGTTCAATTTCTTTGCCAATCGGAACCCTCAATTATCCTAAAGTCTCTTCCAATGTTCAAAAGGAAATACTTAAAATGCAAGTTACCTATCTTCCGATCCGATAACCCACAGTTAGATTCTATTAAGTTCTTGGCTCCCTATAGCGATTGCACCAATCTCCTACTCTATTCCTAGCCGTACTCAATTGGTGTTCCTAACCTAAGTTCTAAGCACGAATCTCCTTTCAGTTTAATGCACTAGACTAGTTAACCAAGGGTCCTTTTGATTAATACAACAAAAACAAAGTTAAGAAACAAGAATTTAGATGAGGGAATAAGAAAACATCACATTGGAATTAACTATGCCATCAAGGGTGGTGTTGAGTTTAAAACGCAGTAATTCACACTCACAGAAGGTGTTTGATTAAAGATCACTCAGAAAACAGAAACAGAAACAGAAACACCAAGATATAACGTGGGTGGTTCACCAAATTGTGGCTACATCCACCCACGGGCAGAAGGAGAAAAGAGCTTCACTATCAAGGAATCAAAATTACAAAGTAGGTTCCTCACACTCTAAGCTATCTCTCAGATTTTACAGAATTCTTGTATATTCTCTCTACTTCTACAATACAATAGGGATCATATATATAGGCATGTAGGAGTTGGTTAGAAGAGTGTGGCTTAAGAGTAGGATCACCGAGATATGAAAAAGCATTATAATCTGTTATAACAAAATCATTATCTGGCAGATTTGTTGGAGGCTTGCTTATGAGGAATGGCTTCAAACCAGATTAACAATCTCCACCTTGGTTTGACTTTTCCTTTCCTTGATATCAGCTCAAAATCTCCTTTCCACTGCCATCTCATCGTTGTTATTTCCAAGAATCTACATTGAGCGAGGTCCAAACAAGTGCATGAACTTGCTTTTAGGCACGGTGTTTAGTAAACATGTCTGCAGGATTCTCTTTTTTATCAATCTTACGGACGTTTATCCTTTTCTCGCTTCGATGAAATGATACCTAACATCAATATGCTTGGTTCTTTCATGATGGACTTGATCCTTAGCTGCCAGATAGCACTTAGGCTATCACAAAAATTATGGCTTGTTCTTGAGGGAAACCAAGGTCACTTATAAGACCTTTTAACCAAATTCCCTCTTTAGTCGTCATTAAGGCCATGTACTCTGCCTCTCTGTTGTGGAGAGGGCAACTGTTGGTTGTAGTGTAGCCTTCCGGCTAACCAATGAGCTTCCTACGGTGAAAGCATACCCAATAATGGACCTTCTAGTATCAACATCACCGCATAATCGAATCGAGAAGCCCGCAACATTACATGATGCATTAATTCCATAAATGAGACCAACATCAATTGTGCCCTTAAGATACCTGAATATCCATTTTACTGACTTGCCAATGATCCTTCCCCTGGTCTTCCCATGTATCTCCTGACCACACTTACGACTTGTGCTAGATCGGTCTTGTGCATACCATTGCATACATAAGACTCCCAACAAGACCTTGCATATGGAACTCGGGACATGTATTCCTGTCGGATTCTGATTGTGGGCGATTAGAAGCTGAAAGATGAATGCCCGATGTCGAGAGGTGTGCTCACGAGTTTTTGTGTAGACATGCCAAATCGATTAAGGACTTTAAGAATGTAGCTTTTCCGACATAAGAACAACTTCTTCCGAGTTCTATCTCTGAAAATTTCCATGCCTAGAATCCTTTCTGCAGCCCCCATATCTTTCATCTCAAATTCTGAACGAGAAGGGATTTCAAACTTACGTATTGCGTCTTTATCGATTGATGCAATTAGCATATCATCTACATAGAGAAGTAGATATATGAATGAACCATCCTCCACCTTCTTTGTGATAAACACATGAGTCATAGAGGCTTCTGTTGTAACCATGAGATATCATGAATTGGTCAAATCTCTTGTACCACTGCCTTGGGGATTGTTTCAATCCATACGAGATTTCTTCAAGCTGCATACCAATTCTTTTTCTTCATATACATGAAATCCTTCCAGTTGCTTCATTAGTATATCTTCTTCTAAATCTCCATGTAGGAAAGCAGTTTTGACATCAAGTTGCTCAAGCTCCATATCCAAATTTGCTACAAGTACAAGTAGGACTCTTATTGAGGTGTGTCTTACCACGGGTGAGAAGATCTCATTGTAGTCTACACCTTCCTTTTGATGAATCCTTTGGCCACAAGTCTAGCCTTGTACCTAATTGGATCATTAGCTGAAATTCCAGGTTTCTTCTTGAATATCCATTTGCATCCAACAACTTTCCTTCCTTCAGGTAGCTTGACTAGTTGCCAAGTCTTATTTTTCTGCAGGGATTCCATTTCCTCATGCATGGCTGTAATCCATTTTTCTGATTCAGCACTAGTCATAGCTTCCTACGATAGGCGATGGTTCGATGAATCAACTTCTTCTGCTATGTGGAGGGCATAAGAAACCATATCCCCAAAGCCATATTTGATTGGAGGTCTTGTGTTTCTTGATGACTTCCTTGATGGAGCCTTGTCATCCACACTTGGCAGCTGCTGTATTGTTTGAACAAATTCTGAATTTGGTGTTGATTCTTCATGTTGTTGGCCTGTGAGTTCAGTTCCTGATTGCTCCACCTGTTTTGATGTTGTTGGTTCTTCTGATGTAGATTTACCTTGAACCAAGGACAATTCATCAAAGATGACATCTCTGCTCATGATTACCCTTTTTCTGATGGTGACCATATTCTGTAACCCTTAATTCCATTTCCATATCCTACAAAAATCCCCTTTTTCGATCTAGGTTCAAGCTTTCCCTCATTTACATGGTAATATGCAGGGCAGCCAAATACCTTCAGTACTGAGTAATCTGCAGGTTTGTTGGACCAAACTTCTATGGGAGTTTTGAAGTCAATAGCTGAAGTCGGAGATCTATTCACAAGGTAACATCTTTGTATTAACGACTCGCGCCCAATAATTTCGCCTAGGCCGGAATTGGACAGCATGCATCTTGCCTTCTCTAGCAGGCTTCTATACATCCTTTCTGCCACTCCATTCTGATTTGTAGTGTTTCTGACTGTGAGTTGTCGAGCTATCCCTTCATTCCTACAAAATTCTGTGAATTCTTCTGAGCAGAATTCTAGTCCATTGTCGGTTCTGAGTCGTTTTACTTTATTTCCCTCTTGATTTTCAATCAGGATTTTCCATTGCTTGAAGTGTTTTAATGCTTCTGATTTATGCTTCATTGGATAAATCCATGTCATTATGGAATGATCATCAATTATTGACAGAAAGTATCTAGCACCTCCTAAGGATGGAACTTTGGATGGCCCCAACAATCTGAATGAATATAGTCCGAGATGTCTTAGTATTGTGGATTGCTTTAGGGAATTTACCTCTATCTTGCTTCCCATAAATGCGAGTGCTCACAGTAACTTGAGTGGCTCCTTCTTATATTTATGTAACAGGCCTTGATTGCTTGAGAATTTCAAGTCCCTTTTCACTCATATGGCCCAAGCGCAGTGCCATAGAGAATTACAATCAGAGGGCTTGCACTCAACAGATGAGACTGAGCCTGTTATTGTGGAACCTTGAAGGATATACAGATTTCCTTGTCTTTTGCCCTGCATCACCACAGAACCTCCATTCTTCTTGATTTTCATTTCTCCACCTTCCACATAGCAAGTGAAACCTTTTGCATCTAATGCTCCAACTGAAATCAAATTCCTTTTAAGCTCAGGGACATGCCTAACATTGGTTAAGGTTCTTACAACTCCATCATTCATCTTGAGCTGTATGGAACCAGTGCCAACTGTTCTGCATGGAGCATCATTTCCCATTAGGACATTTCCTCCAGATTTCTCCTCATAGGTGGTGAACCAGCTTCTATGTGGACACATATGATAAGAACAGCCTGAATCCAGCACCCATTTATCAACTTGATGTTGTTGATCATCAACAATGGAGAGAACTAGATCAGAATCAGATGAGGAGTCATCCTGAACAGCTGCTGCCACTGATTCTTTCATCCTTTTCTTAGGACAGTCTTTCTTCCAATGGCCTGGTTGTTTGCAGTAGTTACATATATCTTTTGGATCAACCTTGCTCTTCTTTTTCCCTTTCCCCCTTTTCTTGTGCTGAGATTTTGTGGGATTTGAAGCTATCAGACCAGCTGCATTGCTGTCTTCAATATTACTAGATTTTAATCTGAGTTCTCTTGAATGCAGATTGGATTTCACTTCTTCCAAGGTGATGCTATCTTTGCCAATGCTCATGGAACTGACAAAGTTTTCAAAAGATGGTGGCAAAGAGGCTAATAGAATCATAGCAATATCTTCATCATCCATTTTAACATCAATATCTCTGAGTTCTAGTAAAATTGAATTTAACTCATCAAGATGATCCTTAAGATGTGTACCTTCCTTCATTCGAAGACCAAATAGTCTCCTTTTGAGCAATAGCTTGTTGCACAGAGATTTTGTCATGTAGAGTTTCTCTAGTTTCAACCATAGGCCTGCAGCAGTGGATTCTTCAGAGACTTCATAGAGTACTTCATCCGATAGAGAAAGAAGAATCAAAGAATGAGCTTTCTCTTCCTGTTCCAGGGGTAGCGACTTTGGCAGCCTTGCCACCTTGACCCGAGCGGAGCCCATGCACTTTGTTCCTTCAAGAGAGCACGCATCTTGATGCGCCGAGGGTTGAAGCTGTTTCTCCCATTAAACTTCTTGATCTTGATGGTGCTTGGCCATCTTCTTGTTGAATTAACGAGTTCTTGAACGAGTTCTTTAGACGCAGAACAAAATCAAGATCAGTTTGTTGAATTAACAGAGTTCTTGACAGAGATCTTTGGGCGCAGAACAGAACCAAGATCTAACCGAGCTCTAGATACCGGTTTGTTGAGTTTAAAACGCAAGAATTCACACTCACGAAGGTGTTTGATTAAAGATCACTCGAAAAAACAAAGCAAAAGAAAACACCAAGATATAACGTGGGTGGTTCACCAAATTGTGGCTACATCCACCCACGGGCAGAAGGAGAAAAGAGCTTCACTATCAAGGAATCAAAATTACAAAGTAGGTTCCTCACACTCTAAGCTATCTCTCAGATTTTACAGAATTCTTGTATATTCTCTCTACTTCTACAATACAATAGGGATCATATATATAGGCATGTAGGAGTTGGTTAGAAGAGTGTGGCTTAAGAGTAGGATCACCAGATAACAGAAAACTGTTATAACTGTTATAACAGAAATCTGTTATACAGCAGATTTGTTGGAGGCTTGCTTATGAGGAATGGCTTCAAACCAGATTAATAGGTGGCTTCATCGTTTCCCTAGAAAATAGGATTAGTTCCTCATAGTAACAATAACAACGAAAGAGAAGAAAGAAATCATCCTAACTAGTAGAAAATTGTGTAAAACAATGGGAGACGCAGCTCCAAAGAAACTAGGATTAGGTCTCTATCCAAAAAAAATCACTCTGCATCAAAACAATCTATTTATAGATAGCTGGGTCTCCGTGCGCTCGCGAGGAGAGCAGGGGCTCACGAGGCGAGCCTTAAGTTTTGGCTCCACCTGATTTTGAATTCTCGCGAGGCGAGCCTGAATGGTCTTCAGTTTTCATGTGTCTGGTGCACGAGGCTGAATTGTGGCCTTTTCCTACTCAATCTGCTCATATGACTCACTAGGCGAATCTGCCTTTTTGCCTTTAAGCTTGTTTTCTTCAAGTTTCCTATCTTCCTCGAGCTTCACTTTTAACTTGAAATATAAAAATAGCATAAAATGCTTTATTGACTCAAAACTTACCAAAATTTCCTAAAAATTATCTAAGAGACTCAAAGGGTTTCTTAGGGACAAAAGAAACTAAATTTGGGTAATTAGCGAGGTTAAATCGCACAAATAGCATAAAAACCTTAGCCTTTCTAGTTGTAACACTAGATAAGCTAGAGGCTTATCAATACACACCAAAGAAACAAGCCCGGAATATTGAAATAGTTTTCATACAACCGTTGCTACATTATCAAAACTAGAACCCCTGATTCAACCCATTCAACAACAAAATATCATCTCGCAGGCAACATACAACCAAAATTAGCACTACTATCAAAAGTTTTAGCAATAGGACATCTGTACTTTGGCAAGTAAAGATCATTTCAATACTTTTTCCTAGAAGAGAAAACCCCCATTTTCACACCCACATGAGTCAAGGGCCTTCCATTAGAGCCCCTTCTTTAACAAGAGAGTTTGCAACCTGATTTGCATCCCTATTTTTATAAAAAAAATGACAATTTTAAGTACTAATAGAATATTTTCAAGTTTATTACAGTACAAGCATAATTTTTGTGGGCAATCATCTTCCTATTCACCCATGCTAGGGCATTTTTTAAACCAGACTCTATTGAAGTTGACACAGGCAAACACAAGAAGGGTGGGTTGAATTGTGTTTATTAATAATTTTCGAAAACACTACAAAAAAAAGGTTATTTAGCAACCGAAAATAGTGACCGAATTTGTTGGTTGCTGTTTGCGACCGATTGTAGGATCTAAATCAAACACTGATTTGAGTTGATATTGCGACCGAAATAGCAACCGAAATAGAGTGTAGCAGAGTTATCGGTCTCTATTTCGGTCGCAAAATAAAGGAAAGTAAAAGTAAAAAATTTATGACTTTTTAGCGACCGAAATGACGACCGAGTTAAATGCAACAGTTAAATTTTATCTATCTTCGGCGCGTAAAAAAATTAAAATAGAGCGTATTAGTGACCAAATTTTAAATCGGTCGCTAAATTTATGAATTCAAATTTCAAATTAACCCATTTAGCGACCGAGTTAGCGACCGAATTATTTGGTCGCTAGAACTAAAATCCCTAAAACCAGTGCAGCCCCCTTTCTTCCTCACTCGCCCGAATCTCTCCTTCTCTCTCACCGTTTCTCTCTTCGTCTCGCGAGCTCTGGCCACCACAGGACGCCTCGAGCCACCACTGTTGTCTCCTCTCCTCCGGTAAGCCCTCATCTTCTCCGTCTCTCTCCATCCCCCTCTCTCTCTGTCTCATTCTGTCTCTCTCTCTCTCTCCATTTCTCAGGTTCTCTTTCATCCTCTCCTCCAACCACCACCACCGCCACCATCCTCCTCTTCCATAGGTAAGCTCTCTTCTTCTCTCCTCTATCTCTCTCTGTCTCGCATGATCTCTCTTGCTCGGTTCTCTCTCTCTCTATCTAAGTTTCTCTCTCTATGTCTTGATGCGTATTTTTGAAATAAAGGCAAGGGCACCTTGTCGCAAACAAGTAATACGGTGGTGAGACCGGTTATCGTATCCACAGGGATCGGTTACCAATTACCAATTCACAAACTCAACAACTATCTAGACTAAACTATAATATGAAAAGATCATAAAATAAGGAAATAAAATATTTTTGGTCTTTTGGGAATTTTATCGAACACTTGGAGGGCAACAGAAATGTGGCTAAAGTTTGTCAGGGTTAGACTACACTAATCCTCCCTTAATTGCAATGAAATGGCTTCTAACACAAGTCCTAATTCAATAATGACAATCAAGTCTTTTCTAAAATACTCAAGCCTAATGTCTTAGGTGCAATCAGCCTAAAACCCCAAATTAAACCCTAATGTCTTAGGTGGATTAACCTGAGATTTTGCATTAAGTCAAGACTTATAAGATTGCAAGCATCCAACACCTATGTCTAGATTCTTGAACTACTTGGCATATGATTCATGAGCATGCCTTAACATCAATCTGTCAATTGTCTATCAAAGCAACATATCATTCCTATGGGTAGCTAAGCCAAGGAAAGCATTAAGCACAGAATCTCATACTCATAAAGAAATAGAGACTTGCATTAAAACAACCAAATCAAATACAAACAAGTTTAGAAAAGCTACATCTAACCCCAACAACAAGGGATTTAACTACTCATGAAAAATGAGAATACAAAAGAGAAGGAAAGAAGGGATGAAGAACACTCATAGAAGAATCCTCCAATCTTCTTCCATTCCCAGAGCAAGGAAAACATCCCCTACTAGGGTTGAAACCCTAGTCCAGCCGTAGCTCCAAGTGCCTCCTCCAAGAGCTCTCCAAAACTCTCCAAAAAACCCCTCCTTTCTGCCCTAAAACAGCAACTTATGCCAGTCAGTTCTGCGCGCATTCGTGAGGCGAGACATGTCTCGCGAGGCGAATGTTAAAAATCTGCTGTTTCAGAGAATTGAACTCTCGCGAGACGAGAGTTTCTCGCGACGCGAAAACGAAAGGTTCTTCTCAATTACGCCCGTGAGGAGCATCAGGGCCTGGGTGTGATGGCTTCTGGTCCCCAGACTCGCGAGGCGAGACATGGTTCGAGGGGCAAACCAGAAAGATGACATTCTGCTGGAACAGTCAGCTTTCAGGGTCGCGAGGCGAATCCAGTCTCGCGGGGCGAATCACCAGAATTCTGCTTGGCTCAATTTCTTCTCTTTTCAGGCTCTTTTTCATCCAAGCTCCATCAAGGCCAATTCTGAGCATTTTTACATTGAATTCCTGCAAAACAACACCAAGAAACCGCTTCACCCGTTCCAAGGGAAAAACTAATAAAAACCAAATAAAGAATGCCTAATCTACATGAAAAATGCATGCAAAAGTGTACAGAAAAAATGATGTAAAATCACACTATCAAATCACCCCAAGCTTATTCAATTGCTTGTCCTCAAGCAATCACTAAGGCCAGTAGAAGAAAACAGAACATAGATAGTGAACTAAGAACCCGAGCAAATGATCCAAGTAATAGGCAATTCAAACAATTCAGCAAGAGACAATCAATTCAAGTCCAATTAGAGGCTTAGGTTCTCTAAATTCATATTCTCACTGATTCGGGCACTCTTTCTCACCTGAAGCTCACCCCAAGCTTGTTCATTTGCTTGGCTCTCTTTCTACCTCACTCAAGTGTTTAAGGGTATGTGACAATTCGCTCCATTTTTCTCAAGGAATGAATCCTGCCATAGGCTTGACTATCAACCAAATCTCTACTTTATTAACGAAAACAATTTAGAATCAAGAGGTCTTTCACTTGGTTGTAACGTGGCCATGGGATTAATCGTTAGGTGGGGAATTCAAGAACAAGAAATTTCAAAAGGCTATACAAACTATCAAGCGTTGCAAAGCATGACCTTCTAAAATACCTTTTGGGTTTCAATTCACTTTCCACCTTTCTTTTCTTTCCTTTTATTTTTATTTTTCATTTTTCTTTTTGTCATCCCCTTCTCTATTTATTTTTATTTTTTCTTTTCTTTTTCTTTTATTTGGAGAAGGGGAGATTTTTTTTCGACTAAAGAGAATTATTTTTTTCTGATTCTTTTCCCAAACTTTTTCGACTACCTTTTTACCCTTTTGTAATACTTTAGAAGGTCCCTTATCAAACTTATTTATCAAAACATTCCAGGGTACCAATAAAAGCATTTTTATTCTTTCAGGCTCAAAATTGGGCAACTAAGGGGTAGCATTTCATCATTCAAAGCTCAGAAGGCCAAAAAAATAACTATTGCCTCAATCCTCTTCCAAAAATGTTTTCAAAAATTTTCAAGCTTCGAAACGGTTTCAAGTCAAGTTCTAGAGAAAACAAACCAAGAGGAATAACACTCTAACACAAAGAATGGGGTAAAATTTTGTGAGTACCCCTTTGGCTCAAAATCTCACATCAATGAGCAACACAAATCTATAGAACCATATGTTAATTATCAACCATCCAAGATTATCTCAAACATTTTCATTTGCAGCCATATCACAAGAATGAAAAAAATTGGGTTCAAAAATTCACTATCTCAATTTAATAGGCACTTAGTTCTCACAATTGGATGCAAAATCTAAACAAGGGCAATCTAATTGTGTGATCATGCAAAACTATCATGCAAAACTATATGAATGCAACATGAAAAATGCAAATTCAAAATACCCCTACCCCAAGCTTAAAAATTTACATTGTCCCCAATGTAAACAATCAAGTTGGAAAGAGGAGAAAAATTAAATTAAATAAAATAAAAATGGGATGACCTACCGAGGCGGTAGTTGGTGGTGGTTCACATGCTTTTTGGCTTTGTTTCTCCCTACTCTTTTTGCTCCTCCTTCCTTATTATCCTAAAAACACTTGACAAATTTATTAATAAAAGAAAACTCTTGATCTTCTCAAATTATTCAAGAGTTAAAATCAAGAATAAAATCTAACTAAAGAGAAAGGAAAAGAAAAATTGGGTTGCCTCCCAATAAGCGCTTCTTTAACGTCACTAGCTTGACGTCCTAGGATCCTCCTCCCGGATCAAATGGTAATTGGAGTAGAGATTGTAGCATTAATATGACTTTATCCTCCACTCCACCCAGCCAGTGTGTGAAAGCACCATTGACCTCTTCAACTATAATAATGCATTTACTTCCTAGCGGGTCAAATGGCTTTTTCACCAGGAAGTTTGACAGACAAGTGGAAGGGGCTAACTTACCAGTGTCCACACATGCATGCAAGCCAACATATTTTTCTAATGCAGTAATATCAGATTGCTCAGCATACATGGTGGATTGAATGCTTTCCAAATTCTCTGCCTTCTCACTTGTTCCTCCCCAAGGACTTGTGAAAGGTACTTCCTCTTCTTGTGGCTCATCCACCATCACCACTTCATCTTCAATTTGATCCATTCCCACAACCAGATTCTGCTCAACTTCTGCTTCATGTGGCTCTATGGGAATCACAATACACGGTGGTGGAGGTGGTAACTATGACAAAAAGGTTTCCCAATCCTCCTTGGAGTATATATATATAAGCTCACTAGTCATAGGATCGACTCGTGATGGAATATTATGAGATAGAGAAAACTCCTCGAAGAATTCTCCCAAATTTATATCGTCTTCCCAACACAAGTTATCCTCCAAAATATGACTAGAAGCTTCCTCATCAGGTGGATAATAAAAATTTTCCATGACTTTCGTCCACCTTGCAAAAACAGAACTCAAAACAAAAAGATCAAATATATACAGAAAAAAAAATCAAATATACACAGGAAATAAAAATTAAGAAAATGTCTAAACTAGTTGTCTCATTTGTTACTACTGATATTGGCAAAGCCAATCCCCGGCAACGGCGCCAAAAACTTGATGCGTATTTTTGAAATAAAGGCAAGTGCACCTTGTCGCAAACAAGTAATACGGTGGTGAGACCGGTTATCGTATCCACAGGGATCGGTTACCAATTACCAATTCACAAACTCAACAACTATCTAGACTAAACTATAATATGAAAAGATCATAAAATAAGGAAATAAAATATTTTTGGTCTTTTGGGAATTTTATCGAACACTTGGAGGGCAACATAAATGTGGCTAAAGTTTGTCAGGGTTAGACTACACTAATCCTCCCTTAATTGCAATGAAATGGCTTCTAACACAAGTCCTAATTCAATAATGACAATCAAGTCTTTTCTAAAATACTCAAGCCTAATGTCTTAGGTGCAATCAGCCTAAAACCCCAAATTAAACCCTAATGTCTTAGGTAGATTAACCTGAGATTTTGCATTAAGTCAAGACTTATAAGATTGCAAGCATCCAACACCTATTTCTAGATTCTTGAACTACTTGGCATATGATTCATGAGCATGCCTTAACATCAATCTGTCAATTGTCTATCAAAGCAACATATCATTCCTATGGGTAGCTAAGCCAAGGAAAGCATTAAGCACATAATCTCATACTCATAAAGAAATAGAGACTTGCATTAAAACAACCAAATCAAATACAAACAAGTTTAGAAAAGCTACATCTAACCCCAACAACAAGGGATTTAACTACTCATGAAAAATGAGAATACAAAAGAGAAGGAGAGAAGGGATGAAGAACACTCATAGAAGAATCCTCCAATCTTCTTCCATTCCCAGAGCAAGGAAAACATCCCCTACTAGGGTTGAAACCCTAGTCCAGCCGCAGCTCCAAGTGCCTCCTCCAAGAGCTCTCCAAAACTCTCCAAAAAACCCCTCCTTTCTGCCTAAAACAACGAACTTATACCGGTCAGTTCAGCGCGTTGAGAGGCGAGACATGTCTCGCGAGGCGAATGTTAAAAATCTGCTGTTTCAGAGAATTGAACTCTCGTGAGACGAGAGTTTCTCGCGACGCGAAAACGAAATGTTCTTCTCAATTACGCCCGTGAGGAGCATCAGGGCCTGGGTGTGATGGCTTCTGGTCCCCAGACTCGCGAGGCGAGACATGGTTCGCGCGGCGAACCAGAAAGATGACATTTTGCTGGAACAGTCAGCTTTCAGGGTCGCGAGGCGAATCCAGTCTCGCGGGGCGAATCACCAGAATTCTGCTTGGCTCAATTTCTTCTCTTTTCAGACTCTTTTTCATCCAAGCTCCATCAAGGCCAATTCTGAGCATTTTTACATTGAATTCCTGCAAAACAACACCAAGAAACCGCTTCACCCGTTCCAAGGGAAAAACTAATAAAAACCAAATAAAGAATGCCTAATCTACATGAAAAATGCATGCAAAAGTGTACAGAAAATATGATGTAAAATCACACTATCATGTCTCTCTCAGGTGCTGCCACCTCCTCCTCCGACCACCACCACCATCTCAAGGGGTTCTGTTTACGAGGCCACCACCCCCACAGTCTCCGATCCTTTGATCAGTATGAAACATAATTATTGATTGATTTATTGATTGCATGACACTTCATAGCTTTTCTAGACTATATTGGGGGTATTTTACTGCTATTGTAAACCCTCTTTGAATGTATTTTTTATTTCATTTTGACTGAAACTCGGTACTGTGAATATAGCTGCTTGAAAATGTACTTGACTGAATACTTGACTGAAAATGTACAGTTTTGATGATTGAAACTGTTATGCATTGAAAATTAGATTTTCTGTTCTCTGTTACTTGCTAAACTGTTTGGTATTGATCAAATGGGTAAAGTTTCTAGGGATTATTGTCTTGTTTAAACAGTATGATAGGTGTTGAGGGTAATGATCGCAAGGTGTTTGATGAAAAGCCTGAATTACCATGATTTGTAAAGTATATATTTTTGCTACGTGGTGGAGGTGCTGATTGGTTTTTAGTTGTACTTTAAAATTGCTTGCTTTATGACTACTTGAGTTCTGGTATTTTAGTGTTTATAGGATCATTATACTTCTGCCTCCTTTTCGCATATATCCAATTGGTTCTAATTTGGTTTTGTTTCTACTTTTTAAATCCCTCTTTTGGTATAGCTAAAGGTAAATAATATTTTTGTGATGTTAAAAATGAAAATAACTTAACTGAATGATCATTGTTTTAATTTGATTGACCTTTTATGATATTTATGCTATGGTTATTGCCTGAGAGGATTTTTGATTTCGCAAGTCATCTTGGTGAACATGCTATGTTGGTTTGTCTCACGTGCATTGCTCCATTTTACCACTTTTTTTATGACTTCTTTTATTTTACCTCTCTGTTTAGGTTCCCGCACTTCTCCCGTTCCCACACTCTCTTCCCTTCCATTCACGTCACCTGCACACAACACACTTTGGGCATACTTATATAAGTTGTTGAAGTACATAACATACCTTTTTTTATTGCTTTGCCACTAAAACAATGCCCAGCTTAAACAAGCTATGGTACTGATATGTAATGAAAATGTTTTGTTTATACTTTCATGAGTGGCAAGTGTCGAAGTAGGTTAATGATTTCCAAGTTTATACTTTTATCACAAGAGCCTTTGTTGATGTTATTTTTTTTTCTTACAGTTTTCTTTGTCTATTGACAACCGCTCTAGTCGTCACCCGTTTTCACTATTTGCTTGGAGTTGAGGTAGGTCAAATACTCTATCTTTTTCTTTGTTGCTAGTGGTTTTTGAAGACTTTGAATTGATTTGTTGATTGTTGGTGAAGAGTTGAGCTCAATAGGATTCTGGTTGTGTGCTGGTAGATTATAAATGATGCGTGTGGTTGCAATTGAATATGTTGTTTGTTAGTGGAGAGTTGAGCTCAATAGGATGCTGGTTGTGTGCTGGTAGATTAAAATTGATGCATCTGGTTGTAAACTTTATATGTTGTTTGTTAGTGGAGAGCAGAGCTCAATAGGATGGATGTGTCAATTCTATGCCTTGATTGCCATTTTTATGTCCTTATTAACGTTTTTCTCGCTAAAATTGTGCTCTGTATATAGAGTTAAATTTGTATCTTCTGTTATGGTTAATGAGTTAGAATAGCCTTAGTGGAGAGTAGAGCTCAATAGGATGTGATCCTGTCAAAAAGGCGGGATAATTACTGTGTGTTGCTAATTTAGAAATTATGCATGTGTTTGACAATTATGTGTTACTTGTTAGTGGAGAGTGAAGCTCAATAGGATGTTTGCTACTATATTTTATCTAAGTTTGTATTGAAATATGCTTCAATATATATTTGTTGAAGTATGCTGCAATCCTTATAAGTCAATGATTTTATTTTCTGCTAGAGTTAATTATTAAGTAACGAAAGCCTTAGTTTCCTATTTGAGATTCAATATTAATGAGCATGCGTACCTTCTCAGGGCACGCATGCTCATTGTATTGAATCTTGAATTGTCCAAGTGGGACAGTTTGGGAAAAAACCTTTTTCACACTCGTACAATAGTCATTTCAATGTTCAAATGCCTTATATACTTGTTGAAATCTTGGTCTGATGCATTTCCTTTTGTTCTCCTGGTGCATACTTGATCGCGGTGATTCTCACCGTGCCCGAGTCGTGTACTTAGAGACCGATGGGAAATGCTGCCAAAATTTTGTCAAGTATAAGGTATTTGAATATGGGAATAACTATTATTAGCCGAGTGTGGTAAAGGTTTCTTCTCGAATGGGATAGGTTCATACCTTGTTATAAGAACGAGATTGATGGAGTTATTGGAATGCACCGTAATATATGTGTTATTGTAGGATTGGTCAGGCTATTTAATTTTCAGCAATGGATATTCCGGAGAGTCGGAAATGGATGTATCGTAGGTTGGATCGGAATAAACGTCTTAGGGAAGAGTATAGAGTTGGAGTGGGTGAGTTTATAGAGTTTGTTATTCGCCATGAGAGATTTATACGACTGGGCGGTGATCATTTGAGGTGTCCTTGCAAAAGATGCAAGTGTCAATCTTTCAAAAGCGTGGATGGAGTTGTAGCCGATCTTTATGAGGAAGGGCTTCATGCCTGATTACTATTGGTGGAGTAACCATGGTGAGACATTACCCGATTTAAACCCGATTGTGTTTGAAGGTTCGTACTATGGAAGTGGTGACCGGGAGGGAAGAATTGAATCCATACGAGCAGATGATAATGGATCATGCTGGACCATCGGTTGGTCTTTGTACTAGAAGAAGATGGGGAGAAGATGGTGGAATGGGTTCCCAATACATAGAGGAGAATCCAAATCCCGAAGCTCAAAGATACTATGATATGCTGAGTGCTGCACGATCTCCATTGTGGGAAGGATGTCGGGAGTACACGGAGTTGTCGATGTGCATGGAATGGTTGAGTATCAAATCTGACTACAATATGCAAGAAGGCTGTTTTAATCGCCTCACCAGGTCAGTGTCCATGGCGTTGCCATAAGACAATCGGATGCCTACTAGTTTTTATCATGCTAAGAAGTCGGTGGAAAATTTGGGTCTGGGGTGTTTGAAAATTGATTGTTGCCCGAATGGATGTATGTTGTACTATAAGGATGATTCAGCGGAAAGCATAACATGTTGTCGATTTTGTGGTGCGGATCGGTATAAGACAACCACTAGGATGGGCATTGAGAAGAAGAGGTCGCTAAAAAAGATGTGGTACTTTCCGCTCGTGCCAAGACTTACAAGATTGTACTCTTCGATGGCCACTACAGCTCACATGAGATGCCATAGTGAGCATAAGAGGGAGCAAGATGTCTTGTGTCATCCATCTGATGGAGAAGCTTGGAAGCATTTTGATAGGGTTCATATGGCATTTTCGCAGGACCCTCATAACGTCCGATTGAGGTTATCTAATGATGGATTTAATCCTTTTGGGCAGTCTGGAAAAGCATACTCTTGTTGGCCTGTTATCCTGACTCCGTACAATCTTCCCCCGGGGTTGTGTATGAAACGGGAGTTTATGTTCCTAACAGTCATAATTCCGGGTCCGTCTAATCCAAAAGGTAAGGTTGATGTGCACTTGCAGCCGCTGATAGATGAGTTGACGATGC
>CM061062.1:39636627-39912425 GCA_030762895.1 Sophora flavescens | reverse complement strand
TCTTAATAAGAAGATCTGTCCAATGACGTGGCATATGGAGTTTGTCTACTAGTCCGTCCGAATGTAAAATCTTAATGGCCAGATGGACGCGGTTATTTTCAAGATGGACGCGAATTCTATAAGAACTATCAGAATCTTATTTCAAGAACCAGAATCAAGAAAACAGATTCTGTTAATTAGATCCAAATCTGTTTTGATTGATCCCAATGACTATAACTTGTTTTCTATATAAAGAGGGATCAAAGGATCACTTTTTACAAACGATA
The DNA here is from genome assembly GCA_030762895.1 of Sophora flavescens. Classification (NCBI taxonomy): domain Eukaryota; kingdom Viridiplantae; phylum Streptophyta; class Magnoliopsida; order Fabales; family Fabaceae; genus Sophora; species Sophora flavescens. The sequence continues at coordinate 39,912,159 of CM061062.1, read as the reverse complement.
TCAATCATAACAACATAACACATATCATTCATCATCTTTCTTGAGCTTATTGTGAAAAGAGTGTTTCAATACTCATAGTGCTTCAATTTGCTTATCTGACTATTGAGAGTTAGGAATCAACTTTTGTTTTTACTTTTCGATTGTAAAGATAGAGGGAGTCTCTCTGAGTGATTAGGGTGAGGTATCCCTAAGGTTGAATATTGAGGCTCTTCACAAGAGTGTGGTATCTCGAGGTGAAGGAGTGCTCTGTGGTGTAAAGGTTTTCCAAGCTACCTGGCAAAGCTTGTGTGTTAGTGTGTAAAATCCCACAGGTGGAGTGGGGACTGGATGTAGGTCACAGTGGAGGTGACTGAACCAGGATAAATCTGGTTGTGTGGTATCTCTAAACTCAAACTCCTTTACTTTCTGTTTATGATCAAGAACCTGTGATTTTGATGTTTAAAGTTCAATATAATTTCTGTTCTTGATCTGTATAAACTGAATTGAAACCTGAGTTCGATTGTAATCAAGACTGTGTTATCTGCGTTCAAAACTGAGTTGATAAAAACCATTCTTGATTGATGGAACTGAACTAAGACTGAAACTGAAACCTGCAAATTTGTTCTTGATTGTTAATGCTTATATCTGAAACTTGCATAACTTGTTCTTAATCGTTAAAAGCTTAATCAGTTTCCGTATCTTGTTATTGCTGAGTTATTGAACCTGAATCTATTCTGAATTAATCTTTCTTATCTTCATCATCTTCCAATTCAAGATTTTATATAAACCCTTCAATGATTTTGTAAAAGATCCTGAGGTCACAAATCCGCAACTCTGATTTGAAAGGTTTTTAAGAGGGAAATATTTTTTGAAAACTCAATCCCCCCTTTTGAGTCGTTGAAGCCAAAACAACACCTATGACAAAACTACACCCACTGTCGAACCAGAAGCATCAGTTGTAACATAAATAACAGCAGAAAAATTGGGGAGGGCTAATACCGGTAGAGTGATCATAGCTGTTTTGAGGGCCTCAAAGGCCTGTTGTGACTGATCAGACCAAGAGAATGAATTTTTGTGTAGCAGATCCGTAAGTGGTCTTGCTATTGCTGCATAATTTCGAATAGTAGCAAGTAAGACCCAAAAAACCATGTAACTGCGACGGATTCTTCGGAGTGGCCCATTCCTGTATAGCCATCACTTTGGAAGGGTCCGCAGCAACTCTCGCACTAGAAATTACGTGCCCCAAATAATCCACACGTGAGACCCCTGATGAGTGTGATTTCACCTCAAATTTCTTTATCATATTTCAAGCATTTTCATGTAGTTTAGGCATATTTAATTTGATTTTGTGAGTTTTTACCTTGGAACGGGTAAGGTGGTTTTGTGGTGTTTGTGTGCAAGAATTGAAGATTAAAATGCTCAGGACCAGTTATGTTGGAGTTTGCATGAAGGCGGAGCTTGAAATACAACAAAAATGAGCCAAACAGAGCCCATCACGGCCTGGTCGTGATAGGCATCACGGCCATGATCGAGTAGGACTGAAAAGAAAGAAGGTTAAACTCAGAACTGGTCACGGCCAGACCGTGATGGCCATCACGGCCAATACATGCAAACTGAACCAGACTCTCACAGGAAGAACTGATCACGGCTAGGCCGTGATGACCATCACGACCGTGACACACAAAATCTGTAATTTTGATTTGTTTTTTTGATCTGATTTGTAATTGCTTTAATCCCAAGGTACCCTACATTATAAATAGGACTCTTAGGCTCGAAAATAGGGATGACTTGAATGCTAACAATTGGCAAAAATTAGGATTTCTCTTCTTCTCAATTTCTTCTCTTCTCTTAGGATTTTTATGTTTTTGTTATTCAAGGTTGCTATGAATATGGCAATGCGTGAGTAGTCTTTTTATTTCTAGGAATTGGGGCTATGCCCAAGACTCATTTTATGTAATGAATTGATGTTTTGCTTCTTGTTAATTTCAATTTTGCTTTCAATTTAATTCCTATTGCATGAATTACTTGTGAATTTGGTGCGTACTTATTTGCATTTCATAGATACTCTAAGGATAAACCTAGCGGTGAACTTAGGTATTGGATCTATAGGGATTGGACTTAGGAATTAAATCCCGAGAGTTAGAAGCGGTCCTTCGAGGGCTCATTGAATTGTCATGAATCTTAATGAGTTTAATTTAAATACAATTACCACGAGAGTAGGGGTTGGTTTAATTGAGCACAGTTCTTGTATCTCGAGAAGGAATATTAACTTATTTAGGATAAATTCACCTTCAAATCAATTTTGATAATTAACAAGAGAGGTAGTCAAATTAGTAGTATGAGCAATCTTGTTGGTAACCCAATTCCTGGAAATCTCTTTTAATTTGAAAATCTCCAGATTTGATTTGATTGCGATTTTATTTGATTACGTTTTTAATAATTGATTTGTTAGTTAATCCTTATATCAAAAACCAAATCTTTTTCTTGTTTAGTTTAATTGATTTAATAATTAATTATTGTTCAAGATCACAGTCTCTGTGTAAGACTAAGCCCTCGTTCATGTTTTGACGTATGACAAACAAAGTGTATTTTGCATAAGATTTTTGACTTTGACTATGTACTTATTATGTGTTAAGTTGTATGCAAGATCACTCATGAAAAAGGAAAATCAAGGATTAAAGGATGGAAGATCAAGGACACAAAGCAATGGACAGGGACTAAAGCATCAAGCAATGAAGATCTTATACTTTAGTTGCTATTGTAAAAATAGCACATTTGATTTCTTAGGTGAAGCACTTAAATTTAAGAAGATCAAGGAATCATAAAAGACAAGAGCTTAACGATGGAATAAGTCTTCGTAAATGAAAACGATTTCGGAAATAAGATTTCATAAGCGCTCGTCCAACACTGGGATAATAAAAGTGCTCGTCCAACACTGGAATAACAAAAGCCGACGTCCAATGAAGTGATAAAAAAAGCTGACGTCCAATGAACTACTAAAAAGCTGACGTCCAACGAAGTGACAGAAGTTGGCATCCACTAAAGTGATAGAAGCTGGCATCCACTAAAGTGACAGAAGCTCGCGTCTACTAAAATGACAGAAGCTCGCGTCTAGTAAAGTGACAGAAGCTGGCATCCACTAAAGTGACAGAAGCTCGCGTATACTAAAATGACACTAGCTCGCGTCTACTAAAGTAACAAGAAGCACTCGTCTGCTGATGTGGCACATGGAGCTCGTCTAATGAAGTAACAAGAAGAGATCGTCTACTGAAGTAACGAGAAGCGCTCGTCTACCAAAGTTGCATATGAAGCTCCATCCACTAAAGTACTAAATGGAGCTCGTCTACTAGCCCATCCGAATGTAAATCTTAATGGCTAGATGGAAACGGTTATTATTCAAGATGGACGCGAATTCTACAAGAACAATCAGAATCTTATTTCAAGAACGAGAATCAAGAAAACAAATTTTGTTAAATCAGATCCAAATCTGTTTTAATTGATCCCAACGGCTATAACTTGTTTTCTATATAAAGAGGGATCAAAGGACCACTTAAAAACAACATCTTACACATTCTGAAAGTGAAAATACGAAAAATTAAAAAGTTTCCAAAAGTGCTTCATCTTTGAGATAAAAGTGTGATATTTCTTAGAACTTCAATTTGAATAATCAGACTTTTAGAGTCTTTCTTCTACTCGATTCTTTCTGTGAGTTAGTGTGATTAAGAGAGGATATCTCTTAGGATTGAACAAGGATAGAAGGGATCCTTGGGTATAGAAAAACAAGTGTGCTTTTTGGTGTGTTCTTGAGCAAGGAGGTTATCCTTGTGAATGTTGTAATTGGATATTGTAATTTCTGGTTATAGTGGAGAAAACCACAGAGGTGTGGGACTGGATGTAGGCTTACCAGAGGAGGTAGCTGAACCAGGATAAATCGGTTTGCATGTTCTTCTCATATCTAAACTCCATATACTTGTTATATGCACTTGTGTGTTGTGAATGAGTTTTAAGAATGCTTGTTAACTTGAATCTTTGATCTGCAATCTATGTTAAACTTGTTGTTCCTTCTTATAATTCTTCTTAACATCATTACTTGTTACATAACCTGATTCTTGGGAATTAAAATTGAGTGAAAACCAATATTCTTTAGGAAAACTCTGTTTTGCTTTCAATTGTTGCAAAAGTTTTCAATAACTAAATTCCCCCCCCCCCCCCCCGCCCCCAATAGATTGAAAAGTCATGAAGATAAGGAGAAAAAGAAGAAAGGATTCTCACTCAAGGCTCATATATCCAAAGAATCAATAGAAAGTGATGAAGACGAACACCTTGATGAAAGTGAAGAATCCGAAGAAGAAGATATGGGATTACTTGTGAGGAAATTTAGAAGATTCATCAAAAAGAATATAAACAAGAAGCAATTCAGTTTTCCTACCAAAACGAACATGAACAAAGGTGAAAGCTCTTCCTCTACAATCAAATGCTTTGAATGTGGAAAGCTTGGACACTACAAAAATGAATGTCCAAAGCTACAAAAGAAAGAAAAGTATGAGAAGAATGATAACAAAGAAAAGAAAGGAAGAAAGTGTAGAAGTGCATACATAGCTTGGGAAGAAAATGATATGGATTCCACTAGTAGTGAATCTGAAAATGAAGAAGCCAACCTATGTCTCATGGCAAATCAACAAAGTGATAGTGAAACAGAGGTAAATGATTCTTCTCCTACCTATGATGAGTTACAAGATGCTTTTTATGAATTGCATGAAGAATATGTTAAAATTGGTAAACAACTTATATCTTCTATGAAGATCATTGCAAAACAATGTAGTGACTATGCATCTTTACAAATAAAGCTTAAAGAACTAAAAGCTAAAAATTCACAATTACTTGCATCTAGTTCAATTTGCACCAAATGCACTACACTAGAAAAGGAAGTTGAAAAACTGAATACAACTCTATCTAAGTTTACTTTGGGTAGAGATAACTTGAATGCCATATTAGGACAACAAAAGGGTGTGTATGACAAAGCTGGAATTGGATATAATCCTATGGTATATGAAAAATCTTTCAAGAAGCTTTTTGTTGCACCTAGTTCTTCAACTAGTCCTTTTGTGAAATGCTATTATTGCTTAAAGAAAGGTCATACAGCTTCTATATGTAAACTTAGGAAGAATATACATGTTGGCATTAAACAAATTTGGGTTCCAAACGGAACTTATGTTGCTACTAACACCAAAGGACCCAACCAGATTTGGGTACCTAAAGGAAAAGTATAAAAAAATCTGTTTTGTAGGTGTGTTTGAAGGCCAAAAGCTCAAGCTGGTTTTTAGATAGTGGCTGCTCCAAACACATGACCGGAGACATCACAAAATTTACATCTTTCACTCCCAAAGAAGGTGGAAATGTCACCTATGGAGACAACAACAAAGGAAGAATTCTTTGTGTTGGAACAATAGGAAAAAGTCCAGCAATCAAGATTGAGGATGTTCTCTATGCGGAAGGGCTCAAACACAATCTACTAAGTATAAGCCAATTATGTGATAAAGGCTACAAGGTAAACTTTAACTCAAATTTGTGTATGATTGAATCTATTCATGATAATAACATAAAATTGATTGGAAATAGAATCAATAACATCTATATGCTAGACTTAGACAATTTAACTTCCAATGATGCATGCTGCTTAATTTCCAAAGAAGATGAAAATTGGCTTTGGCATAGGAGAATAACTCACATTCATATGGATCACTTGAATAAATTGATTTCCAAAGAACTTGTAATTGGTTTACCAAATAAGAAGTTTGTTAAAGAGGGCTTATGTGATGCATGCCAAAAGGATAAACAAGTGAAAACCTCATTTAAGGCTAAAAACATTGTTTCAACTAGTAGACCCTTACAATTGTTGCACATGGACCTTTTTGGACCTTCTAGGACAAAAAGCTTTGGTGGAAATCTTTATGCTCTTGTAATTGTTGATAACTTCTATAGATTTACTTGGACCTATTTTTTAGCACAAAATAATGAAACTTTTAAAGCTTTTAAGAAAATGGCTGAGGTTGTTCAAAATGAGAAAGACGTGAAAATTGTTTCAATTAGGAGTGACCATGGAGGAGAATTCCAAAATGAGGAGTTTGATAACTTTTGTGATGAACATGGTATAAAACACAATTTTTCTGCACCTAGAACTCCACAACAAAATGGAGTAGTTGAGAGGAAAAATAAGTCACTTGAAGAAATTGCTAGAACCATGTTAAGTGACTCTAATTTACCAAAGTATTTTTGGGCTGATGCTGTGAGTACTGCATGTTATGTTTTAAATAGAGTTCTAATAAGGCCAATTTTGAAGAAAACTCCATATGAACTTTACAATGGAAGAAAACCTAACATTTCTCATTTTCATGTCTTTGGTTGTAAGTGTTTTGTGCTAAATAATGACATGGATAATCTTGGGAAATTTGATCCCAAAGCTGATGAGGGTATTTTCCTAGGTTATTCATTAACTAGCTAAACATATAGAGTGTTTAATAAGCGTACTTTATCAATGGAAGAATCTGTTCACATAACATTTGATGAGTCTAACCCCAAAAGGTTGGGAACGGACATTTTTGATGATACAGAAACTCATGAAGATGAAGTGAAATCTGGTGAAGGAAAAGACAGCAATAAGGAAAAGGAAGATGAAGGGAGCAATAAAGAACCTCAAGCAGAAATCCAACAAGAAAATCTTCCTAAGGAGTGGCAAGTCTCAAAGAATCATCCCCTAGACAATATCATTGGTGAGATCCCCAAAGGGGTAACCACTAGAAACTCTTTAAGGAATATTTGCAATACCATGGCGTTTGTATCTCAAATAGAACCAAAATGTATTGATGATGGTATTGATGATGAAAATTGGATGATTACAATGCAAGAGGAGTTAAATCAATTTAAAAGGAACAAAGTTTGGGATTTAGTTCCAAAACCGAAAAGTAACCAAATAATTGGAACTAAATGGGTGTTTAGAAACAAAATGGATGAGAATGGAATAATAGTAAGAAACAAGGCTAGACTAGTAGCTAAGGGATATAATCAAGAAGAAGGAATTGATTATGACGAAACATATGCTCCCGTAGCTAGATTAGAAGCCATAAGAATGATATTAGCCTATGCATGTATAATGAACTATAAACTGTACCAAATGGATGTGAAAAATGCCTTTTTAAATGGAATAATACAAGAGGAAGTGTATGTAAGCCAACCCCTGGCTTTGTTGATAGTGAGTTCCCAAATCATGTTTATAAACTCACTAAAGCCCTCTATGGACTCAAGCAAGCTCCTAGAGCTTGGTATGAGAGGTTAAGCAATTTTCTCCTTGAGAAAGGCTTTAAAAGAGGAAAAGTTGATACAACACTTTTTACTAAAACAAAAGCACACAATATCTTACTTGTTCAAATATATGTTGATGACATTATTTTTTGTGCTACTAATGAGTCTTTATGCAAGGAATTTGGTAAACTAATGCAAAATGAATTTGAAATGTCCATGATGGGAGAGCTTACCTTCTTTCTTGGACTTCAAATTAAACAATGCCAAGATGGAACCTTCATAAGCCAAACAAAGTATTGCAAGGAACTACTAAAGAAGTTTGTAATGGAAAGTGCAAAGGAAATGGCAACACCAATGAGTCCAGCCTGCTATTTGGACAAAGATGAACATGGTAAATCTATAGATGTATCCAAGTATAGAGATATTATCGGATCCTTACTTTATCTAACTGCAAGTAGGCCAGATATAATGTTTAGTGTGTGTATGTGTGCAAGGTATCAAGCTAATCCTAAAGACTCACATCTTACTGCAGTTAAAAGAATCATGAAGTATCTTTTAGGAACAAAAGAAACGGGGCTGTGGTATCCCATGGAATCCACTTGCACATTAATTGGATATGCCGACTCTGATTTTGCTGGAAGCAAGTTAGATAGGAAGAGCACAAGTAGAACATACCATTTATTAGGAAATTCCCTAGTGTCTTGGTTTAGTAAAAAGCAAACTAGTGTGGCCTTATCCACAGCTGAAGCAAATATGTTGCAGCTGGGAGTTGTTGTGCTCAAATCCTATGGATGAAACAACAATTAATTGACTATGGTGTTCATCTAGATCATGTACCAATAATGTGTGATAACACGAGTGCAATTAATCTAACAAAGAACCACATCATGCATTCAAGAACCAAGCATATTGAAATTAGGCATCATTTTATCAAGAATCATATTCAAAGTGGTGATGTTGTGATTCAACATATAGATACAACCAAGCAATTAGCTGATATATTCACCAAACCACTAAATAAGGAGAGTTTCTTCTATATAAGAAGGGAACTTGGCATAATTGATCCTCAAAATGATTGATATCAGATGTTACTTTTTGATAATATAGTCAATATAGCAAGCGAGGCAGCACAAGATGCTGAAAATTATGAAGGACATGGGCAAGATGCTTTTATCTAGTCTCAGTTTAGACTAAGTGTCCTCAAGTGTCTGTAATTCCTATTTTTTTTTATTTCAGTGTTTTGGTTGTTTTGATGTATTGCATATGCTCTGTAATGATTCATTTTCAATGAATGCAAGACTGTTTTTTAGTTTGATTTCAATATTCTCTATAGTTTCTTTTTGATAATGACAAAGGGGGAGAAAGATGAACCATACAACCATTAATTCTGTCTTGCATTTGCTGTAAATTTTTTCTCTGTTACCTAAGTATGAACTGCAATGAAAAGACATACTTGAACTTATAACAAATGCAAGATGACTTTTTCATGATAATGATATGATAACACTTGATTTTTTTAAGATATCAATGAGACAGGGGAGGATGAAAATGACTCAAGAACCATGCTTACTGAACAGCTGCACAAATTTTTTTTTTAATAACTAAGGTTAAGTATGGTAAGGTTTGTCATAATCAAAAAGGGGGAGTTTGTAAGACTAAGCCCTCATTCATGTTTTGATGTATGACAAACAAAGTGTATTTTGCATAAGATTTTTGACTTTGACTATGTACTTATTATGTGTTAAGTTGTATGCAAGATCACTCATGAAAAAGGAAAATCAAGGATTGAAGGATGGAAGATCAAGGACACAAAGCAATGGACAAGGATTAACGCATCAAGCAATGAAGATCTTATACTTTAGATGCTATTGTAAAAATAGCACATTTGATTTCTTAGGTGAAGCACTTAAATTTAAGAAGATCAAGGAATCATAAAAGACAAGAGCTTAACGATAAAATAAGTCTTCGTAAATGAAAATGATTTCGAAAATAAGATTTCATAAGCGCTCGTCCAACATTGGGATAATAAAAGTGCTCGTCCAACACTGGAATAACAAAAGCCGACGTCCAATGAAGTGATAAAAAAAGCTGACGTCCAATGAACTACTAAAAAGCTGACGTCCAATGAAGTGACAGAAGCTGGCGTCCACTAAAGTGACAGAAGCTGGCGTCCACTAAAGTGACAGAAGCTCGCGTCTACTAAAATGACAGAAGCTCGCGTCTACTAAAGTAACAAGAAGCTCTCGTCTGCTGATGTGGCACATGGAGATCGTCTAATGAAGTAACAAGAAGAGCTCATCTACTGAAGTAACAAGAAGCGCTCATCTACTGAAGTAACGAGAAGCGCTCGTCTACCAAAGTGGCATATGAAGCTCCGTCCACTAAAGTACTAAATGGAGTTCGTTTACTAGCCCATCCGAATGTAAATCTTAATGGCTAGATGGAAACGGTTATTTTTTAAGATGGACGCGAATTCTACATGAACAAATAGAATCTTATTCCAAGAACGAGAATCAAGAAAACAGATTTTTTTAAATCATATCCAAATCTGTTTTAATTGATCCCAACGGCTATAACTTGTTTTCTATATAAAGAGGGATCAAAGGGACACTTAAAAAAAACATCTTATACATTCTGAAAGTGAAAATACGAAAGATTCAAAAGCTTCCAAAAGTGCTTCATCTTTGAGAGAAAAGTGTGATATTTCTTAGAACTTCAATTTGAATAATAAGACTTTTAGAGTCTTTCTTCTACTCAATTCTTTCTGTGAGTTAGTGTGATTAAGAGAGGGTATCTCTTAGGATTGAACAAGGATAGAAGGGATCCTTGGGTATAGAAAAGAAAGTGTGCTTTTTGGTGTGTTCTTGAGCAAGGAGGTTATCCTTGTGAATGCTATAATTGGATATTGTAATTTCTGGTTATAGTGGAGAAAGCCACAGAGGTGTGGGACTGGATGTAGGCTTACCAAAGGAGGTAGCTGAACCAGGATAAATCGGTTTGCGTGTTCTTCTCATCTCTAAACTCCATATACTTGTCATATGCACTAGTGTGTTGTGAATGAGTTTTAAGAATGCTTGTTAACTTGAATCTTTGATTTGCAATCTGTGTTAAACTTGTTGTTCCTTCTTATAATTCTTCTTAACATCATTACTTGTTACATAACCTGATTCTTGGGAATTAAAATTGAGTGAAAACCAATTTTCTTTAGGAAAACTCCGTTTTGCTTTAAATTGTTGAAAAAGTTTTCAATATCTCAATTCACCTCCCTCTTGAGATTGTAGCCATTACCAACACTCTGTAGGTTCGATCTTTTTATTACTTGAGGACGAAGCCATATACTTGCGGATTCACTCTATCAAGTTTTAGGCGCCGTTACCGGGGACTGTGCTTTCTTGATTTTCAATTTAATTTTTAAATTGATTTATCTGGACATTTTTTTATTTAATTTTTCTTTCTTTTTCTGGTGTATCTATCTCTCTCTTTGCAGGTATTTTTCTCTTATGCGATGATCCTAAAGTCTTGGAAATCTTATTGAAGTTGACCCCGAGATCTAAAGGACCTTTCATAGACGTAGGAGACTACAAAGACAAAGAGCGAGAGGGAGGTTGACTCACATTCCACTCATGGCGAGTCTACCGGATACCAAACCACTGAAGGACTACGCACCCCCAAATGCTAGGGGTTTGCGAACTAGGATTGCTAGGCCATAAATTGAGGCGGAGAACTACACTATACCGCCTCAGTTAATTGGCATGATTAGTCAACATCAATTTAATTTGGAGGATTACCCTCGGAAGACCCGACTGATCATGTGGAGACATTCTTGGAATTCTATGATGCAATAAGAATTCAAGGTGCCTCGATTGATGCTATTCACTTGAGGTTTTTCCCCTCTTCTCTGACCGGAAAGGCAAGAGCTTGGTTGAAGTCAGTGCCCACTAATACCTTGTCAACATGGGACCGATTGGAGCAGGCATTCTTGGAAAAATTCTTTCCACCATCCAAGACCGCTTACCTACGAACTCAGGTCTAGTGAGAGTTTGATGCCGCTTACTATCTTTGAGACGTTAGGAACCAAGGAATTGAGACCGTCCAAATTCTCTTTGCAATTTGCGGATGGATCAACTAAAACCCCTCTAGGCATACTAGAGAATGTCCCTATAAAGAAGGCCATTCTTGGCCACAGCTGGAGCAATAATAGATGTAAAAAATGGTAAACTATCCTTGAATGTAGAGAAAGGAAGGGTGGATTTTGATTTGACTATCTCATATAACAACCCTCCTTTTGAGAGTCATGTGTGCAGGATTGAGATAATGCCTCAAAAGGTGAAGGAAGAGCTTAACATGGAAGCAACTCCCAAACTTTGCATGACAAATGATGCACCAAATAATGATGAAATTGGAGTTGCTCAACATATGGAGTTAAAACTTCCGTCGGGAGGAAGTAAGGCCATAAAACTCAGAGTGAAAAGAGCAAAGCGAAAGTGCATGTGGCCATATGAACAAATTAGGCTCTTTGAAGGACTTCCTTGGAAGAGAGGTGTTCTTTCACTGCCAAGTCCAGCTGATCCCGATTGATTGAGGGAGTATGGTCAAGCTTAAGACCATAAATAAGTGCTTCTTGGGAGGCAACCCAAGTTTTCTTTCCCTTTTTAATTTGTATTTGAATTTTGTTTTTAAATAATTTAAGAAGATTAAGAGAAGAAAGATTACAAATTGATGGTTTTGCCAAATATTTTCAGGTAATGAAGGCATGTAAAAATGAAGTCAGCGGAGATCATGGCCTGGACCTGATGGCCAACATGGCCATGATGGAGAAATTTCAAAAAGGAAGAGGAGACTAGAATCTATCATGGCCTAGCCGTGACGAGGGTCACGACTGTGATGGGCCAGAAGCTGAAAACCAGAAAGGATCACGCCCAGGCCGTGATAGCCATCACGGGTGTGATGCGAAGGAGCCTAAAAGAACAGAATTGATCACGGCCTAGCCATGATGTATATCATGTCCGTGACAATACCCAGTAACCAGCACCCGAATCGATCACAGCCTGGCCATGATGAATGTCACGCCCGTGACGCGTCTTCCAGTAGCTCCATGACTGGCATCTGAGCTAGCACCCACCACCACCTCAGTGATTTGTTCCAATTTTTATTTTTATCCTCCCTCCGACTTGAGTATTTACATTGGGGACAATGTAAGTTTTTAAGCTTGGGGTAGGGGTATTATTATTATTTTTGGTTTTATTTTATTTTATTTTTATTTTTTTAAATTTTTACGTGTTGCATTCATGTAAGCATAGTTTTGCATAATCACATGATTAGATTACCCCTTGCTTAGAGTATGCATCCAATTGTGAGAACTTTGTGCCAAATGAATTGAGACAGTGAATTTTTGAACCCAATTTTTGTATTCTTGTGATAGGCTAAAAATAAAAACACTTGAGATGATCTTTTGATAGTTGATAATTAGCATGTGGTTCCTTGGATTTGTGTTTCTCATTGATTTTAAGCTACTAAATGTGAGATTTTTTAGCCTAAAAGGGGTACTCACTAAATTTACCCCATTCTTTGTGATTGAGTGTTTTATTCATCTTGGATTGTATTCTCTAGAACTTGACTTGAAACCGTTTTGAAACTTACAAATTTGTGAAAACATATTTGAAAATGATTGAGACACTAGGTATTTTTCTGGATCTCTGAGCTTTGACTGATTAAATACTATCCCTTAGTTTCCCAGTTTTGAGCCTAAAAAAATAAAATGCTTTTCTTGGTACCTTGATTGATTTTGATGAATGATGCATGGTATGGCACCTTTTAAAGTATTGCAAAAAGGACAAAAAGGTGGTTTGAAAAAATAAATTGTGGGATGAAAAAAGTTAGAAAAATATTTCTCTTAATTTGAAAATCTCCCCTTCTCCAAATTAAAAAATTAAAAAAATTAAAACAAAAAAAAAATTGGAGAAGGTGATGAGAAAATAAAACAAAAGAAAGAAAGAAAGAAAAGTGGATTAAAGCCCAAAAAGGTATTTTAGAAGGATTATCATGCTTTGCATTGTTTGATATTTTGTTTAGCCTTATCGAACATTTCTTTTCTTGATTTCCCCACCTAACGATTAATCCCATGGCCCCATTGCAACCAAAATAAAAGACCTCTTGATTCTTATGTGTTTTCATTAATAAAATAGAGATTTGGTTAATAGTCAAGCTTATGGTAGAATACCTTCCTTGAGGAAATTGCGTGAATTGTCATATACCCTTAAACACTTGATTGAGGTGAGAAGAGTGCCCGACTTAGTGAGAGGCATGAAACTAGAGAACCTAAGCTTCTAATTGGACTTGAAATTGATTGTCTCTTGGTTACTTATTTGAATATGCCTGTTACTTGGATTTATTACTCGGGTTCTTGGTTCACTGTCCATGCTCTGATTATTTATCTTTTATGGCCTTAGTGATTGCTTGAGGACAAGCAAAATCTTAAGCTTGGGGTAGTTTGATGAGTGTTATTTCACCTCATATTTCTTTATCATATTGCATGCATTTTCATGTAGTTTAGACATATTTAATTTGATTTTTGTGAGTTTTTACCTTGGAACGGGTAAGGGGGTTTTGTGGTGTTTGTGTGCATGAATTGAAGATTAAAATGCTCAGGACCAGTTATATTGGAGTTTGCATGAAGACAGAACTTGAAATACAAGAAAAATGAGCCAAACAGAGCCCATCACGGTCTGGCCGTGATAAGCATCACGACCATGATCGAGTAGGGTTGAAAAGAAAGAAGGTTAAACTTAGAACTGGTCACGGCCAGGCCGTGATGGCCATCACGACCAATACATGCAAACTGAACCAGACTATCACAGCCAGAACTGATCACGGCTAGGCCGTGATGACCATCACGGCCGTGACAGACCAAGCAGTGAAGCCATCTCCAAGTCAGAACCTGTCACGGCCTGGCCGTGAAGCACAAAATCTGGGATTTTGATTTTTTTTGATATGATTTGTAATTTCTTTAATCCCAAGTTACCCTATATTATAAATAGGACTTTTAGGCTCAAAAATAGGGATGACTTGACTGCTACCAATTGGCAAAAATTAGGATTTCTCTTCTTCTCAATTTCTTCTTTTCTTTTAGGATTTTTATGTTTTTGTTATTCAAGGTTGCTATGAATATGGCAATGCGTGAGTAGTCTTTTTATTTATAGGAATTGGGGTTATGCCCAAGACTCGTTTTATGTGATGAATTGATGTTTTGCTTCTTGTTAATTTCAATTTTGCTTTCGATTTAATTCCAATTGCATGAATTACTTGTAAATTTGGTGCGCACTTATTTGAATTTCATAGATACTCTAAGGATGAACCTAGCGGTGAACTTAGGTATTGGATCTATATGGATTGAACTTAAGACTTTAATCACGAGAGTTAGAAGCGGTCCTTCGAGGGTTCATTGAACTGTCACGAATCTTAATGGGTTCAATTTAAATACAATTACCACGAGAGCAGAGGTTGGTTTAATTGGGCACGGTTCTTGTATCTCGAGAGGGAACATTAACTTATTTAGGATAAATTCACCTTCAAATCAATTTTGACAATTAACAAGAGGGGTAGTCAATTTAGTCGCATGAGCAGTCTTGTTGGTAATCCAATTCTTGGAAATCTCTTTTAATTTGAAAATCTCCAGATTTGATTTGATTGCGATTTTATTTGATTTCGATTTTAGTAATTGATTTGTTAGTTAATCCCTATTTCAAAAACCAAATCTTTTTCTTGTTTAGTTTAATTGATTTAATAATTAATTGTTGTTTAAGATCACAGTTTCTGTGGGTTCGATCTTTTTATTACTTGACGACGAAGCCGTATACTTGCGGATTCACGCTATCAACCCCAAAATAACATTTGGTCAACTTGGCATAAAACTGGTGCTGTGTCAAGAGCTGTAAAACCTCCCTCAATTGACTCAAATGGGACTCAAAATCCTTGCTATAAACGAGATGCCATCGAAGAAAACCATAACAAATTTCCTGAGAAAGGACCGAAAAGCATCATTTATAGTCACCTGAAATGTAGAAGGGGCGTTGCTAAGCCCGAATGGCATTACCAAAAACTCAAAGTGGCCATCAACAGTACGAAAGGCCATTTTGAATGTGTCTTCAGGTGCCAACAGAATTTGGTGATACCCTGATTTGAGATCCAATTTCGAGAAGATGGTGGAGCCGTGTAATTCATCCAAGAGTTCATCGACGATGGGAATTGGAAAGCGGTCTTTGATCGTGGTAGCATTAAGGGCCCTGTAATTGATGCAGAACCGCCACAAGCCATCCTTTTTCTTGACAAGAATGACAGGTGAGGAAAACGGGCTTGTGCTCGGACGGATGATGCCTTCAGCGAGCATATGATGAATAAGGTTAGTCATGACTTATCTTTGGCATTGAGGGTACCTATAATGTCGGACATTGACGGGTTTAGAGTCGGGTAATAGGTGGATATGGTGGCCTTGACTACGGGAAGGGGGAAGGGTAGTGGAGGTGTCAAATACAGAGGCAAATTCGGCGAGAAGGGTGGCTAAAGGTAGGGGCAAGGAATTGATGTCACAGGAAGGGTTATCAGGCATGGGGGCAGGGTCGGTATCAGGTTGGTGGGTCTTTAGGGTGAAGGCATGAATGGAATCTACTGAGTTGGTGAATAGGTAGCAACAAAACTGGGCATAAGAGGCGGCTGTGGGAGATGTGGGTGAGGAACCTTGGAGAGTTATAGGGGTGTTATTGTAGGAAAACTGGATGAATGGCATGGAATAGTCAGACACAAATGAACCGAGGGTTTGTAACCATTGAACCCCGAGGACGAGATTGGCACCGTGGATAGGTAAAATGTAGAATGCAATGTGAAACACCTGGCCTGAGAGGGTGACCACAACCTCTTGACAGCTCCCAAAACAGGTAATCAAATCACCATTTCCCACCACCACCGAAAACTGTTTCACCACCACGATAGGGAGTCCCAAGAACTCAGCGACGCGGGGTTGCATGATATTGTGCGAGCTACCCGAATCGATGAGCACCGAGACCACCAGTTGTTGAATTTTCCCTTGAACTCGATGGCTACATGGGGATGGAGGACCTGTAAACGCGGCCTGAGACAACTGAAAGTGATCACCATATGGTGGTGGCTCTTCGAGAGAGGAAGAGGACCCAACTAATGGGCCCGGTTCATGGGTCTCTTCTGCCTCAGATACTAGGTCGTCCTGATCATCACATAAGAGCATACGGAATTGTTTTGTCTGGTAACGATGGCCTGCTCCCCATTTATCGTCACAATTGAAACAGAGGCCTTTAGCCCTTCTCTCCTGAATTTGGGTCGGGTTGAGGCGTCGGATGGGCATGGTAGGGGTAGGTGGGGGTGAGCCAAGTATAGATGGCTGTGGTAGGGTGGGTGATGAGCCTCTGTTTGACTGGTTTTATAACTAGTAAAGACCTTGGCTTTGTGCTAATTTTATATCATTTTCACCCAAATTAGACTTGATTGTCCTTAAGTAGTATTTTGAGTCTGTAAAGTGTTTTTATGTTAATTTAGTTGATTTAGAGTTAAATAAAGCACTTACTGCTATTTTATGTTTTCATGGTAATAAGACGGACCAGAATGTGAAAGGACACCCTTGGCCGTGATAAGCATCACGGCCGTGACGCGCGGCCCTCTTATAAAAACAGAAACGCAGGAGTCATAACAGGAAAGCTAAAAGGAAGCCCAACAACTTTCATGAAGAACTCAGATGCTGAATTGGATGTATAGTGGGTCACATTGGGCCTTGAAGTCAGAACATAATTGCTGTCACTGGAACCTGAACTGGTCATGAAGATTGGGCCATAACTTGGGCTGTAGATGTCGGTTGGAACTCAAACCGGTGGCAAATGAAAGATCAAACAAAGAGCTTTAACTCTCATGAAGACTATTATTCCAAACAGAGCCGTTTTGAAGGGCTTTAATCCATGTGAAGTCAGAGGCGTTTCAGCTGCCCTATGAGTTGAATGTGGACATAACTCCCTCATCTTAACTCATAATTAAGCAAATTAAGTGGCTTTGGAAAGCTAAGAGGCAGAGGTTTAAGTGAATAAAAGGATCATTCAGATATTGAGAGAGGAGTTAGTCATAGTGTAGGAGGTCAGAGTTAGCCAGTTTTGGCTAAACTTTGATAGACAGTAGTAGTAGTTTTCAGTAGTTTATTTTCTTTACTTTTGTGTTTAATTCTGTAATGGAGAACTAGTCTCCTAGATTAATCTACTGCAATTGGTTTCCATTTACATTGGAGGTTCTGTATTTCCTGTTTTTATATGCTTTTCTCTTTTCAATGCCATGCTATGCATTTCTGTTTGTTATTTCAGGAGTGTATAGTATTGTGTTGATTCATTTCGGTGATGCTATGTTCTTATATATAATCGCGTTTGTTATTTCGCGTGTGTTCGTTCATGTTCGTTTGTTCATGAGAGCTTAACCCCGTTTGTTATTTCGGGAATAGGAACATACATTCGTAGTAGTAATTGCGTTGTTAATTGTTGCTACAACCGGGAGGGGATTAGAATCCGCTTAGGGCATGGATTTATTTGAACCAATGATAGTGGGAAACCAAGAGCAGTAGGTTAATCGTTCTTTAGCTTATTTGTTAGTCTCTTAAACTGCCTGTTTTTATTGCTTTGTTTTCTTTATTTTGTCTCAATCCAAAACCCCCAAAACTAACTTTTGATTTTCTGTTAATAATAACAACAACTAAAGAGTCCTTGAGAGACGATATCCGAGTTGTCGCTCTATACTACATTATTTTAATCGCTCGTTCTTTTTGGCGCGTGGCGACAGCGCTGTCAGTGGGTCCGGGTTGGAGGGTCTTGTGGTATTTGGGAAAAGTTGGTTTAGAGTCCAAAAACTTGGCCTCAAGTAATTTGGCCCAACCGATGGCTTGGTCCATGGCCTCAGGTTGCAAAATAGCCAATTCACGCTGGATCTCGGGTTTGAGACCCGAAATGAAGCAATTCAAGAGTGCTTCAGCTGGTAGTCCAATGACCCGGTTAGAAATATTTTCGAATTGGACCTGATAGTCCATCACGGATGCAGTTTGCTTGAGTTTGAAAAGGGTCACCTGGTGATTGGCAAACAATGGCGGCCCGAACCGCAGTTCCAGTTCCCGGAGGAATGCTTCCCAGGTTGTGAGAAGGCTGTTTACGTGGAGCCACTTGAACCAACTGAGGGCAGCTCCATGCATATATAAGGGGATTAAGGTGAGGTGCTGAGTAGGGGGTTTGGGTGAGGTCAAAGAATTGCTCCGCCTGGAATATCCAGTCGAGCGGGTTGGTGCCGTCAAAGACCGGGAGGAGTATTTTAGGTGGTTTGGGTGTGGTGGTGAGGTGGTGGTTCTGGTTGGTTTGGGTGGATGCGGTGGCTAGGTGTTCTCTGATGAGATTGGGAAGTTGATTGGTGACATAGGCTTGGAGGTTGTCAAGGTTGACTTGCAAATCTCGGATTTGGGCATTGAGTTCATCGATGGGTTTTTCGGACTTCTCGGTTCTGAGAGGCATGGCGAGGTCAAGGATGAAAGCACCAGAAATGATAGGAATTGGGGTTCAGAGAGGTACTCTTCTTTCGAGCAGAAGAGAAAGCCTAATATTCCAATGGCTATAATCAAGGCATAACCATCGGGATTATTCTCCATGATATTCCAATGGCTATAATCAAGGCATAACCATCGGGATTATTCTCCATGATATTTCAATGGCTATAATCAAGGCATAACCATCGGGATTATTCTCCATGACATTCTCTTATTTATTGTAAATATTAGCTAATCAAATCAAGGATATCAATGACAGATGTAAATGAGACATTATAGGCATTAGTTTAGGACACAAAAACCTCATGTAACTTCTATATATTTGGTATCTATTTAATGGAATGATACACACATTCTTTCCACCATATTCTTGTTATGGTACCAGAGCCATCGCGGTTCTGGTGAGAACGTGTTGAAGCAAACACATTTTCCATGGCGGAGATGCCGGAAAAGACTGAAGCAGAGAAGAAAACTGATCTGGTCAAAAAGATCCCTTCACCATATGATCTGAACTCTAGTGATAATCTAGGAAACCTGATTACTCAGGTTCAGCTGAACGGGGGTGTTCGAGCCAATGCAACATTCACTGATGGAGAAAACAGTGCTGCACCAACTAATTCAAACAATGCAATCGGCCGATTTAGATCTGAACAGTGGCAAGCACTAGTGGATTTTTTAAATAGCCAAAAAGGGAACATAAATGACAAGATGACAAGTAAACATAGTGTGTGGATTGTTGACACAGGAGCTTCCAGCCACATGACCGGGAACTTGAAATTCTTGCATGGGCTGAGAGAAATAGCAGGATGTCCAGTTGGACTTCCAGATGGAAAACAAGTGTTAGCCACTAAAGAAGGGATAGCAATACTTGATGGAGGATTGAAAATTGAGAATGTTCTTTATGTGCCAAAATTGAACTACAATTTGATATCTATCTCTCAACTGATCGATGAAAAAATTGCATTATCCATTTCACTGATACCTTATGTGTTATGCAGGACTGCACTTCGAAGATGCTGATTGGAGCGGGTGAACGAAGAGATGGGCTTTATTTTTTCAAAGGTATCCGAAGTGAGAAGGCACACAAGGCTAGTCGAATTTGTCAGTTTAATCTATGGCATCAACGCATGGGACATCCATCTCTGAGGACTACTCAATTAGTTTCCAATATAAGGTGTGAAGAAAGTGAGTTGAAAAATAAAGCATGTGATGTATGTTTTCGAGCTAAACAAACCAGGGATGTTTTTCCTTTGAGTACTCATACTGCTACTGGTAGTTTTGATTTAATTCATTGTGATCTGTGGGGACCTTATCGGACTCCCTCTTCTTACGGTGCATCATAGTTTTTGACAATAGTGGATGATTTTTCTCGTGCCGTATGGATTTATCTATTAGTTGATAAAAGGGAAGTGTCACGTACATTGATAAATTTCTTTGCCTTAGTAGAAAGACAGTTTGATAAAAGGGTTAAGATGATGCGTAGTGATAACGGGACTGAATTTACATGTTTGAAAAATTATTTTCATGAACATGGAATTTTGTTTCAAACTTCTTGTCCTGGAACACCGCAACAGAATGGAAGAGTAGAAAGAAAACATAGGCACATTCTTAATGTTGCTCGTGCTCTACGTTTTCAAGGTAGCCTTCCTATTTCTTTTTGGGGTGAGTGTGTCTTGACTGCTGGTTATCTAATTAATCGCACACCTACTCCAGTGCTTCATGGAAAAACACCATATGAGATGTTGCATGGGCAAGCTCCCTTATATAGTCATTTGAAGGTTTTTGCATGTTTGTGTTACGCACATAACCTAGGAAAAAAAATGATAAGTTTTCCAGTCGAAGCCGGAAATGCGTTTTTGTTGGATACCCTAATGGTAAAAAGGGTTGGAAATTATTTGACTTAGATACTCAACGTTATTTTGTGTCACGTGATGTTGATTTTTTTGAGACAGAATTTCCTTTTGCTCATACAAGCAAGGAAAGGAACATTTCATCTGTGGATTCTCCTATAGTGTTTCCCTTGTTGGTTGATGACAATGATAGTAGGTCCCATGATCAAATTGACATAGAAGAAGAAGTAAGCCCAAACAATGGTGTTGATGTAGGGCCTGCCGTAAGGGGGGGTACAAATGACTCAGACAATGAGGCAAGTGAATATTCAAATCCAAATAATCCTTCTGTCGATCCTCCTACATTAGATCTGGTTGCTCACAACAATGTGGAGGAGTTGGGAAGAGGTCACCGCATTAGGATGCCTTCAGTCAAGTTGCGTGACTATGTGACTCATACTGTACAAAAGTTAAGCCCATCTCCCAGTTCGCCCTCTCCACAGCATATTTCAGGTGCGCCTTATCCCTTAATACATTATGTGAATTGTGACAAATTCTCTGTAAAGCATCGCAGGTTCATTGCTGCTCTCACTATGGAACATGAACCTGTCCATTTTTTTGAGGCGGTGAAAGATGCTAAGTGGAGACTTGTAATGCAACAAGAACTCGAAGCACTGGAAAGTAATGGGACCTGGACTCTGCAACCCTTGCCGGATGGGAAGAAACCTCTTGGTTGTAAATGGGTGTATAAGATTAAGCACAACTCTGATGGCACCATCGAAAGATACAAGGCAAGGTTGGTCGTTCTTGGGAATCATCAGGTAGAAGGGATTGACTATACCGAGACATTTGCTCCTGTTGTTTAAATGGTCACTATTCGTCTTGTTCTTGCCATAGCAGCAACAAAGAAGTGGGAAATTCATCAAATGGACGTCCATAATGCTTTCCTCCATGGTGATCTTCATGAAGATGTTTACATGAAGTTGCCCCCAGGCTTTCGCACATCTCAACCAGGATTAGTTTGCAAGTTGCGCAAATCATTGTATGGCTTGAAGCAAGCTCCTTGATGTTGGTTTGCCAAACTATCATTTGCCTTGACGAATTTTGGGCTTCAACAATCGTCCTCTGACCACTCACTCTTTACTCTTCTTAATCATGGAGTGCAAATAGTAGTTTTGGTGTATGTGGATGATTTGATCGTGTGTGGGAACGACTCCACTGCAATTCAAAAATTTAAAGTATATCTCAGCAAGTGCTTTCACATGAAAGATTTGGGGATCCTGAAGTATTTTCTTGGTGTAGAAGTTGCAAGGAATCCAAGTGGGATATTCTTATGCCAACGTAAATATGCTTTGGACATAATTCAAGAAACGGGTTTACTTGGTGCCAAGCCCGTGTCCACACCTCTTGAGCAGAACCATCAACTTAGTCTCGCTACTGGACGACTTCTTGATCAACCTGAACGTTATCGACGTCTAGTTGGTCGTCTCATCTATTTGTGTTTCACCAGACCAGAGCTATCTTATTGTGTTCACCTCTTGTCACAATTCATGCAACAACCTCGCGAGGAACACTGGAATGCAGCTCTTCGAATTGTTAAATACCTAAAAGGAAGTCCTGGTCAAGGCATACTTCTTAGCAATACGGTTAAATTTCAGCTGCATGGATGGTGCGATTCTGATTGGGCAGGCTGCCCTTTAACCCGACGCTTAACCACCGGCTGGTTTGTGTTCTTGGGTCACTCTCCTATCTCCTGGAAAACCAAAAAACAACACACCGTTTCTCGTTCCTCAACTGAAGCTGAATACCGCTCTATGGCTACCACCACCTGCGAACTTAAGTGGCTTAACAGTTTGCTTTCTGAACTTGGCATATTACATAAAGGTCCCATGCACCTTAATTGTGACAATCAAGCAGCTTTGCACATAGCCCAAACTCCAGTTTTCCATGAACGCACGAAGCATATCGAAGTGGATTGTCACTTTATTTGCAATGAGGTACTTCAAGGTAATGTTCAGCCATCTTATGTCCCTACATCCGAACAATTGGCAGACATTTTTACAAAAGCATTAGGAAGGCATCAATTTCAGACTTTGCTTGGCAAGCTGGGCATTCGTAATCCTCACGCACCACCTTGAGGGGAGGGGGGAGGGGGGGGGCGGGTAATATTCCAATGGCTATAATCAAGGCATAACCATCGGGATTATTCTCCATGATATTCCAATGGCTATAATCAATGCATAACCATCGGGATTATTCTCCATGACATTCTCTTATTTATTGTAAATATTAGCTAATCAAATCAATGATATCAATGATAGATGTAAACGAAAACCTCATGTAACTTCTATATATTTGATATCTGTTTAATGGAATGATACACACATTCTTTCCACCATATTCTTGTTAGAGCTCCAGGCTCTAGGGGGAGATAACAAGAAATTCCTGAATAATTTTCTGCATACCTTTCATTTCCAAATTGTGAGCATATAAAGTGCAAATTAGTTCCTAAGGATGCGCATCATATGCCAAGTGTAAATCTGGCAATCGATTTGCAAACAACATTCTAACAGAGAAATGAAAATCCTATGGATGAGTCTCTGTGTCATCCTTCTTGCATTTACAGAAATGAAAAATCCAATTACTGATAATCAGTCATCCAAACAGGGGCTTTTTTGGAGCGTTTGGGCCTTGTTGCAATTTCCTTCGGCCCAAGTGGTTCTGAATCCTCTTTGGACTTCTGGCCCGTATCATCCTCCTTCCTTAGAGTACGTATGACCAGTTATGAATGCATACACTTTTTCAATCTTTTCGTTAAGAAATTCTGCTGCTAATTGCAGAATTATCTTTCATGCACCAAAACATATCTCTCATGCTCCAACAATTGGAATTCGTGAGTGGTCCTTTTTCAACAGACCATAATGCTAATAGCAAGCCTAGTTAGTTTAACAATTGGTTATAATAAAAAAAGTCATACAACCATTCATGTTTTACAAGTAAAAATGTTTGCACATACTTCATGACATTCTATAACCAAATTATTATTGGATATATATAAGCACATAAACATCTACGTTTTAGATCTCTTCCACCGATGTGCACTTCAAATCTCATTTATCGATCTGACAGAGACCCCAATTTAATTACTATAAGGAAACTTTCACCGAACATATACAAACCATAGAAGAAGAATAATTATTTTATCACAAACTGGACAAAACAGAATCTACCACGAACAGAAGCCATGGAAAAGATCAATAACACACTTGCAAGAATAAAACGAGAGGTATATATTGTTGTGTTCTTGCAATCTTGTATTCTTCCTCTTTCTTGGAGCTACATATTTGCTTATCCAAGGTGAGTGTGATACTAGCTAGTTTGATGCAATGGTCACCAGCAGCGTGAGATGACAACTATAGAGCCATCTTCATAGCCCGATATATCCCGCATTTCAATCCTTGTGCTGACCCTGCCCAAGAAAACTTGCCATCTACGTATTGTCTTTCAACATCCATTTTATTCTTTTGATTTGGCCAAAAAAATTATGGAGCTGGACACAACCAGAATCTCATCATCTTCAACGTCAAGGTTTTAAATCTCGATCCGCAACCACATCAGAGGCTACGACATTGCGGTTTTGATAGTCTCTAATACCACATTGCGACCCTAATTAATTGTGGCTGCATCCACCACATTTTGTTCACAACTATCCCCAATAACGAAAAATGCAACATGACCACAATCGCGATCACGACTCCAATTTAAAACCTTGTCCAAAATTATCCTTCTTTGTTTCTAATCAATTAAGATTAGCAGATCTTGAATACTAGGGATAGATGATGTGGGAATACCCGTGGGACTCTTTTGTTTACTCAGACAACCTTTTGTTCTGTTGTTTGTTCTGAGTTGTCACTGCCTCATCCACGGAAACTGAAAATCAAAGAAAGAAGACTGCAAATTTTTTGAAGTCATAAAGGAATGGAAAAATTGTTAAAAGGTATATATGTTAGTCAAGTTTAAGATACTAGAAAATTTTATTTTTCTTACATTTCAGAGTTTACGTATATCATTTGATATTAGCTTAAGTGACAAAGTTAGGATCAGTTGAAACAAAGATATTTTTTTATATTACCAAAAAAATATTTTTTAAGAGAAAAAAGCTTACTCCTTTACATAAAAATTGACCTGAAAAAATATATTCTCATTGAATATCTAACTTGTAATAGATACTTGTAAACGTGAAAATAGATTATTTTTTACAATTAAATATTTTGCTTTTGAAAAAAATCAAATCTGAATCAACCATCGAATGCTTAATGAAAACTCGTGCACATATTTACATGCTGAAGATAAAAGAATTTTATAAATCTAAATGATAAGTTAGCATCACTGTCATACCTTTGGTGTTTCATTGATTTGATTTCTGCGATCTATGATCGCTATTATAAGAAGATGATCTTCGTCATCGTCTTCATCTTCATCCTTATCGCTGATCATTTTAATGACATAATTTCTTTTTCCAAAGCTACAAATTTTTTTTCTAATAGATATTCGATAATTTGTATGAGAAATCCCATAGATTTAGTTTTATATAGATGCGGATCAACTTCATGTTTGGGTTGAGGGAAAGGGAGATGAATATGATATTTTAGGTAAATTAGCTTGTTTGGGAAAAAAAATTATGAGAGTTTAATTTTATTATACTGTCACAAATCATAAATCAATCACAAATCATCAAATGTTTAACTTTTAAGTAGGTTTGGCAACAGAGCGGGGCGGGGACGAGTTTCACATTCCCGCCCCTACTTACCATCGGAGTTGGAAAATAAATCCTCATCCTCGCCCCTAGTGACGGTCGGGTTTACCTGCCCCTCCCCCGCCCACATCAATGAGTAACCAAATTTAAAAATTATTTTATTTTAATTGAAATCAAATAATCTAAAGTTGCACTTCCAAAAAAAAAAAAACTTCTCATAATCAAAACAATCCACGAGAAACTGGAACCTAGTTTTCTTCCAGCTACAAATAAAAAGAAACTAGTGCTTTAAAAGCACTTCGTTATGCTTCAAATAACACCGGTAGCATCAAAACACCATAATAAAAGCACAATCAAATATTCTGTATTTTTTTTTAAAAAAATACCCCTTTATACAGGTTGGAACCTTTCAACCAAAACAAATCCACTCCCCTGCATAGATATATGAGAGTATTATTGGAATTACATAAACAACAGGCAGGTTCGGTTTGGGGGCGGGGCGTGTTGGATTTAATTAATCTCTAAGTTTTGATGTTAACAAAATGATTAAAATTGCTTGGCAAAATGTTAGTTGAGATCTAAGAAGGTTATCTAGTTTTGCAGGATCACTTGAATCTTATAAGTTATGGAAACTTAAAAAACTGTTTTCATATATCTGCTTGGACTTTAAATAAGAAATCCACATCCGCCCATGTAGATAGACTGCTCAAAAGCTTGGTAAAGTTATTTATTTATTTATTTGAGTAGACTGAAACTTAAGTAGACGAGGCATGAGAATTTCTAAGTAGACGAAATATTAAAATAATTCTTCTAGACGGAATCTAAGTTTCAAATTGAATAGACATGCTTAACTTGTCACGTCATCAGACGACATCCTTTTTTAAGTAAGTAGACGGACTTTAATGCCACGTCACTAGATGGAGATCAAAATAACTCACTGAGATATAGCATGTCCAAAGACTTGAGTAGACGAGAGGATATGCCACGTCACTAGACGAGCAAAATGAAAGAATGAATAGACTTAGTTTCACATAGAACTAAGTAGACGCGATTTTTAAGTAGACGGGCTCTTCTTTATGATAAGTCTTCATAAATAATTTCAATCCGATCCACAATGAGTCATATTTATTTCAAATGATTGATATTTTTTTCAAGAGAATTTTTGTTCTTCTCATTTGTTTTATATACTTAATGCTCTGTTTCCTTGTGATAAAAACATAATACCATCGAGGAAATACAAAAAGTAACACAGTACAATGGGAAATGTAAACGATCTGTACGACATAGCACCTTTATGACTGGAAAAAGCTGGAAGTTACATAAAGGAGGAAAACAGTTATCAAGCTGCATATGCTCAGAGCAGTAAGCCTCCATTTTGTACTACCCTGATAACCAAGAATACATTTTAGCATGGCCACGATCAAGCTATCAGTCACAACGGATATTGTGTATTCAATGCTATCTCTAAACGGGAAATTCAAAATGACCGTTGAAGCTTTTCAAGAGTAGAAGAAGGTCGGTAGTAGTCTCTGGGGTCAGCGGAATATGGAGTAAGAATGGATTGACAAAAACCCATTTGACGAGCGACTGTGTTGGGGAGGTGGACATATATGAAACCATTTTTCTCCCCAGGGATATCCATGAAGAGAACTCGTTGACACAAAAAAGCTGCCAAGATGGTGTGGTTTTCTTGGGCAGTATGTTCCTCCGTTTGTATCATTCGACGAGTAAACCACTCAGGGCCATATTTTCGCTCGATGAAAGGAGCAAAGTTGGTCGTCTCATATTTCGTTAAAGATTCTGGCGAAAGGTAGCATAGACGAGGACCATAGGTGAGGTCTTCCAGATCTGTTGGAGGGTTGTAAGCTAAATGTTTGTCCAAGACAGTATTTAGCCACAATTGAAGTAGCCAAACAGGCCCACTAATGTTGTTCCTATCTTGTTTCTTGATGTCTTTAACCATAATAGCCATGCTATTATAGATATTAGCTAAAAGACATTGACTTAGGGCCAATTTAGTACCTTCATGGAGAAGGTTGGAAAGATTTTCTAAGGCTTTGTTAATGGTGACAAACTGAATCCCAAAGATGTAAGCTGATAACCATAAGAGCAAAAAAGCAACATGTTCTTTGTCAGAAATCTCATTTGACTCGTTATGGTAGTGGTCGACAAAAGAAGTGAAAGATCCTTTTCAGTAAACCTTACACAAGTTCTCAGGAGTCAAGTTGGGGGTGAATGACTAGAAAATCAGGGCGTAAACCTGTGATAGCTGACACATCAAAAAATGTCGGACCCATCATTCCATAAGGGAAATGGAAATTGGTGGTGGTTTAATTCCAAAAGAAAACTGAGGCGCCAACCATAGCAGGGTCTACCGGTTTTAAATGGGTCAACAAGTATAAAAGCTCAGAGATTCCATCTTCCTTCCATACTTGTTCTTTATGAGGCTTCAACCTTTTGTACCAAGATTCGAAAGGAGTGAACTTGGAAAGGAGAGTCCTAAACATTCTAAGTTTTTTCTTAAAATTATGAATGTTAAGGGAAGGGTGACAAGCTAGAATGTGTTCCTCTTGAATTTTACAAGGAAAAAAGGAACGAAGGTTATCTGGAAAAGTTTCCAGAGAAAGCATAGGCCCTAAAAACACAGGTGGAGGATTAAAGGGTAATGGAGAGTCAGGGATAAAATGAATTACCTGGGACTTATTCCACTGTATAGTGTTGTCAAGGATAGGCTCAGGAACAGTGGGGTGAACTTGAACCTGCGCTTTTCCTTTGGATGAAGCTTTCTTTGATGCAGTTGCCATTGAAGTAGCAGAAGCACGCATGCAAAGTTCGGGGAGGAAGAAGATTAATAGTGAAGGACTAATGTGGAAAGTGAAGGAAGTGTTTTTAAATAAAAGGCACGGTTCCCCAAAATAACTGTTACCGTGACACCCTAATTCGGGTCATCACATGGTTACCCGTTTGCGGAAATAAAACTTAATTTGCTGGTTGCTTTCGGAAAATAATGTTTTCTCAACGTTCATCTTTTCAAAATATGGTGATAAATTATTTTTTTTTCTTTTAACCTCATAACAACAACAACGTAATCAAATCACACTTAAATAAACAATGTATATAAGTCATACAACTATACCACCTCATATGTTTTCACACCTAGATCATTATCAGTTTTATTCTCAAAACATAATAGGACCTAAGCCGGTCGTAACTAACAGACACTACAGCCAATAGGAGCAGTACAACATGCCTCGAACTAGACAACCGTCTTCTTCTTGTAGGGATCATACCCCTTGTACGACTCTGATATGTTTGTAAGGGTGAGACGCCAATATATGGATTTATCACCATAACTAAATGCGCCACACAAAAGAAGGCACACACACATATACACATTTATAACAATGTACTCATTCATATTATATCACATCGTTTATCAATGGGTTTCACACCCCAAACATCAACGTTGGCAAACTATGCATGAACACTTCAATACATCATCTAAACATTCACACCTAATCTCATGAGATATCTCCAACCTCGTGATGAGTTGATCAGACTCGATTGTTACCGGCACACAGCCAAAACCCATCTCACACTATCCAACATCGTGGCACAGAGTGATAACAACGTAGATGGGGTCTTATTGTCCACCCGACACAATAAGAACATCATTGGTATGATCTACCATGACGCCGCAAGGTAATCACTCGTTTGATCATGGCACGTCTGCCACATGCATGCAAGAAAACACTTTTTTTTTGTGTTATATCTTTATTTGTCAAAGTTCTCAAAAGCTTACAACCCATCATTGTTTTAAACATCGAAGCTCTCAAAAGCTTACGACTCAACATCGTTTTAAACATCGAAGCTCTCAAAAGCTTACGACCCAACATCGTTTTAAACATCTTTACAACTTTTATTAACAACACAGGACCTCAAAGTCCGAGTTCTCAATCATGAAGCCCCTAGACCTTGCAATCAGTCTTAGGTTCGTGGTAATAGAAAACATCTCAAAATGTTTTAAATTCTTTAAGTAGATACCCAGTCTACAACACAACAAACCTTAATACCCCGACGTCTCGGTTATTAAGTTCCATATCATCATTTTACATCGTTTTTGTCTGTGAAAAACAAATCCAAAATAAGACAACGTCTTAAGCACACTGGTACCCCGGCATCTCGGTTACTAAGTTCTATATCGTCATTTACATCATTTTTCGTCTGTAAAAACAAATCCAAAATAAGATCTCCGCAACTTATCCAAGTTACCGGAAATCCGTCTTTGAGTAAACTCATTTACAGAAAAATCCTTTCTACTTGAAATTCATTTGTAAAACGTCAAATCATCAAGAAATCTTTTACTGAAACTTCAACTCTAAAAATTAAATCAATTCAGATTAAATCTCTTTTCAAAATAAGTACCGATGTTTTTAAACTTTCACCGTAAATAATTTCGAAACTTGCTGTCGTTTATCATTTTCCAAGAAAAAGTTTTAAAGTCAAACTTTGACTTTTTTTAATATTTTTTTTATAATATATATATATATATTTTTAATAAGATATTTTCGAATATTAATTACACAAAATAACTTTTTATAATATTACGTAATTTTTTACGTAAAAATTAGCAGTTCAAAAATTTTTTACGGTTACGCTCTCACAGTGACTCATAAATCACTTTTACACTAATAAATCATTAAAATAATAATATTTCTCAAAACTCATTATTTTTCCAAAATAATATTTTCCACCACTATTATATTCCAACATTTCCCATAAAACATTGAATATAATTTTCACAACTTATTAAAGCTTTTATCTGATTAATCGGTTGTGCACTGACCATTGTCAGACCTCTCAAACAACATTCAACAACATCATCAAAATTATATCACCAGGCAGATCATGCATCATAGCAATATAATATACAATTGCAGATAATTAAATAAATTAAAAGCAGATCAATCACCGATGCACAGATAAACAACACAACGTAAATGATGAGTGTGATTTCACCTCATTTTCCATGTACATTTCTGCATGCATTTGCATATAGTTAGGCCAATTTAGTGTTTATTTTGTTTAGTTTTTCCTTTGGAACGGATAAGGTGGTATTGAGTGTTGTTTTGCAGATATTCATGATTAAATGCCCAAGAATTAGCCAGTATGAAGCTTGGAGGACTTAGAGGCCTGAAAAGAGAAGAAATTGAGCCAAGCAGAGAGTATCACGGCCTAGCCGTGATGGACCTCACGGCCGTGAGGGAGCAAAGAGGCTGAAGAAAGAATTGAGCCAAAAGTCAGAAGCTGTCACGGCCTAGCCGTGATGGCTATCACGGCCGTGACCTGCTAGTTGGAAAAGTCAGAAACGATCACGGCCTAGCCGTGATGGCTATCACGGCCGTGATGAATCAGTAAATGAAGAGGCGCCCAAGTCAGAAACCGTCACGGCCTGGCCGTGATGGCTGTCACGGCCGTGACGCGCGCCTGATCTATAAATAGAGCTGCACTGAACAGAATTAGGGATCTGCACTTGGGAGACAGGCTGAGGCTGGCGGCTGGAGAGGGTTTCTACCCAAAAAGGAGGGCGTTTTCTCTGCTCTTGGATGGGGAGAAGATTGGAGGATTCCTCTATGAATGTTCTTCATCCCTTCTCTTTTTCCCTTTTGTATTTCCTTATCATGAGTAGTTAAATTCCCCTGTTGTTGGGGTTAGATGTAACTTTTCTGAACCTAGTTGTATTGTGATGTGGTTGTTTTAATACAAGTTTCTATTTCGTTATGAGTATGTGATTCTGTGTTTAATGCTTTCCTTGGATTAGCTACCCATAGGAATGATATGTTGCTTTGATAGACAATTGACATATTGGTATTAAGGCATGCTCATGAATCATATGCCAAGTAGGTCAAGAATCTAGACATAGGTGTTGGCTGCTTGCAATCTTATAAGTCTTAACTTAATGCAAAATCTCAGGTTGATCCACCTAAGACATTAGGGTTTAATTTGGGGTTTTAGGCTCAATGCACCTAAGACATTAGGCTTGAGTATTTTAGAAAAGGCTTGATTGACATAATTGAAGTAGGACTTGTGTTAGAAGCCATTTCATTGCAATTAAGGGAGGATTAGTGTAGTCTAACCCTGACAATTCTAGCCACATCTCTGCTTGCATACCAAGTGTTTGACAAAATTCCAAAAAAACAAAAAATATTTTGTTTCTTTATTTTATGATCTCTTCATGCCATAATTTAGTCTAGATAGTTGTTGAGTTTGCGAATTGGTAATTGACAACCGATCCCTGTGGATACGATAACCAGTCTTACCACCGTATTACTTGATTGCGACGAGGTGCACTTGCCTTTATATTATCTTAAAAATCACGCAACAAGTTTTTGGCGCCGTTGCCGGGGATCGGCTTTGCCAATATCAGTAGTAACAAATGAGATAACTAATTTAGACATTTTTTTAATTTTATTTTTCTGTATATAATTGATATCTTTCTTTTGTTAGTTTTGTATATATTTGTTTTTGTGTTTCTTTGATCTTGGGCTTAATTGTCTGTGAGGTGAAAAATTGATTTGACAGGATCATTGACTATAATTGCTATCAACCATCTGATGCAGAAATTGAGATGTCTGAGCTTCAGCTGCGGGCAGATATGCTTCAATTAGCCATAAACATCCAACAAGTGAGTAATGAGCTGTCAAGGGCACAAATCTCTCCTCCACCAATGGTAGGCTATTCTGAATGGGGAAATCAATTTCCCAACATTTCTACTCCATGGTGGGGGAACCCTCCAAACAATACTTGGATTGATCAAGAGGAACATTGGGAATCTTCCACACCGTCATATCAACCACAACCATCTCAATGGTATGATGAGCCATCCCCATTGGAAGTTGCTTGGGAGAACTTCAAATCCGCATTCCCAGTCGAGGTTGAGCAACCTATCCCGGATAGTCGACCTCACTTAGAGGCTGTTTTGGAGAACTTCATGGTAACAACAATGGAAGAATTAAAAAAATCAAGAAGACACCATTCGAAGTTTCGGGGTACGTATTGAGAAAATCTCTAACCAACTATCCGGAATGTCAAAAGGGAACTTGATGGATGATGATGAAGGTGATGCAATAAAGTATGATGATGAAGATGATGCCAAAATGGATGATGAGGAAGAAGAAGAAGTGGGAGCAACCGAGTCAAGAAGTGAAGATCCTGTTTGTGAGAACATAGTTGCACCATCCCCCATTGAACCCTTGACTGAAGAGATTGAGAGGAAAATGCATTTGGAGGATATCTATTTCACCATGCTTGGGGATGATGAAAAACTTTAGGTATTAGATGATTCTATTAGTTCCAATGCATGTGTTGAATGTGATGGGAAAAACACTTGTGTGGTTTGTGCTGAGATTTCTGCATATTTGGAAGGTGATGAATTTGGTAATGCTAAGAGTGAAGATTGCATGAAGCCAAAACACCACCAGTGATCCTCTCGACTTGTTTGCCACCTCACATTTTAAAGCAGTCAACAATGGAGTTCATGCCTCTGCCTGAGAAATTGGATTTTGGATCTTTAAATATAAAGGCACCATGGCTAGTCCAAGAGGTTGAACCCCATTTTTATTGGGAAGATTTTGTTGATGAAGGGGTCATCTTTGACCCGAGAGGAATTGAAAAGCGCTTCCCATTTGAAGAAGTCAGCATGAATTTCAAGCGCTCACTTCCACATTTACACTGCAAATCGTGGGATCCAGGTGAAGGATCTCACATGGTTAGCATCCCTTGGTCCTTATACCACAGGTTATGGGATCCAGGTGGATGCTTCTTAATGAGTCAAGCTAGTGACGTTAAAGAAGCGCTTATTGGGAGGCAACCCAAGTTTCTTAACCCTTCTCTTTAGTTGGATTTTGTTTTTGATTTTAACTCTTGAATAATTTGAGAAGATCAAGAGTTTTCTTTTATTAATAAATTTGTTAAGTGTTTTCAGGATAATAAGGAAGGAGAAGCAAAAAGAGCAGGGAGAAACAAAGCCGGAAAAGCAAAGTCAAGACCGCCACCGCCTCGTGAAGCCGTTCCAATTTTTTGCTTTATTTTATTTTTCTTCTCCTCTCTCCAACTTGATTGTTTACATTGGGGACAATGTAAATCTTTAAGCTTGGGGTAGGGGTAATCTTTTTGCTTGCATTGTAAATATTGCATTCATATAGGCTTAAGTTTGCATGATCGCATGATTCGGTTACCCCTGCTTAGATTGAGCTTATGATTGTGAGAGCTAAGTGCCAATTTTTCTGTGATAGTGAATTTTTGGACCCTGATTTTCTATTCTTGTGATATGGCTTCATTAAATATGCTTGAGATGATCTTGGATAGTTGATGATTAGCATATGTTTCTTTAGACTTGTGTTTCTCCTTGGTTCTTGAACCGATAAATGTGAGCTTTTGAGCCATTAGGGGTACTCACTAAATCTGCCCCGTTCTTTGTGTTGAGTGTTGCTCCTCTTGGATGAATTTCTCTAGAACTTGACTTGAAACCATTTTGAAGCTTAAAAATTTTTGAAAACATTTTCGAAAAGGATTGAGGCAATAGGTATTTTTTTTTCCGGCCTTCTGAGCTTTGAATGATGAAATGCTACCCTTAGTTGCCCAATTTTGAGCCTGAATGAATGACATGCTTTTCTTGGTACCCTGAAAATTTTTGATAAATATACTTGATAAGGGACCTTCTAAAGTATTACAAAAAGGGTGAAAAAGGTAGTTGAAAGTTTGGGATAAGAATCAGAAAAAAATAATTCTTTTGAGTTGAAAAATCTCCCCTCTCCAAGAAAAAGAAAAAAAAATTATTAAAAAGAAAAAAAAAGAGAAAAAAAAAGAAAAAAGAAAAGAAAAGAAAAATATAAAGAGATGGGGATGACAAACAAGAGAAGTGAGAAATAAAAGAAAAAGAAAGAAAAGAAATGTGGAAAAATGTATTGAAAACCCAAGAAGGTATTTTAGAAGGTGTCTTGTGTTGAAATGTTTGATACTTGGTTTAGCCTTTTGAAATATCCCTTTCTTGTTATCCCCACCTAAAGATTAATCCCATGGCCACGTTACAACTAAATAAAGACATCTTGATTCTTAGGTGTTTTCATAAATAAAGTGGAGATTTGGTTGATAGTCAAGCATATGGTAGGAATCATTCCTTGAGGAAAATGGAGCGAATTGTTATATATACTTGAACACTTGAGTGAGTGAGGCAAGAAAGAGAGCCAAGCAAATAAACAAGCTTGGGGTGAGCTTCAAGTGAGCAAGAGTGCCCGAATCAGTGAGAATGTGAGTCTAGGAAACCTAAGCCCCTAATTGGACTTGAATTGATTGTCTCTTGCTGAAATAATTGAATGCCTGTTACTTGGATCATTTTACTCGGGTTCTTAGTTCATTATCATTGCTCTGATTATTTTCATCTTCTGGCCTTAGTGATTGCTTGAGGACAAGCAAAGTCTTAAGCTTGGGGTGATTTGATGAGTGTGATTTCACCTCATTTTCCATGTACATTTCTGCATGCATTTGCATATAGTTAGGCCAATTTAGTGTTGATTTTGTTTAGTTTTTCCTTTGGAACGGATAAGGTGGTATTGTGTGTTGTTTTGCAGATATTCATGATTAAATGCCCAAGAATTAGCCAGTATGAAGCTTGGAGGACTTAGAGGCCTGAAAAGAGAAGAAATTGAGCCAAGCAGAGAGTATCACGGCCTAGCCGTGATGGACCTCACGGCCGTGAGGGAGCAGTGATGAGTGTGATTTCACCTCATTTTCCATGTACATTTCTGCATGCATTTGCATATAGTTTAGGCATTTTTAGTTTGTTTTTATTAGTTTTTACCTTGGAACGGGTGAATGTGGTTTCTGTGTGTTGTTTTGCAGAAATTGAAGGAAAACTGTGCATATTTGGCTATAATGAAGCTTGGATGATTTTGGAGCTTAAAAAGAGAAGAATATGAGCCAAACAGAAAGCGTCACGGCCTGGCCGTGATGACCATCACGGCCGTGATCAAGCAGAGAAGAAGGCAAAAGTCAGAGACTGTCACAGCCTGGCCGTGACAGACATCACGGCCGTGATCAACCAGAAAATGAGGGCTCGCGTCGCGAACACTTCTCTCACCTCGCGAGAGTCAAAAACTGGAAGACACGCCTTGGATAGAAAGCGTCACGGCATGGCCGTGATAGACATCACGGCCGTGACGCGCAGCAGACCTATAAATAACAGCACAGCAGACAGAAAAATGGGACTTTTTGGCAGAGGCTTGGAAACCCTAAAGAGGGCTGATGGCTGGGGGAAGGCTGAGACCTTAAAGATGACATCTCTCTGCTCTTGGATTGGAAGGAGATTGAAGGATTTGTCATGAAGTTTTCTTCCTCTCTTCTCTCTTTCTCTTTTGTAGAATTTATCATGTATAGCTAATTCCCCCATTGTTGGGTTTAGATGTAGCTTTTCTGAACTTGATTGTTAATTGATTTGATTTCAATACAAGTTTCTATTTCTTTATGAGTATGTGATTCTGTGTTTAATGCTTTCCTTGGCTTAGCTACCCATAGGAATGATATGTTGCTTTGATAGATAACTGAAAGGTTGGTGTTAAGGCATGCTCATGAATCATATGCCAAGTAGTTCAAGAATCTAGACATAGGTGTTGGCTGCTTGCAATCTTATAAGTCTTGACTTAATGCAAAATCTCAGGTTATTCCACCTAAGGCATTAGGGTTTAATTTGGGGTTTTAGGCTCAATGCACCTAAGACATTAGGCTTGAGTACTTTAGAAAAGGCTTGATTGGCATAATTGAATTAGGACTTGTGTTGTTAGCCATTTCATTGCAATCAAGGGAGGATTAGTGTAGTCTAAACCTGACAATCTCAACCATTTGTAAATTCTGTACTCCAAGTGTTTGTTAAAAGTCCAAAAAGACCAAAAATATTGTATTGCTTTGTTTTCTGTTTTGATATCTCATACCATAGTTTAGTCTAGATAGTTGTTAAGTTTGTGAATTGGTAATTGACAACCAATCCCTGAGGACGATATCCGGTCTCACCACCGTATTACTTGATTGCGACGAGGTGCACTTGCCTTTATTTATCTTAAAAATCACGCAACAAGTTTTTGGCGCCGTTGCCGGGGATTGACTTTGTCAATATCAGTAGTAACAAATGAGACAACTAGTTTAGACATTTTTTTATTTTTATTTTTTCTCTATATTTTTGATATCCTTCTTTAGTTAGTTTTGTATATATTTTTGAATTTGTGTTTCTTTGATCTTGGGCTTAATTGTCTGTGAGGTGAAAACTGATTTGACAGGATCATGGACTACAATTGCTATCAACCATCTGATGCAGAAATTGAGATATCCGAAGCCGCACTCTCTTGCATGGAGATATGCTGCAATTAGCCATAAACATCCAACAAGTGAGTGATGAGCTGTCAAGGGCACAAATCTCTCCTCCACCAATGGTAGGCTATTCTGAATGGGGAAATCAATTTCCCAACACTTCTACTCCATGGTGGGGGAACCCTCCAAACAATACTTGGGTTGATCAAGAGGAACATTGGGAATCTTCCACACCTTCATATCAACCACAACCATCTCAATGGTATGATGAGCCATCCCCATTGGAAGTTGCTTGGGAGAACTTCAAATCCGCATTCCCAGTCGAGGTTGAGCAACCTATCCCGGATAGTCGACCTCACTTAGATGCTGTTTTGTAGAACTTCATGGTAACAACAATGGAAGAATTAAAAAATCAAGAAGACACCATTCGAAGTTTCGGGGTACGTACTGAGAAAATCTCTAACCAACTATCCGGAATGTCAAAAGGGAACTTGATGGATGATGATGAAGGTGATGCAATAAAGTATGATGATGAAGATGATGCCAAAATGGATGATGAGGAAGAAGAAGAAGTGGGAGCAACCGAGTCAAGAAGTGAAGAACCTGTTTGTGAGAACATAGTTGCACCATCCCCCATTGAATCCTTGACTGAAGAGATTGAGAGGAAAATGCATTTGGAGGATATCTATTTCACCATGCTTGGGGATGATGAAAAACTTTTGGAATTAGATGATGCTATTGGTTCCTATGCATGTGTTGAATGTGATGGAAAAAACACTTGTGTGGTTTGTGCTGAGATTTCTGCATATTTGGAAGGTGATGGATTTGGTAATGCTGAGAATGAAGATGGTACAGAAGCCAAAACAACACAAGTGATCCTCTCTACTTGCTTGCCACCTCACATTTTGAAGCAGTCAACAATGGAGTTCATGCCTCTGCCTGAGAAATTGGATTTTGGATCTTTAAATATAAAGGCACCATGGCTAGTCCAAGAGGTTGAACCCCATTTTTATTGGGAAGATTTTGTTGATGAAGGGGTCATCTTTGACCCGAGAGGAATTGAAAAGCGCTTCCCATTTGAAGAAGTCAGCATGAATTTCGAGCGCTCACTTCCACATTTACGCTGCAAATCGTGGGATCCAGGTGAAGGATCTCACATGGTTAGCATCCCTTGGTCCTTATACCACAGGTTATGGGATCCAGGTGGATGCTTCTTAATGAGTCAAGCTAGTGACGTTAAAGAAGCGCTTATTGAGAGGCAACCCAATTTTTCTTAACCTTTCTCTTTAGTTAGATTTTGATTTTTAACTCTTGAATAATTTGAGAAGATCAAGAGTTTTCTTTTACTAATAAATTTGTTAAGTGTTTTTAGGATAATAAGGAAGGAGAAGCAAGGGCAGGGAGAAACAAAGCCAGAAAAGCAAAG
This sequence comes from Sophora flavescens, assembly GCA_030762895.1. Taxonomy (NCBI): domain Eukaryota; kingdom Viridiplantae; phylum Streptophyta; class Magnoliopsida; order Fabales; family Fabaceae; genus Sophora; species Sophora flavescens. Next base: position 39,873,925 of record CM061062.1, on the reverse strand, counting down.
TCAGCACCCGCTACCGCCTCGATAAGCCGTTCCAATTTTATTTTATTTTATTTTTCTTCCTCGCTCCAACTTGATTGTTTACATTGGGGACAATGTAAATTCTTAAGCTTGGGGTAGGGGTATTTTGCATTTGCATTATTCATGTTGCATTCATATAGTTTAGCATGATAGCTTTGCATGTTCACATTATTAGATTGCCCTGTGCCTAGATTTTGCATCCAAATTGTGAGAACTAAGTGCCCAATAATTTGTGATAGTGAATTATTGAACCCAATTTTTTTATTCTTGTGATATGGCTGCAAATGAAAATGCTTGAGATAATCTTGGATAGTTGATAATTAGCATATGGTTCTGAGGACTTGTGTTTTTCATTGATTCTGAACTAAAATGTGAGATTTTGAGCCAAAGGGGTACTCACAAAATTTTACCCCATTCTTTGTGTTAGAGTGTTATTCCTCTTGGATGAATTTCTCTAGAACTTGACTTGAAACCATTTTGAAGCTTGGAAATTTTTGAAAACATTTTTGAAAATGATTGAGGCAATAGGTATTTTTCTGGCCTTCTGAGCTTTGATTGATGAAATGCTACCTCTTAGTTGCCCAATTTGAGCCTAAAAGAATAAAATACTTTTCTTGGTACCCTGAAATGTTTTGATAAATATGTTTGATAGGGACCTTCTAAAGTATTACAAAAGGGTAAAAAGGTAGTTGAAAGTTTGGGAAAAGAATCAAAAAAAAAAAAATCTCTTGATTTGAAAAATCTCCCCTTCTCCAAGCAAAAGAAAAAAAAATAAATAAATAGAGAAGGGGATGACAAAAGAAAAGTGAGAAATAAAAAGAAAAGAAAGGTGGAAAGTCAACTGAAACCCAAAAGGTATTTTAGAAGGTCATGCCTTGCAAATGTTAATATGTTGTGGAGCCTTTTGAAATGTCCTTTTATTGATGTCCCCACCTAAAGTTTAATCCCATGGCCATGTTACAACCAAATAAAAGACCTCTTGATTCTAATTTGTTTTCATTAATAAAGTAAAGATTTGGTTGATAGTCAAGCCTATGGTAGGATTCATTCCTTGAGGAAAATTGAGCGAAATGTCTTATCCCCTAAACACTTGAGTGAGGTAGAAAGAGAACCAAGCAAATGAACAAGCTTGGGGTGAGCTTCAAGTGAGAAAGAGTGCCCAAATCAGTGAGAATATGAGTCTAAGGAACCTAAGCCTCTAATTGGACTTGAATTGATTGTCTCTTGCTGAATTGTTTGATTTGCCTATTGCTTGAATCATTTACTCGGGTTCTTAGTTCACTATCAATGTTCTGTTTATTCTTCTGGCCTTGGTTTTTGCTTGAGGACAAGCAAAGTCTTAAGCTTGGGGTGATTTGATGAGTGTGATTTCACCTCATTTTCCATGTACATTTCTGCATGCATTTGCATATAGTTTAGGCATTTTTAGTTTGTTTTTATTAGTTTTTACCTTAGAACGGGTGAAGGTGGTTTCTGTGTGTTGTTTTGCAGAAATTGAAGGAAAACTGTGCATATTTGGCTATAATGAAGCTTGGATGATTTTGGAGCTTAAAAAGAGAAGAATATGAGCCAAACAGAAAGCGTCACGGCCTGGCCGTGATGACCATCACGGCCGTGATCAAGCAGAGAAGAAGGCAAAAGTCAGAGACTGTCACGGCCTGGCCGTGACAGACATCACGGCCGTGATCAACCAGAAAATGAGGGCTCGCGTCGCGAACACTTCTCTCACCTCGCGAGAGTCAAAAACTGGAAGACACGCCTTGGATAGAAAGCGTCACGGCATGGCCGTGATAGACATCACGGCCGTGACGCGCAGCAGACCTATAAATAACAGCACAGCAGACAGAAAAAGGGGACTTTTTGGCAGAGGCTTGGAAACCCTAAAGAGGGCTGATGGCTGGGGGAAGGCTGGGACCTTAAAGATGACATCTCTCTGCTCTTGGATTGGAAGGAGATTGAAGGATTCGTCATGAAGTTTTCTTCCTCTCTTCTCTCTTTCTCTTTTGTAGAATTTATCATGTATAGCTAATTCCTCCATTGTTGGGTTTAGATGTAGCTTTTATGAACTTGATTGTTAATTGATTTGATTTCAATACAAGTTTCTATTTCTTTATGAGTATGTGATTCTGTGTTTAATGCTTTCCTTGGCTTAGCTACCCATAGGAATGATATGTTGCTTTGATAGATAACTGAAAGGTTGGTGTTAAGGCATGCTCATGAATCATATGCCAAGTAGTTCAAGAATCTAGACATAGGTGTTGACTGCTTGCAATCTTATAAGTCTTGACTTAATGCAAAATCTCAGGTTATTCCACCTAAGACATTAGGGTTTAATTTGGGGTTTTAGGCTCAATGCACCTAAGACATTAGGCTTGAGTACTTTAGAAAAGGCTTGATTGGCATAATTGAATTAGGACTTGTGTTGTTAGCCATTTCATTGCAATCAAGGGAGGATTAGTGTAGTCTAAACCTGACAATCTCAACCATTTGTAAATTCTGTACTCTAAGTGTTTGTTAAAAGTCCAAAAAGACCAAAAATATTGTATTGCTTTGTTTTCTGTTTTGATATCTCATACCATAGTTTAGTCTAGATAGTTGTTAAGTTTGTGAATTGGTAATTGACAACCAATCCCTGAGGACGATATCCGGTCTCACCACCGTATTACTTGATTGCGACGAGGTGCACTTGCCTTTATATATCTAAAAATCACGCAACAAGCAGTAGCTGAAGAAAGAATTGAGCCAAAAGTCAGAAGCTGTCACGGCCTAGCCGTGATGGCTATCACGGCCGTGACCTGCTAGTTGGAAAAGTCAGAAACGATCACGGCCTAGCCGTGATGGCTATCACGGCCGTGATGAATCAGTAAATGAAGAGGCGCCCAAGTCAGAAACCGTCACGGCCTGACAATTAAGGGAGGATTAGTGTAGTCTAACCCTGACAATTCTAGCCACATCTCTGCTTGCATACCAAGTGTTTGACAAAATTCCAAAAAGACAAAAAATATTTTGTTTCTTTATTTTATGATCTCTTCATGCCATAATTTAGTCTAGATAGTTGTTGAGTTTGCGAATTGGTAATTGACAACCGATCCCTGTGGATACGATAACCGGTCTTACCACCGTATTACTTGATTGTGACGAGGTGCACTTGCCTTTATATAATCTTAAAAATCACGCAACAGTAAACAACATAAACAAATAACCACAACCACATAAATCATATAAACCACACTAAAAGCAAATAGTTATTGAGAAAATCCCTCAGGTAAGCTCCCCTTACCTCTTGAAGCTCCTCGATGAAATTAAAAGAACTTTGTTGGTTGTCGAAAACCCCCGTACGCCGTAGAACAATTAACCTTCAACATATCCAAACAACCAATCAAAACAAGCAAAACAAACACCTAATCCTCTCTAATAGGTCGCAGCCTCCTTAGAGTTTTGTGGCTCAAAATCTCACTGGTGCAATAAGTGCTTTTTACGTCAGTTAAAATTGATTTTTTACGTCAGAATACTGACTGACGTAAATACAGCTGACGTTAAAAGTTACACTTTTAACGTCAGTTGAGAACTGAACTGACGTTAAATATAACACTATTAACGTCGGTTCTTTAACACAACTGACGTTAATTTTGTCAAAATTAACGTCAGTTCTTTAACATAACCGACGTAAATTTTGTTAAAACTAACGTCAATTGTTATCAAGAATTGACGTTAAAGGTCTTAATTTTAACGTCAGTTGTAATAAACAACTGACGTTAATAGTGTACTGTATATTTTTATAAAATACTTTTAACGTCAGTTGTATGATACAACTGACGTTAATAGTATTTTTTTTTAAAATTCAGTTTTAAAATATCACTCCCCTAAGCCATCCCTGCATTCAGTAAATATCCCAAGAATACGGAATATCACACACATTACAGAATTGCAAAGGAAAAATGGAACAATGATCCATATGTATGCCTGTTCAAAACAATATATATTTATTGACATAGGTTATAAATGTATACTAAGTTTAAACTACCTATATCAATATCCCTTCGTGATGATCATCACGAGTGACATGTACATCGTCCACCTGTGTCTCCTCGATTATAGTAGGCATGTTTGTTGAAAAAGAAGGAGTCTCAGGAATATCAATATTTGAATCTTCATTTTCATCACTACCATTATACATGCTTTTTCCTTGGAGAACCACGGACAACCTTTTGTTAGAAGGATCAGTGATATAGAACACTTGTTTTGCTTGGGAAGCCATTATGAAAGGCTCATTTATATGACCTAACTTGTTGAGGTCTACCAATGTGAACCCCAATTCGTCGGTTTGTACACCACCGTTACTATCAACCCACTTACATTTAAATACCGGCACCGTAAGCTTAGTGTAATCGAGCACCCAAATATCTTCAATATATCCAAAGTAAGGTCTCGGTGCTGTAACGGGTTTTGTGTCCTTTGCACTAGAGAAGTGCATTGCTTTTCGCCACGATCATAACCCCACTATTTTGCATGGTACTCTTGTTATCTTGTTCCTTTGTATAAAAGGAAAAGTTATTTATGTCATATCCGCTCCAACATATGACGTTGAAGTTAGGCCCACGTGCTAGCCATTTTACGTCATCGAAGCAAGTACTACCATCCTTAAGCATTTCTTCCTTGAACCATGGTAAGAAAGTCTTGTTATGCTTGTTCAACAACCACCTTTCGCTCATTCGAGGGTTTTCTTGATTGACTTTTCTTTTATGTTCAAATAAGAAAGGCTGAACACATTCGATGTTGTTCAATACATACAAATGTGCTTGAAGCACTTCCTCCCGATCCTTCCTATTAATTCTTAAGCCATGTGTACCCTTACCTTGACATCCGATCTCATCATGCCGAGGCTTAGGAACCCCTATAGGATCCGTGTTATGAAGGTAGTCCGAACAAAACTCAATAGCTTCTTCTGCAACATACCTTTGAACAATAGATGCTTCCGGACGATGAGGATTCTTCACGTACCCTTTCAAGATCTTCATGTAGCGCTCAACTGGGTACATCCATCTCAGAAAAACCGGCCCACATAATCTAATCTCCCTCACCAAATGAACAATTAAGTGAACCATTATGTCGAAAAAGGAAGGAGGAAAATACATCTCCAATTGGCACAAGATTGTAGCAGCCTCAACTTCCAAGTCATCCAACATACAGGGTTCAACGACTTTGCTACATATAGAATTGAAGAATGAGCACAACCGAGTAATGGCATGTCTCACATTTTTTGTAGCAATACCACGAATAGCAACGGGCAGAAGTTGTTGCATCAAGATGTGACAATCATGAGACTTCAAGCCAACCAATTTAAGATCACTAGAAACAAGTCTCTTCATATTTGAAGAGTAACCATGTGGAACTTTGATGCCCTGAAGACACCCGCAGAAACTTTGTCTCTTTTTTTTTGACAAAGTATGACATGCTGGCGGTAAATAAGTCCGCTTACCATCCTCAACAACTGGAGCTAACTGCTCTCGTATACCCATAGCAACGAGGTCGAGACGAGCATTCACACCATCCTTTGTCTTGCCCTGAATGTTGAGAAGCGTCCCGATCACACTATCACACACATTTTTCTCCACATGCATCACATCAATGCATTATCGACATCAAGCTTGCGCCAGTATGGAAGATCAAAGAATATCGACCTCTTCTTCCATATGTTTTTCTCAACAGCTTTACCTTTCTTTTTGGACTTGCCGAATATAACATTGATGTCCTTTACCCTCTGATAAACCTGCTCTCCAATTAAGGCCGTCGGCACTTCTTCTGTCTCTTGGCATCCATTAAAAGGTTTTTTCATCTTACGATATGGGTGATCACGTCTAAGAAATCTCCGATGCCCAAGGTAAACCGTCTTCTTTCCATGATGCAACTGAGTGTAGCATGTGCCTTCTTCACATATAGGGCATGCTTTATGCCCCTTGACACTGTACCCGGACAAGTTACCGTATGCTGTAAAGTCGTTGATGGTGCAAAATAACATGGCACGAAGCTTGAAAGTCTCATGAGAATACCTGATGTGACTCCGGCAAGTGTACCGGGTCGTCGCAAGTAATAAAAATACACGGTAAGTAATTACTGAGGTCGAACTCAAGGATTGGGGTACCAATTCGACTAATCCGCGGGAAATCCGATACGTTCGGTCAAGTTACAGAAGGTGGTTGAGAGAGAAGAGAGAATAGGATCGAAATTTAATTAACAAATCTAATTAAATAATTAACTAAAAATCAGAAAACTAAAATGTCCAAGGTCACAAATCCACCTACCCAATATGTACACCCAAGTGATGATGAATTCCTCCCTAAATTCAATTACAATGTCAACCGGGACCCCTAAATTCTCCTAAATCCACTTCCGTGCTCATTAGGACGTATTCGATGATTTGAGTTAATTACTTGCTAGGTCTCTTAACCCTAATCTCGAATTCTGTTAATTCGTGTTCCCTATATGGTTGCACCGATCTCCTATTCACTCTCGTGCAATATTCGATCGATGATTCTAATTCAAGTTCTAAACGCGAATCGCTGACTAAGCCTCATCACGTTAACAAGTCAATCACGCCAGCATATAATTGACACAATCAAATCAGAATTAGAAAACAAGAATTGAATTAAAGAGAAAGACATACATCATATCGGATTTACATCGCCATAGGTGGCTTCATCGTTCCCTCGGACGAGGGGATTAGTTCCTCATGCTCATAGACAAGCGATCGGACATAATCTCCATAAGAAAAAGGGAGACGCAGCTCCAAAGAGAAAAGAAACTACCCTAAACGCTACTCTAAACAGTGGAAAACTGGATGCTAACGATCTCCCTCAATTCTGATCTGAACAGCCTTTAAATAAGGATTCCTGATCTGCGCTCGAGAGGAGGCGAGCGAGCAGCCTTCGCGAGGCGAGAATTAAAATTAGCGCTTTCAATTTAAACTCTCGCGAGGCGAAGGTATGTTCGCGAGGCGAGTCTTCAATTCTAGGTGTGACCTTCATCACGGCTGGACCGTGATGGTCTCTGACTTCCAGGGTCTTCAAACTCTCGCGGGGCGAGAGGCTTCTCGCGGGGCGAGTCTTCAACCTTAAACTGCCACGGGCGTGGTATTCATCACGGCCAAGCCGTGATGCTCTCTGTCTTGCAGGTCTTCATGATTCGCGGGGCAAGACATATCTCGCGTGGCGAGACTGAAGTGATGACTTTTGCTGCTTTGCTGACCTTCAGGCTCGCGGGGCGAGCATACACTCGCGAGGCGAGTGTCTCCAGACTTGCAATTTCCACTGCTTTTCGACTTTCCTTGACTCCCGGAGCTTCACTTATTTAACCTGAAACAACAAAAGCACCCACAAGCATAATTCTATTCAAAATAACCTAAAAACTACACAAAATACGCAAAATGAGTCAAAGTCCAACTTAGGAACAAAACAAAGCAAATTTGGGCGAAAACGAGAGTGAACTCGAATAAATAGGCACATAAACCCTAGCTCATCTAGTCATAAAACTAGATAAGCCAGAGGCTTATCAAAATACCCCAAACTTAAACCTTGCTTGTCCCCAAGCAAGCTTAAAACTCAAAAACGACTCAAGACTTGGCAAGCCTAAAGGAATCAATCGATTTCGCACAAATTTAATGCAACTTTACAAAACAGTTTTTTTTTTTCCAATGATCTCCCCCCTACATCAATGTAATCCCCACATTCATTTAATTTAAACCATTGAGAACTCATCATTCATTCCGTCATTACTCTAAGTTGAGGATCAGAGTTACACACAAAGGAAGATCACCTATCTCAAACAATTGCCTTCCTCACAAGGGCATCTAAAATTTCACTCATTCGCTCAAGTTTGTCAAGGCTTTCAACTTTTTCACTCAATTTCACTTATCAAGAGCACTTCCCATGAATTTGATTTTCATCTCAAAAATGGTCCCCACGTAAACATGTATGCAACATCAGAAGGTCTTTTAAAGGTTGTAATGGGGCCTGGCTGAGGGTAGGATAATCAAGGATACTAGGTTTAAGTCCCTAGGAACTAAGAGAGCATGAGCATTAAACACATTTTCCACTCAAATTCCTTTTTTCATTTTTCTTTTCTTTTTGTCTCGGGTGACTACAACTTTTTTCCTTGCTCATCTTTTGATTTGCCCCTTTTCTTTTGGCCAAATTTTTTTTTTCTTTTTTTTTGTTTTTTTTTTTCAACCTTTATTTTTCTTTTTCTCACCCCAAAATGTCATACCTCCTTGTAGCCACCCCAAACTTAGTTTCTCACAACCTTTCTCTTGCTCATTTCCATGCTCTCCTAATCCTAAGATTGGGTTAACATGGTTTTTCGGATTTTGGCTCGTAACGTAGGGTCATCAAGAAACAATAGGTCAATTGGGCTCAATTTGGCTAACTAGGGAACATGCATTAGGGATGGTTCATTTCAGGCCAAGTAGTTATTCAAAGAACATTGCCTAAATCATTTGATGCAACACATAAACATGCAAACCATATAGAGATTCAAGCAAATTCGGGAAAGTGCAACTTAACAGTGATTCACACATTCAAAAACAGAGTTGGAGGCTCAAATCCTCACCTGGACATTTTGCAAATTGTTTGACCGAGATACGATTCCTAGTGTGTGCACCCCCCTCACCCCAAACTTATCATAAATCAAGTAATCACAATAAAATTCTCAAAGTTCAGTTTTCAATTTTAAGTGGGGATAAACTTTTCTATTATTAGAACCTAAGGGGAAATCATCAATGGTCAAATAATTCATGCAATCAATCTATGCTCAATTCAATCAAAGTCCAACAAGCTTGCCGACACGACATTCATACAAAAACTCTTGATCTTCTCAAATTATTCAAGAGCGACAAACAAAAACAAAACAAAAACAAAACAAAACAAAAGTTAAGAGAAGAGAAGGATACCTAGCTTGGGTTGCCTCCCAAGAAGCGCTTGTTTAACGTCCCGAGCCTGACTTATTACGAAGCATCCACCTGGATCCCATAGTCTGTGGTACAGAGGCCAAGGGACGCTCATCATATCAAATCCTCCACCCGGATCAAATGGTAATTGGAGTGGAGATCGTAGCAGCAATATGACCTTACTATCTACTCCACCCAGCCAGTGTGTGAAAACTCCATTGACCTCCGTACTGATGAACTCACTTCCTCTCGGGCCAAATGGTGTCTTCACGAGGAAGTGTGCCAGACGAGTGGGAGGGTCTAACTTACCCATGTCCACACATGCATGTAAGCCAACATAGTTATCCAATGCAGAAATTTTCGGTTGCTTGGCAAACAGTGTGGAATCCACTACCACTTCGTCTTCATTTTGATCTATCCCCAAAACCAGATTTTCTTCAAATTGGGCTTCATGTGACTCTTGTACTAACTGCTTGCAAATCTCCTCAGCTTGCGCTTTGAAATTCTGCATCACAGTTTGATCATCATCACGATTGGCTCTTGCCTTGGCCTCAGAGGTGGATAGCTCCTGGGAATATTGTTCTAGAGCAGCTCTCAACGGTGTTTGCTCATTCCATTCCCATTCCTCCTCAAGCTTCATGATTATATTATAAGCTTGTGCATGAGGGCAATTACGTCCCAGCGCCGATGATCTCCCGAGGGGATATATTAGGCCCAAAGTCATATTTTGTAACACCGTCCAAGGTGGAAAATAAACAGTCTCCATGATTCGCAATCCGCCTTGAAAGGGTACCTCGCATACAAAACAGGGCCAAGACCAAGTGGGATCAAGAAATAGAGAATAATAATAGAAATTAAAAATAAAAATAAAAATAAAAGTAACTTAACCAAATAAAAATAAAAGTAACTTAACCAAATAACCAAACTTCCCTAAAATCAGAAAAATTGGTTGTGCCAATCCCCGGCAACGGCGCCAAAAACTTGATGTGACTCCGGCAAGTGTACCGGGTCGTCGCAAGTAATAAAAATACACGGTAAGTAATTACCGAGGTCGAACTCAAGGATTGGGGTACCAATTCGACTAATCCGCGGGAAATCCGATACGTTCGGTCAAGTTACAGAAGGTGGTTGAGAGAGAAGAGAGAATAGGATCGAAATTTAATTAACAAATCTAATTAAATAATTAACTAAAAATCAGAAAACTAAAATGTCCAAGGTCACAAATCCACCTACCCAATATGTACACCCAAGTGATGATGAATTCCTCCCTAAATTCAATTACAATGTCATAGGGACCCCTAAATTCTCCTAAATCCACTTCCGTGCTCATTAGGACGTATTCGATGATTTGAGTTAATTACTTGCTAGGTCTCTTAACCCTAATCTCGAATTCTGTTAATTCGTGTTCCCTATATGGTTGCACCGATCTCCTATTCACTCTCGTGCAATATTCGATCGATGATTCTAATTCAAGTTCTAAACGCGAATCACTGACTAAGCCTCATCACGTTAACAAGTCAATCATGCTAGCATATAATTGACACAATCAAATCAGAATTAGAAAACAAGAATTGAATTAAAGAGAAAGACATACATCATATCGGATTTACATCGCCATGGGTGGCTTCATCGTTCCCTCGGACGAGGGGATTAGTTCCTCATGCTCATAGACAAGCGATCGGACACAATCTCCATAAGAAAAAGGGAGACGCAGCTCCAAAGAGAAAAGAAACTACCCTAAACGCTACTCTAAACAGTGGAAAACTGGATGCTAACGATCTCCCTCAATTCTGATCTGAACAGCCTTTAAATAAGGATTCCTGATCTGCGCTCGCTCGCGAGGCGAGCAGCCCTTCGCGAGGCGAGAATTAAAATTAGCGCGCTTTCAATTTAAACTCTCGCGAGGCGAAGGTATGTTCGCGAGGCGAGTCTTCAATTCTAGGCTGTGACCTTCATCACGGCTGGACCGTGATGGTCTCTGACTTCCAGGGTCTTCAAACTCTCGTGGGGCGAGAGGCTTCTCGCGGGGCGAGTCTTCAACCTTAAACTGCCACGGGCGTGGTATTCATCACGGCCAAGCCGTGATGCTCTCTGTCTTGCAGGTCTTCATGATTCGCGGGGCGAGACATATCTCACGTGGCGAGACTGAAGTGATGACTTTTGCTGCTTTGCTGACCTTCAGGCTCGCGGGGCGAGCATACACTCGCGAGGCGAGTGTCTCCAGACTTGCAATTTCCACTGCTTTTTGACTTTCCTTGACTCCCGGAGCTTCACTTATTTAACCTGAAACAACAAAAGCACCCACAAGCATAATTCTATTCAAAATAACCTAAAAACTACACAAAATACGCAAAATGAGTGAAAGTCCAACTTAGGAACAAAACAAGGCAAATTTGGGCGAAAACGAGAGTGAACTCGAATAAATAGGCACATAAACCCTAGCTCATCTAGTCATAAAACTAGATAAGCCAGAGGCTTATCAATACCCATCAACTACATCAACACCTTCCACCCACAACGTTTTCAAGTCTTCAATCAAGGGACCTAGATAAACATCTAAGTCATTTCCCGGTTGCTTTGGGCTCGAAATCATCATAGACAACATCATGTATTTGCGCTTCATGCACAACCAAGGGGGCATGTTGTAAATCACCAACAGAACAGGCCATGAACTATGAATACTACTCATGTTACCATACGGATTCATTCCATCCGTAGCAAGTCCAAGCCTTAGGTTTCTTGGCTCATCGGCGAAATCCGGAAACATATTATCGATATTCTTCCATTGAATAGAATCAGCAGGATGGCGAACCTTTCCATCATGTTTCCTATCATCATTATGCCATCTAAGATTCTTCGCATCTTTCGCATTGGCAAACAATCGCTTGAACCTTGGAATTATTGGAAGATACCACAACACCTTCGCAGGAGGACCCTTTTTTCTCACATCATCAACATCATCACCATCATCACCACCCTTCACTTTGTATCGTGATAACCCACATTTGGGGCAATCGTGTTTGTCGTCATGAACACCGGTGTACAATATGCAATCATTGGGGCATGCGTGTATCTTCTTATACTCCATACCCATAGGACACAATACCTTCTTGGCCTCATAGTTACGGTTAGGCAATGTGTTGTCCTCCGGAAGCAAGTCTTTCAACACTTCAAGCAATTCCGTGAAGCTTTTATCGCTCCAACCATTTCTCGCCTTCACACAAACCAATTTTAGCACCGCCGACAACCGTGTATGAGTAGTACACCCTGGATATAAAGGCTTATCCGCATCACCGCACAACCTATCATACACATGCGCTCGATGAAAAGATTCTTGTCCAATATCACGGATCATGTCCTCTACTCGATCATCCTCCATATCTACGTCAACGTCCTCACTTTGGGAGACACTCGCAGTATTACTACTCAACAACATATCACCATGCCATATCCATCTTGTATAACTCAAGCAAATCCCTTCACAAATCAAATGAGTACGTATATCCTTCACCGTACATTTCCTCGTATTCAAACACTTGACACAAGGACAACAGAACATTCCATTACTATTAGGAACATTCCTTTGAGCAAATTCTATAAATTCTCCCACCCCCTTCAAATACTCAGCACTAGTACGCTTACAAACCATCCAACTATGATCCATAACTAGATAGGTCCTGTAGATATACAAAACATATATATATCCAATATAAGGACAATACGAGAGATTGAAAACTATAGTTTTTAAAGATTAATTGCCAAGCACTGGTCACGACTTGGCAGTGATGTCCATCACGGCCGTAACGTGCCAACTGAGCAGACCATACCATCACAGGCAGAACTGATCACGGCCTAGCCGTGATTAGCATCACAGCCGTGACAGATCAACCAGCAGAGCAACATGCACTCAAAACCAAAAACAGAGACGTACATTCCAAACAACTCAAACTCACGGTTTCAAGTTTCAACTACTGAGACTACAATTTCAACATACACTCAAAACCAAAAATACAAAAATGTGCCCTAAATACTCACCAGAAATAGGTGCTCGCGTGGTGGTGGGGAGGGGAGCTCGAGTGGTGGCCAACGTTCGATGTGGTTACTGAGAGCAGAGGGACAAGGAGAGTTAGTGCGCGGGAAGGGGAAAGAGAGATGTACGTCAAGTTATTGCAAAGAATGAATGGAAAGACAGAGTTAGGGTTAATAGTGTACCTCACGGTGGTGGCGAAGAAGCCCTCGCGGTGGTTGCGGTGGAGATGAGCTCGCGATTAGGGTTCTGTCTTTGGGTGAGAGTGAGAGTGAGGGTTGAGAGTGATTTAGGGTTGAGCGTGATGAAAAGAGAAAAGAGACGACGCGTACAAAGCGAAGTGCGGAAAGGCGCGGGTGTAAACGTTATATAAAACAACATTTAACGTCGGTTGTATTAAACAATCGGCGTTACAATTATTTTTTAACGTCGGTTTTATTAACAAAGCGGCGTTAAATATTAATATTTTTAAAAAAACACTTTTAACGTCCGTTGTTGAATACAACCGGCGTTAAAAGTGTTAAAGTAACATTCTTACATGTGATCTGTAATCGCCTCTTCTTTTCCTCTATATTTCTATTCCTTCACAAAATGGCTCACGAGACCTGTGTTAATTGAGTGACAACAGGGCATTTCAGATAGCTAGGGATATAGGATTATTTACATCAGCTATATATTTAATCAAGTAAAAATCACACTTTTAACGTCAATTGTATAAACAATGAGGCGTTAAAAATAAATATTTTTTATTTTAAAAACACTTTTAACTTCAGTTTTATTCAACAATCGGCGTTAACGGACACTGTGTGACAACACGGCATTTTGAGATAGGGATATAGGATTATTTACGTCATTTGTTTATTTAATCAAGTAAAAATCACACTTTTAACGTCGATTGTATAAACAAGCGGCGTTAAAAATAAATATTTTTTATTTTAAAAACGCTTTTAACGTCGGTTTTATTCAACAAGCGGCGTTAAAAGTGTCTCTTCCTATTCCTTGGGCATTTTCTTTTACGCACGTTTATAATATATGATTGCCAGGCCAACTCCCAATGCGCCTTGGAACCTAATGCTCTTAATGATCAATTTAATTTTTTAGCAACTTACGACGCCTAGTAACTTCATCCCCTACTCCTATAAATAGCTTCCTTCCTTCGTTTAATTTTTCTCGCTTCACAATATGGCTCTGCCATGGAGATTAACTTCATCACTCTTTCTTCCTATACCTAGACTTAAAGGTCTCTGTCTTAATGGTCAAAACAACTTACGGGGTTGTGTAAATCGCATTACATGGGTGATAAGGGTGTGTAAATCGCATTATGTGAATTGCACACACCATCATCCTACGGAGAACCAGCAGACTACGGTTCCAAAACCTCGACTTTGGAACCAAGTGGCTGTTCCAAGAATATTCTTTGAAACAGATCGAGTGCACCCTTCACTCTGCCACGACTCCAAAGTGACTGTGGATTCAGATGGAGCATCGACTTCAAATGAGGGAGGGGATGCATTCAATGTTGGAGATTCTGAGCACAGGACTGAGAAGAAAATGATGTTGAAGCAGAAATTTTTTTATATTTTAGTGCTATATATCTTGCGGAAATTTTTTATCTTTTAAACATGTAATTGTAACTTATGAATCGCTTCAATGAGATACGATTTGATTATACATATATAACTTGTTTTATGTTAAGTGTTTATTTATTTTAATTTGCACAAGAATTTGTTAATTTACTAATTCAAGCTAATTAATTAAGATTAAAAATAAACTTTTTTAAAAAAAAGATTAGAAATAAACTGCACTATATGGAGTGATGATCTGCGTTGAGAGTGACAACAGGGAGATGACAACGAAAGAAAGGTAGGAATGAGTTGATTATTTACGTCAGTTATTTATTTAACTGAAGTAAAAATCACACTTATAACGTCAGGTTTATAAACCACTGACATTAAAAGTTTTAATAATTTCTTGCAAAACACTTTTAACGTCAGTTCATTAAACAACTAACGCAAATAGTGATTTCATATTTACAAAACTGCCACCGCCTCACTTTTAACGTCAGTCCTTAAAACAACTGACGTTAACAGTGAATTAATTATTTACGAAACTGTCACCGCCCCCTTTTTAACGTCTAGTTTTTGGTTAACTGACGTAAACCTTTACCGTCTAATGTATATTTTCCACTAGTGTCTCCAAACTTGCTTAAGTCAAGGATTAATGATCCTAATATACTTAAGGAAATGAATTGAGGCTAAACAACAAAGTTAAGAATCAAAACCATCCTAATCCTCTAATTGGTAGATTTGGCCAACACAAGGACATAGGGTTAGGTTTTTTAGTTTAATGAACCAACTAGGATTCAACAAGTATAGAAGTATGTATGATGAAAGACATGATCATACATCAAAAGCAAGAACAAAAACTCCATCCATCCTTTCCTCTAGGATTTGGCCAAGATGGGTTTCAAGGGAAGGAAATTTTTGATCATCACATTCTCTTAGATACATACATCATACATGATTATAAGAACATAGGAAGTGGTTTCAACATCATGAGATTTTTCTAGAATTTGTTATGAATTTTCAAAGTTCTAGATCTAGAAACTTAAAAGTGATGAACATAGATGAAATAGACTTTGAATCATGAAACTTATTGAAGAACATAGACATGATTAGGGAAGGAGAATAGGATTCACCTATTGGAGATCAAAAGCAAGTGAAGATCCAAGGACTTGCTTCACAAAATCAAGCTTTGGTGTTCTAAGTGTTCTTGAGAAGTTTAGAGCAGTTTTGGTAATTTGGACATATCTCTCAATATACGTATCCGTTTTTGATGTTATTTATGTCGTTGAAAAGAAGAGAGAAAGAGGAACAACTTTCATGTAGAAAGTTTTCCGATATTCAGAATAGAAAATGGTCAGAATCACTATGCAAAATCTGGTGAGTATGAACAGCTATGGTTGTTCTTATGTGTTCTTAAGAAAACATTAAATTTGGAGAAAGGAGATGATATGAAGAAATGAAGAAATTTGCCAAAGTGTGTTGCTAAAGAGGGGGAGTCGTGGGTTTTGGGACAATTTGGTCAAAAATTTCAATGGCATGGCTTGAAAAATTCATGAAGAGCCAAGGGTAAAATCGTCATTTCCAAGCAAAATATTCCTTTGTCATAAATGCGCCACTATGGCCATTATGACGCGGATAGGATCGTCATAAATGTCTATCACATCAGTCAAATCCATCACCTCGGCCAATTCTTTGACTCTCACGGTTCATCCGACGACGGGTTTTCCTGGAGATATCTCGACGTATTTGCCCGCAACAAATATAATATTTTAATTTTTACGCTAAATTTTTTAAAAACTTCCAGTATCGTAGTAAATACGATAAAAACATTTTTCATCTCGTTCACAAATTAAAATTAGGTTTTCTGAGCAGTAAACTTTTACTGTCAATGAAAACGCAGACCGGGTTTCGTCTGAATTTTCAACCCAAAATTTCATCGTAACCCTATAATATAGAGCATGATATAGAAATGATAGTGGTTTACCCAAAATCATTTTGAGTCTTGTATAAAATATATATGTTTATATATTTATTACCGATATTAGGAAATAACGAAAATCGGGGTGTTACAGTTATAAGCCACTAACTCATGATGGCTATTTTTTTAGGGAATCATAGTCGTGATAGGTGGGGTGCCTTATCAAGAAAACGGTTGAAAAAGAAAATTGAAGTCTGAAGATGAAAGGGTTTCATAAGTTTTGCCTTTCTCCTTATAGCGTCGAATGACAAAACTTGGGGGGCATTTGTTGTGCGTGAATTTTCGAACTCGAGTTTTGTGTCGGATAGATGGAAGCAAGCTTATTGAGCTGTAAAAAATGACTAAGTCCAAAAGTTGACAAAACAAAGTTAGTTGTCGAACGGATTGATGTCAGAAGATAAGTTGTCGAACGGAAAATTTGAAGAAAATGTCCAAGTGGAGATTCAACATATAATTATCAAGTTGACATGGCAGACAACAAAACTGTCAAAGACAATAAAGTTTACGCGGAGCGATTCAAGCAAATTGGGCTGTTTTTTATGGTCTAAACCCAGTGTATCCCAACGTTAGCATTGAATGACTAATCACTGTTCACAGGGCGTGGCTTCCGCTGGCCAAGCCCAAGCATTATTTTAAGTTGTTTGTCAAATAGTTTAAGTTTCAAATATAGGAAAATTGTTGTACACATGGGAGATAGATAGATAGATAGATAAGAAGTTACAATTAGGAAGTTATTTTACTTTGTTTATAAATACTAGTTTGTACGATGTAGAAAAGGTCTCGATCACATAACAGACTGACGGATTAAATCAAGTACTCCTTCCGCTCCTATAATTTCAATACAATTTCAACTATTCATTTCATAGTGTTATTTCATCTATCTTTTTGTCATGTTATTTGTTCATACTTCCATTGAGTAAAAAATGACGGATTTAGTTGAAGTTCTTCATTGAACTCAACAAATTGCCAAGTGCTTAATTAAGGCTTGGCAGTCAAACTCTTTTTAATACCTTTTTTACTATTGATTTTTATGTTTCTTAACTTTTTTTATTGTCACTTGACAAGAAAACTTGTGTTCCATTACAATTTTTCCTTTGCTTGTCAAATTCGTATGAATTTGACATTTTCTTTTATTTTGTACTGCAATTTCATTTCAAGTTGTTTTCATCAACTTTATTTACTAATTAGATGAATGTCCATACCATCATACGTATAATTTGATTTTTTCAAATTTGTATTGTGGTAGACATACCTTACAGAAATAGAAACCACTTTGACGAGATTACCGCATAACTCGTAGAATCCCACAATTTCCTGGATTCTAATTATTTGCTTTGTCGGATTTGGACATTACCAAAAATCCGCATAAACACCTACCCACTGCCCCAAATTAAAATTAGGTGAAGAATGGATCAAAGACCAATAGAAATGTTAAGCCCAACATTTATAGATGATAAGAGTTGTTAGGATATATGGATGGTCATGAGAAAGCTATTATGGAAACAATGTAAAGAATGAAAGATTGATGGAAACAAATGACAACATATATTTCTATTTTCTACCTAATCAACTTATCAGGGTCAATCATTCACATGGAAATCTTTTGCTGTTTGGCCACTCATACATATAGAAATCTAATTCTTAAACTTCAATGTCGAAATTGAGATACATGGTTCGTAGTTGTCATAAATAACAAATTATAGGGTAAAAATCTCAACCCCCTGGATGTGAGGTTACAAAAAAAATTGGGAGAGGGAGGAACAAGTTTTTTTTTCCGATCTATTTAAGGAGTATCCCACCGCCAACCTGAGACGGGAACTAATCTCCCGTGGGAGTTTGTTCGGTACCTCTAAGGATGAGACCTTGGTTAAGGGACGAGAGGTCTTTAACTACTCCCGTCAACCTCAGTTGGTGGGAGGATTTAACAATGACAAAGCAATAAATAAATAAAAAAAAGGAATATACTGGTGAGGAGTGATTGAAGCAACGCGAGCCTAACTCAACTCCATATCTCTTTAAAAAATTTACCTAAGATCCCCAAATTTTTAAAGACCGCCCTAGCTCTAAGTGTAAGCATGTATATCTTTCTGCTTTCCTCTTGGATGCCACAAGAGGCACTGCAGCTTTTTAGAATTCAAATTTTTGTTTCCTCTTAGAGGAACCCTTCTTCTTAATAATCCAACAAACTCCTCCTTCCTTATAGTAATACCAGTCAAGAATGCACAGTACTTTCAATCTTTTCGTCAAGAAATTCTGCAGCTAATTGCAGTATTATCTGTTAAAGCACCAAAACATATCTCTCATTCTCCACAGTTAATGGAATAGATGAAATTTAAGAGACACTGTTCTCAGCAAAGGTGCACAAGACTTACTTTCAACTGGTTGGTTTCCCTGTGGCTGCTCAAAAGCTTCATAATGTTTGGATATTGAAGGAACTTTTTTGGTTATAGCACTTAACAATCATGTTAGTGTTATCTGTGCAATGAGTTTTTGAAGGCCTCATCTATTTGGTTGTTACAGCAGGTGTTTCGTCCAAAGTTTTAGGCAACTATGATCTTTTCATAGCCTATACTTTGTGATCTTAGTTAGTATTTATTTTTCTCCTGTTTTTGTTCATTTTGTTTTTTTTATTTCCTTCCTCTTTGTCTGTTGGGGTCTGAGTTAATGGCTTCAACCATGTTCCCAAGGTTTGGCTTGTGGTTATCTTATATTGGCTTGAGTATCTCTCGTACTCTCTTAATATATTTGACTTATAAAAAAATTATAAAATAAAACTAAACTACCAACAAAATTAGTGACGTCATTCAGCAGTGGTCATCTTTCAACAAATCATAAATGCTAATAGCAAGCCTAAAAGTTTTAACAGTTGGTAATAATAATAAAAAGGTCATACAACCATTCAATTCTAGTATAACAACTTAACGAGTAAAAAATATTTGAAGATACTTCATGACATTCTATAACCAAATTTTTTCTCCGACTTGAATTTATTTACTTTTCTATAAACCTTAATTCCCTTATACTCTTATTTTCTCCACAAAACTGTGTGGATGAGATTCCAGCCACATCCAACCATAGTCGTTGCCTTAGTCCATCGCTCCACAATGGTTGTTTTGGCTTGTAGTCCATATGAGATTTGTATCATCACAATTTCACGATCATGGCAGAATCAAAATATTTATGCGATTAAGCGATGGAACATGTGATTTCGATCACTAAACATCCTCCACAATATGTGTCAATTGGTTAAAGACTCGCATCAAATTGCATGAATCAAATCACGTCCCTCGATCACTACCATGTCTCAAATTTTTTTTTAAGTAGAAGATCTTTAAACCAACATTGTTTAATCTCACTAGTTGATTCAGTACTCAATGTCAAGAAATATATACCAACTATATTGTATATTAATTTTTTTGGTCAACACCAACGATATTATATATTTAATAAGAGAGGAACTGCGCTAGTCGGACGTTTGGTTGGCCCTTAGTTGTTATCCGCAAACGCAAAACTCTCAATTTTGAAATGCTAAGAGCGTATACCTTCTATGATTCAATTTCACTATGCTAGGGAACATGTGTCCTTCAATTTAAGGGCATAAAAAACATTACGTTAGGAGGAAATTGAAAACTTTATTTCCCCACAAGAAGACAAATATAAGAAACCCTCCCATAGGACCCAAGGTCCATTAGAAGACAATAATATTGGCCCAAATAAGTTAATGAGCACTAAAGTTGGGCCTTTAAATAATATCAAGCCTAATGCAAACATCAAGAATATTCTAGAATATAAGTAATTTGCTATTTTAGTATTTTATTAATGAAGTTGGTTATGCCACATGTCATGACGTCCTACAATCTAGGAAACTAAATTTGTAAGAATTGGTTATATAAACCAATACTGATGTGAATGAAAGTAAGCAAAAATTGAATCAAAAACTCTCATCTTTCTCTCATTTCTAAGGAGGTTATCCTTATCCTCCATATCAAGGAAACTCAATCCCTATCCCCCATCCATAGCCTATCAATTAGTGCTTTCATTCTTGAACAATGCCTCCCCATTTTCCTCTTAACCAGCTCAAAGAATCCATCACTGATCTCACCACCACATTCAACAAACTCAAAACCTCAAAAGATTTATACAATGAATCATTCCTTCAAACCATAGAAATTATAAAAATGGAACTCCAAAGCCATCAAAACCAATCTGAAAATCCACACCTACCAAAACATTTCGCACTTCAGTCGGACACAAGCTCCACCATCACAATACATGAAACCCACCCCCAACAACCACCCACCGACTCCACTTATTTCCATCTACAACCCCAACTTGCAAACTTTGACTCACCACCGCCAATTACAGACACCACCTCTCACCCACCGTGTTTGAACGACGTCGCCACCATCGGTTCTGCCACCAGTTCTGCCACAGGAAATCGCCAACAGTCTTCCACTCTATGGCGCTGCCGCCGTGGTTCACCGGTGAGCCAGCACCAGACTCGCACACTCTCGTCAAGGCAACTGAGAGACAGTTCATGACCGCCACGTTTGCCGCCAAGAGCTCCGTTGGCTTTATGGATCTCCCTGTCGTAGATCTGTTCTGCTTCGATACCGGTGGCCATGGTTCAGAGCCGTCGCACAGGAATGCTCCTATGGTGGCTAAGGAAGCTAACGCGGCGGTGCTAAGGAGAGCGCTGGTGGATGCGCTCCCTGTAACATATTTTCTGTTTCTTGTTAATATGTGCTTAAGTGTGTGCTTGCCAGTAATTGATTTTAAAGTTTTAGAGATTATTTTGATAAAATAAAATCATTTTCATAACTTAGTCTATCTTAGGAAGTTCCAGTAAAAATTTAAATTGAAAATTCAGACGAATCCCGATCTGCGTTTTCTGTATCGGTACAAGTTTACTGATCAGAAAATGAAATTTTTACTCGTGAACGAAACGATTGGGCTTCTAATTATGATTGCTAATGTTTCCAATATTTTAAATTTTTTCGTTAAATTTTTTTTATTTTATTGATTTTTCGGGTACGATTTTCATTAGAAATACGATTGATTCGGTACAGATATTTAACCGGAACGAAACAAAAGGCAAGGGAAATAACTTGTATCAGATTTTGGAGTGTTGGGTGAGTAAAATCTTATTTTTTGTAAGATGAATAGTAATTTTATGACCCAAAATCATGATTATCATAGTAAATTATTATATTTCAAAATTTATATTAAAAATACTTTTAAATTTTTTTATTTTTCCTCTCCCTTTTCTGCTGCACCAGCGCCTCTCCCCCTCTATAAATATACACGTTCCCTGCTCACTTCATCACTTTTTTCCTCTCATTTCCACAAAGTCATTCCTACTACACTTGTTCCTAGTTTTTTTGTTCTTGAACAAACTTTAGTCTTGCTCTCAATACTTCAACTTTCTGCAGCTCCTAGGTATAATCTCCAACTATTGTTCTGCACTTTTCTTCTATGTTCATTTTATACACATGCATGTTGAGTTGATTCATTAAAGCTTGTTTGTTTTGTTTCAAAACAAAATTCTTTTAACTTCTACTACTTCTTTCTACCTTCATCAACCTTTGCATGTTGGAATGAACCCTCCTATGACCATTTTAATGGGGTTGGCTGAAACCCTAAGGAGGAGAGGTTGTGATTTTGCAACATATTTTTCACATGCATGTTAGTTTTACTATGATTTATGCTTATAGTTTTAACTTGTAATCAATAAGAAATCATCTTCCTTTACATGCAAAAGATTTTACCACTTCTTGCTCATCTTTATTCTCATTTTAATGGCCTGCACGTGAAGAGAAAATCATCCTCCCTATGATCATGGTGTGGCCGAAACACCAAGAGGGGGAAAGGATGAGTTTTTACTAAAATCTCACATGCATGGCTTTAGATCTTTGGTTCATGAATTTTTTTAACTAAAGCATTTTTTTTGAGACTATATATACCTTCTTGTGATGGTTCTATAGCCAAAAATCTACATTTTTTTAAGTTAGTGAGACCTAATTTTTAATCACTTGGAAGGTTGCATGGTTAATACACTAAGTTCTTTGCATTCGTAGCTTAATAATGGTGTTTGAAAAATTTTAGTGTTCCTAGCCTTGTTGGTTTGTGATGGCCGAAACTCACTTGATGAGTTGATGAGGCTTGTTCAAATTTTTTTTAAGCTAAATGATGCTTAGAACACTATAAAGTTTACATGCATGAAATTAGATTGATGAAAAATAATATTTTTCCACCATTTCTTGAGAAGGCCGAAACCTATGGTTCATGAGGCCAAGAATATAAAATTTTATTTTCAATTTTTAACCTTTTATTTTACCTCTTTGATGCTTGAGGATCATAGATCCAAAAGTTTGTGAAAATTTAAAATTTCTAGCATGATTTTCTAAGCATGACCGAATGCATGCATAAAATTAGGGTGATTTTATAATTTTTTTTTACTTATGTTAAACACTTGTTTCTGTATAGATTTGCAATCGTAACGCGAAGCGAGTCATTCCTCTTTAAAAAAAACCACAACCGAGTTTCATTACTATTTTACTCTGAGGTAAGGGAAGAAAGCTTGAGGGATATTAAAGTTATGATGACTATGTGTTATCTGTGTTTGCTTGATGTGTTGGTTGAATGCTTGTTATAATGCTTGGTTTGATGAGTGATTTGATTTAGTTGATATGCTGATTTTTATTTGATTTACATGATTTAAGTGTTTATGTTGATTATAAAATGTTTATTATGATATGGATATGTTGATTTATTGATGTAATTGTTTGGTTGTTGCATATAAAGCCTAACCTTGAGTTAGATCTCAAAATAATAAGTTAAGATAAAAATCTTAACAAGATCATGAAAGAAGCTTACAAATAAATAACGTTTTTGAAAAGAAGTTTTGTTTGAAAAAAAGAAGAAAGTTCGTGTTATATTTCTAAATTTTGTAACATTTGAAATTTTATGAAAAAGTATATTTTGATTTATTGAATTAAAAGAAATTTTTTAAAGGAACATTAATTTGATTTTATTGAAAAAGAGTGAATTTTTAAAATCAAGGTGATTTTTGAAAAATGAATTTCAAATAAAAAAAATTTACAAAAAAAAAAACTTTGCTCAAAACAATATTCCAATAACTTGGATAAGTTATGGAGATTTGATTTTGTTTTGTTTTTCACTGAACGGAAAATAACGTTGAAAAGTGGACCTAGTAACCAAGACGTCGAGCTACTAGTGTAATTAAACACATTGATCTATGATCTGTGTCACGTTGTTGCGGACTCTGTGTCTTTATACGTTATTGTGGACTGCGTGTCCTACATACGTTATACAAACGTGATAAACGAAGTAAAGGTGTAAAGTTGTTTTCTACTACCACAAAATCTTAGACTAGTGCATCGGTTTAAGACTCTTGTGATTGGACACTCAGACTCAAATGTCCCGTGTTTACAAATTTTAATACATTGAAAAGTTTTGGAGGTCATGAGCCTTTGAGCTTCGACAAGGAAAGAATTGTAACACCCTGTTTTCTTTACTGTTTTAAATAACAGAAATGTGGATGAATATGTTTATATATTTATTCGAGTGTTAGAAAATTATTTTAAATAAACGGAGTTGGTCATTTAATTCTACTTAAACGTAGAAAGCTACGATTAAAATTTAGGTTGAAACGACGGGCGAATCCCGGCCTGCTATTTCTACTGACCAGGAGACCTAATTTTAACTCGTGAACAAAAAACTTAAGATTTTTATTTTATTTCCTACGATTGTGTATTTTTAGAATTATTTTATTAAAAGTGAAATAATTTATCTTTTACGGGTGAAATATGTAATCGGATAAACGGCGGGGCGAACGACGGACTTTCCAAGAGCAGATAAAGGAGTTATCTTAGAATTTTCGATGATTCATGATGGTGAGTCACAATGTGAAAACATTAAATGTTGCACATGGTCATCATTACAAACTATTAGGAATTTGCAAACTAGTCCTTATACTTTTGGAATTTTACAAAATGGTCCATAGGAGTTATTTGCTCCTAAGTCCTTGAAGAAGCCACCTTCTTTCCAGTTAATCCCTCCCTTGGACGCAGCCCTCTCTATATATATAGACCACCACACTTTATTTTCTTCCTATTACAAGTTTAACACAAAAACACCAAAGTTCATAAGTCTTAGAATCATTGTGTGAAGCAAGTCATTGGATCTTTACTTGTTTTTGGATCTTCAAGAGGTAAATCATCTTCTCCTTTCCTAATCATGTTTATGTTCTTCAGTAAGTTTCAAGATTCAAAGCTTTATTCATCTAGGTTTTTCACTTTTAAGTTTCTAGATCTAGAACTTTGAAAATTCATAACAAATTTTAGAAAAATCCCATGATGTTGAAACCACTTGCTATGTTCTTGTAATCATGTGTATTGTCTATATCTAAGAGTGTGTGATGATCAAAAATTTCCTTCCTATTTAACTTGAGTTGGCCGAACCTATGGAGAAAGGATCCATGGAGTTTTGTTTTTGTTTTCTTTCATGTATGATCATGTATTCAGTATGACATGTATGATACCATGCCTAAATCCATGTTAGCCAATCAAAATGAAATTTCTAACCCTAAGTTCATGTGATGGCCGAGTCATAGAGGAAGAGTTTTGATGGAGTTTTGTTCATTGTTTTTATGTATGATCATGTCTTTCAACATACATACATGTACACTTGTTAAATCCTCATTGGTTCATGAAACTACAAACCCTAACCCTAGGATTTATTGATGGCCGACCTTGAGACTTGGAGGATTAGGATGATTTTGATTTCCTAATCTTGTTGTTTAGTCTTAATCCATTGTCTTAAGTATGTTAGAAACCTTAATCCATGACTTAGGGGATTTTTGGAATTGGTTAAGCCACTAAACCCTAGTAGGTCGTGACCTATATAGGTTTATTTAGTGATGTTTTAGTTGTTTGATTAAGGGATTGATTGGTTGTGTGTTGAATGTTAACTGTGTTTACGGCGTACGAGGATTTCCGACACCCGACTAGTTATTACTTTTTCACCGAGGAACTTCGAGAGGTAAGAGGGGTTACCTAACGGGTTATTGGATAGCCACATGTTCTTGTTTGTGGTCTGTATATTTTTATTTATGTGTTTTGGGTGTTTTCAGTTTATTTTATTCGACTATGTGTGTTTATAGCTGTAATTTACTTATCTGCATTTAATTTATTTAATTATCTGGAGTTATTTATTATATTACTGTGATGCACTATCTACCTGTAATATATTGATGATGATGATGTTGGATGTTGTTTGTGAAGCCTGACAGTGGTCAGTGCCCAATCGATTAATCAGATAAAAGCGTTAATAAGCGGTATAAATTATATTCAATGTTTTTATGGGAAAATGTTGATATATAATATTTATGGAAAATATTATTTTGGAAAAATAATAAGTATTTGAGAAATATTATTATTTTAATGATTTATTATTAAAAAATTGATTTATGAGTCACAGAGAGGGCGTAACCGTAAAAATATTTTACTACTGCTAGTAGCTATATAATAAATTCCGCAATATTATAAAATGTTGTTCTGTGAAATTTATATGCGAAAATAAGTTAACCGTGATTTTTTTAAAAAAAGTTTAAGTGGAAAAAGCTAAGTTTTGGCTTTAAATTGGTTTAAAATGATGTAACGACGGCAATTTGGAAAACCGACGACGGCAAGTATTTTAGAGACAGCAACGCGTATTTTTGGTGAACTTCACATCTCTGTGACCCTCTATTCTGAAAATGATATTTTCGGTAACTGATGTTTTATGACGGAATTTGCCCATATAATAAGTTTTCCAGAAATCAAGTTTTGAGTTGAATATGACTTTAAAGATTTTAGAACTTGATAGCCGAGACGTCGAGATGTTAAGGTTCTGTGCGTTGTGGACTTAATGTCTACTGTATACAAGAGGTATACTGTGCGTTAAAGAGGAGTTTAAGGATGTTTTCTATCACCATGAACTTAACTGATTGCAAGGTCTAAAGGTTTCGTGATTGAGCGCTCGGATTGTGAAATCCTGTGTTGTTAATAATGTTTTAAAGACGTTTTGAGTTGAAGATGGTCGAATGTTTTGTCTACTTCGACACAAGAACATTATTCATAAAGAGAAAAGACGAGAATAAAATGTTTTATATGCATTTAAGCAGACGTGCTTTCGAATTGAGTTGAGCATGACACCTTAATGGTATACATGTAGTTAATGATGATATCGAGAGGATATTCATGTCATTGTACCTTGTGTGGACAATGAGGACCAATTGTATTAACGACCATTGTACCTTGTGTGGACAGTAATGCATGGTCTTGCGAGTGCCTTTATGGCAACTGAGTTTGATCAACTTTGCGTGTTGTTGATATCTCCGGGAGATTAGGTAAAATGTTAGAGAACGATTATTGAAGTGTATCATGCATATTTTAAAACGACGATGTTTGGGTGCAAATCCCTTTTAGATGCTATGATGTGTGATACCTTACTTGTGAGAGTTTAACTGATATGAATATATATACGTAAACATATGTTTTGTTGTGTCGTGCATGTGGTTCTCACGTTATGACTCAAATGTCGGTTTCTCACTCTTGCATGTTTTCTTTTCGTTCTCTACTCGTATTATATTTTATCTGTAATTAGATGGATCTAGAGATCCCCTTAGCCCATCAGCGGTTGAGGACGATCATGTTTGATCGGGCCCACTATGCGTGCGCATGGGAGATAAATCCCGGGGCTTTGAGCTCCACATACTATGGCCCATCTACGGAGACAGCCGGCACGGCAGTTGGGGGACCCATTTCGAGACTACATATGGTGAAGACTTGTGAGATGTCGTTACCTCATGTATGGAAATACTACAGTTTTTTAGGGATCATGGATTGTTTGATTATCCGCACCAGCCTGTTGAGCCGCTTCAGGTGGCACCTGTAGCAGCAGCAGCACTAGTTGAGGTGGAGCTGGATGAGATAAAGGAAGATCCTGAGGAGCATTTTGAGAAGGAGCTTGAGGTTCACTCACCAACCTTTGGGGATGACCCAATGGGTGAGGTAGTAGATGTATCTTCACTTGATACACCTTCGGTGAGTGTGGGTGATCATTCTGATTCCCCCAGTAGTTCTTATTAGATTTGACCAGCTTAGGTATAGTCGTTTTTAGAGTAGCGAGTCTTTCATCAGTTTTTGATCAGGCTACTGAGAGCCATTTATTTTGATTATGGTTCTAGTTGTGTCGCTACTGTTTATGTATATGCATGCACTAGTGCAATAAGTGCTTTTTACGTCAGTTAAAATTGATTTTTTACGTCAGAATACTGACTGACGTAAATACAGCTGACGTTAAAAGTTAAACTTTTAACGTCAGTTGAGAACTGACGTTAAATATAACACTATTAACGTCGGTTCTTTAACACAACTGACGTTAATTTTGTCAAAATTAACGTCAGTTCTTTAACAAAACTGACGTGAATTTTGTTAAAACTAACGTCAATTGTTATCAAGAATTGACGTTAAAGGTCTTAATTTTAACGTCAGTTGTAATAAACAACTGACGTTAATAGTGTACTGTATATTTTATAAAATACTATTAACGTCAGTTTTATGATAAAATTGACGTTAATAGTATTTTTTTTTTAAATTCAGTTTTAAAATATCACTCCCCTCAGCTATCCCTGCATTCAGTAAATATCCCAGTAACACAGAATATCACACACATTACAGAATTGCAAAGGAAAAATGGAACAATAATCCATATGTATGCCTGTTCAGAAACAATATATATTTATTAACATAGGTTATAACTCAAAATAAATACAGAAATATAAATAAAAATAAATGTATACTAAGTTTAAACTACCTATATCAATATCCCTTCGTGATGATCATCACGAGTGGCATGTACATCGTCCACCTGTGTCTCCTCGATTATAGTAGGCATGTTTGTTGAAAAAGAAGGAGTCTCGGGAATATCAAGATTTGAATCTTCATTTTCATCACTACCATTATACATGCTTTTTCCTTGGAGAACCACGGACAACCTTTTGTTAGAAGGATCAGTGATGTAGAACACTTGTTTTGCTTGGGAAGCCATTATGAAAGGCTCATTTATATGACCTAACTTGTTGAGGTCTACCAATGTGAACCCCAATTCGTCGGTTTGTACACCACCGTTACTATCAACCCACTTACATTTAAATACCAAGCACCGTAAGCTTAGTGTAATTGAGCACCCAAATATCTTCAATATATCCAAAGTAAGGTCTCGGTCTTTGAACGGGTTTTGTGTCCTTTGCACTAGAGAAGTGCATTGCTCAGCCAAGATCATAACCCCATTATTTTGCATGGTACTCTTGTTATCTTGTTCCTTTGTATAAAAGGAAAATTTAATTATGTCGTATCCGCTCCAACATATGACGATGAAGCTAGGCCCACGTGCTAGCCATCTTACGTCATCGAAGCGATACTACCATCCTTAAGCATTTCTTCCTTGAACCATGGTAAGAAAGTCTTGTTATGCTTGTTCAACAACCACCTTTCGCTCATTCGAGGGTTTTCTTGATTGACTTTTCTTTTATGTTCAAATAAGAAAGGCTGAACACATTCGATGTTGTTCAATACATACAAATGTGCTTGAAGCACTTCCTCCCGATCCTTCCTATTAATTCTTAAGCCATGTGTACCCTTACCTTGACATCTAATCTCATCATGCCGAGGCTTAGGAACCCCTATAGGATCCGTGTTATGAAGGTAGTCCGAACAAAACTCAATAGCTTCTTCTGCAACATACCTTTGAACAATAGATGCTTCCGGACGATGAGGATTCTTCACGTACCCTTTCAAGATCTTCATGTAGCGCTCAATTGGGTACATCCATCTCAGAAAAACCGGTCCACATAATCTAATCTCCCTCACCAAATGAACAGTTAAGTGAACCATTATGTCGAAAAAGGAAGGAGGAAAATACATCTCCAATTGGCACAGATTGTAGCAGCCTCAACTTCCAAGTCATCCAACATACGGGGGTCAACGACTTTGCTACATATAGAATTGAAGAATGAGCACAACCGAGTAATGGCATGTCTCACATTTTTTGTAGCAATACCACGAATAGCAACGGGCAGAAGTTGTTGCATCAAGATGTGACAATCATGAGACTTCAAGCCAACCAATTTAAGATCACTAGAGACAAGCCTCTTCATATTTGAAGAGTAACTATGTGGAACTTTGATGCCACGAAGACACCCATGAAACTTTGTCTCTTTTTTTTTTGACAAAGTATGATATCTTTCGCGGCAAATAAGTCCGCTTACCATCCTCAACAACTGGAGCTAACTGCTCTCGTATACCCATAGCAACGAGGTCGAGACGAGCATTCACACCATCCTTTGTCTTGCCCTGAATGTTGAGAAGCGTCTCGATCACACTATCACACACATTTTTCTCCACATGCATCACATCAATGCGATTAATCGACATCAAGCTTGCGCTTGTATGGAAGATCAAAGAATATCGACCTCTTCTTCCATATGTTTTTCTCAAATGACTTTACCTTTCTTTTTGGACTTGCCGAATATAACATCGATGTCCTTTACCCTCGATAAACCTGCTCTCCAATTAAAGCGCCGGGCGCTTCTTCCGTCTCTTGGCATCCATTAAAAGCTTTTTTTCATCTTACGATATGGGTGATCACGTCTAAGAAATCTCGGATGCCCAAGGTAAACCGTCTTCTTTCCATGATGCAACTGAGTGTAGCATGTGCCTTCTTCACATATAGGGCATGCTTTATGCCCCTTGACACTGCATCCTGGACAAGTTACCGTATGCTTTGGAAAGTCGTTGATGGTGCAAAATAACATGGCACGAAGCTTGAAAGTCTCATGAGAATACCCATCAACTACATCAACACCTTCCACCCACAGCGTTTTCAAGTCTTCAATCAAGGGACCTAGATAAACATCTAAGTCATTTCCCGGTTGCTTTGGGCCCGAAATCATCATAGACAACATCATGTATTTGCGCTTCATGCACAACCAAGGGGGCATGTTGTAAATTACCAACAGAACAGGCCATGAACTATGAATACTACTCATGTTACCATAAGGATTCATTCCATCCGTAGCAAGTCCAAGCCTTAGGTTTCTTGGCTCATCGGCGAAATCCGGAAACATAGTATCGATATTCTTCCATTGAATAGAATCAGCAGGATGACGAACCTTTCCATCACGTTTCCTCTCATCATTATGCCATCTAAGATTCTTCGCATCTTTCGCATTGGCAAACAATCGCTTGAACCTTGGAATTATTGGAAGATACCACAACACCTTCGCAGGAGGACCTTTTTTTCTCACATCATCAAGATCATCATCATCATCACCACCCTTCACTTTGTATCGTGATAACCCACATTTGGGGCAATCGTGATTGTCTTCATGAACACCGGTGTACAATATGCAATCATTGGGACATGCGTGTATCTTCTTATACTCCATACCCATAGGACACAATACCTTCTTGGCCTCATAGTTACGGTCAGGCAATGTGTTGTCCTCCGGAAGCAAGTCTTTCAACACTTCAAGCAATTCCGTGAAGCTTTTATCGATCCAACCATTTCTCGCCTTCACACAAACCAATTTTAGCACCGCCGACAACCGTGTATGAGTAGTACACCCTGGATATAAAGGCTTATCCACATCACCGCACAACCTATCATACACATGAGCTCGATGAAAAGATTCTTGTCCAATATCACGGATCATGTCCTCTACTCGATCATCCTCCATATCTACGTCAACGTCCTCACTTTGGGAGACACTCGCCGTACTACTCAACAACACATCACCATGCCATATCCATATTGTATAACTCAAGCAAATCCCTTCACAAATCAAATGAGTACGTATATCCTTCACCGTACATTTCCTCGTATTCAAACACTTGACACAAGGACAACAGAACATTCCATTACTATTAGGAACATTCCTTTGAGCAAATTCTATAAATTCTCCCACCCCCTTCAAATACTCAGCACTAGTACGCTTACAAACCATCTAACTACGATCCATAACTAGATAGGTCCTGTAGACATACAAAACATATATCCAATATAAGGACAATACGGGAGATTGAAAACTATAGTTTTTGAAGATTGTCAAGCACTGGTCACGGCCTGGCAGTGATGTCCATCACGGCCGTAACGTACAATCGAACCAGCACCATGCCATCACAGGCAGAACCGATCACGGCCTAGCCGTGATGAGCATCACGCCGTGACAGATCAACCAGCAGAGCAACATGCACTCAAAACCAAAAATAGAGACGTACATTCCAAACAACTCAAACTCACGGTTTCAAGTTTCAACCATCGAGACTACAGTTTCAACATACACTCAAAACCAAAAAATACAAAAATGTGCCCTAAATACTCACCAGAAATAGGTGCTCGCGTGGTGGTGGGGAGGGGAGCTCGAGTGGTGGCCAACGTTCGATGTGGTTACTGAGAGCAGATGGACAAGGAGAGTTAGTGCGCCGGAAGGGGAAACAGAGATGTCAAGTTATTGCAAAGAATGAATGGAAAGACAGAGTTAGGGTTAATAGTGTACCTCACGGTGGTGGCGAAGAAGCCCTCGCGATGGTTGTGGTGGAGATGAGCTTGCAATTAGGGTTCTGTGCTGGGTGAGAGTGAGAGTGAGGGTTGAGAGTGATCTAGGGTTGAGCGTGATGAAAAGAGAAAATAGACGACGACGCTGTGCAAGGAAGTGCAGAAGGCGCGCGGGTGTAAACGTTATAATCAAAATAAAACAACATTTAACGTCAGTTGTATAATACAACTGACGTTAACAGTAATTGTTTAACGTCAGTTGTATTAAAAAACTGACGTTAAATATTAATATTTTTTTAAAAACACGTTTAACGTCAGTTGTTGAATACAACTTACGTTAAAAATGTTGTGTAAATAAACTTGTTTAAACAAAAAAGTTTAGAAATAAACTGCACTATAGATGTGGATTGACCTGTGTTGAGAGTGACAACAGGGCATTTCAGATAGGGATATAGGATTATTTACGTCAATTGTTTATTTAATCAAGTAAAAATCACACTTTTAACGTCGAGTTGTATAAACAATCGACGTTAAAAATAAATATTTTTATTTTAAAAACACTTTTAACGTCAGTTTTATTCAACAACCGACGTTAAAAGTGTATAAGTTTCTACAAAAGCATTCATTCCTCTCGACTACTCTGCTACTTAATTACCCATTCATCTTTGTGCTACTTACCCATGCACATTGTAACCTATAATCCTCTTTATGAGCACTAAGTTTATACCTAGACTTAAAGGTCTATTTCTTCCTATTCCTTCGGGCGTTTTCTTTTCTGCATGTTTATAATATATGACTGCTAACTCCCAATGCGCCTTGGAACCTAATGTTCTGAATGATCAATTTAATTTTTTAGCAACTTACGACGCCTAGTAACTTCATCCCCTACTCCTATAAATAGCTTCCTTCCTTCCTTTAATTTTTCTGCTTCACAATATGGCTCTGCCATGGAGATTAACTTCATCACTCTTTCTTCCTATACCTAGACTTAAAGGTCTCTGAATGGTAAAACAACTTCTGAGGTTGTGTAAATCGCATTACATGGGCGATAAGGGTGTGTAAATCGCATTATGTGAGTTGCACACACTATCATCCTTCTGGAGAATCAGCAGCTACAGTTTCAAAACCTCAGCTTTGGAACCAAGGAATGTTGCTGAAACAGATCGAGTGCACCCTTCACTCTGCTTTGGCTCCAAATTGACTGTGGATTCAGATGGAGCATCAAGGACTTCAAGTAAGGGAGGAGATGCATCCATTGGAGTTTCTGAGGACAGGACTGAGAAGAAAATGATGTTGAAGCAGAATTTTTTTTATATTTTAGTGCTATCTTGCGGAAATTTTTTATCTTTTAATCATGTAATTGTAACTTATGAATTGCTTCAATGAGATACGATTTGATTATACATATAACTTGTTTTATGTTAAGTGTTTATTTATTTTAATTTGCACAAGAATTTGTTTACTAATTCAAGCTAATTAATTAAGATTAAAAATAAACTTTTTTTAAAAAAAGATTAGAAATAAACTGCACTATATATGGAGTGATGATCTGCGTTAAGAGTGACAACAGGGAGATGACAACGAAAGAAAGATAGGAATGAGTTGATTATTTATGTCAGTTATTTATTTAACTGAAGTAAAAATCACACTTTTAACGTCAGTTCATTAAACAACTGACGCAAATAGTGATTTAATATTTACAAAACTGCCACCGCCTCATTTTTAACGTCAAACATATTTTCAACTGACGTAAAACGTTCCCGTATATTACATTATTTCCACTATGTCTTTACCTTTTCTTATTTAGTGTGATGGAGAAAAGCCTATAGTGATGGAGGCTCTTTTGTGATATCCTATAGTTATAGTTTTATGTTTTGTCTAAACCTTATGACGCTTATTTATGTTTATGACGTACATCTCCGAGTTGGTTGCGTTGTCGTGAGTTGATATTATGAAGAAGGAAAATTTTCAAATTTTATCACAATTTCCGTAAAGGTAAAACATTAAAAGTAACATTTTTCGAAAGTAACCAGCATTTTAGTTTTATTTCGGCATTTTGGGTAACTATTTGACGGCCCCCAGAAAGGGTGTCGCAAGAATTATACGCAAAGAAAAGCCTCGATAATAAAATGTTTTTCATGCATTTGGCAGACGTGCCCAAAGTTGTTTTGTGTGAGTACCTTGAAGGGCAGGGTATATCATGCTATGTTGTATCATTGTGCCTTGACGGACAATGAAATCCATATGCCTTGATTATTATGCCTTGAGTTCGATAGTATGATATAGATATCCACGCACGTTGCACACTGTGCCAGGAGTTTTGGGCAGTGTAGTGGACTAACACGCAGTGCCTTTTATGGCAAAAATTTCGAGCCTGATCAGCTCATTTTAAACAAAGTGAAGCTGGGGTCTCCGGAGATTAGGATAGAAGTTGAATTATATAAGTGTCATGGTTTTCAAAAAGCGATGATTATCTCTTGCTACGTACTGCTTAAAATGATATCTTGTTACTTGTATATGTTTCTCTATGTGTTTTGGGTGCATATAGTTGTCATAATTGTCCATATATTAGTATCTTACCCTTGCATTTTCCTTCATGTATATATGTATGTATCCTGTTATGTTGAGACTAGATGGACCCAGCTCTGCCTCTCGTGCCCTCCCGGGTGCGGGCGATCATGTTTGAGGATGCCGACAACCCTGGGGCTTGGGTGATTCATCCGGGGAATCACACGGCCGAGTACACTGGCCCGGTTTGCACTATAGAAGGAACACGAGAAGGAGGTCCAGAGAGGAGGATTCATACCATGGAGACCATCCAGATATCACTTCCGCCAGCTTGATTGTATGTACAGCACCTAGCAGACCTAGGACAGCTAGTGTTGGATCCACCACCTCTGAATGTGGCACTAGCTTCACTCATAGAGGAGGATCCGGAGGAATTCATGGATGAGGAACCTCAGTATCATCCTATGAGCAGTGATGTTGAGGATGATGCACCTGGCGAGGGAGCCGGGGTGGAAGTATCCTCTTCTGATACTTCCTCTGGAAATGAGGGAGACTTTCGTGGTCTCCCGAATGGGTATCACTAGTTTGTCTTGACCAGCTTAGGAAGTCTAGTTTTATTTTGGAGTAGTGATGTTGGATGAATCTCGTCAGTTGCATGCTTTATTTTGTCTCTTTAAACTCTAGTACAATGTAGTGTATTGTTTAAGAAACTTGGATGTACACTCAAGGAAACTTCTCTCAATGCACCTGTCACCAAGAAGGTGTTTGTTATCAATGTGGATATTTTATATGTTTTCTATGAATATAAGTTGATCTTTTAATTCCATGTCTTAAGTTAAGTTTTAGTTAATAGTGAATTACTAATTAAATATTGACATTCCGAAAAAATTTGACATGTCTTCTGATAACGTTAATATTAGCAAAAAGGATTAATTAATGTAATATCCGAGTAAGGGTGTTACACCGCTAGCCACACACAACTACACCAACCACAAAAACGTCGCACCGACAGATGATGACGTGCCACTGTACCAGAGCCGTCTGACTCCTGCACATGTTGGGCGACCGCAAAGGAAATGGTCTTGAAGGAGGGACATGCAAATATTGCAGCCGCATAGGTTTCTGGATAAGATGATAAATGTGGTATAAGGTGAGTTGAGTTATTGGTTTAACCTAGTGGGCCAAGTCCAATCTTGTATGGAAAAACATTGCATTTTAAAATGTGGTACTTTTCAAATTCAGCAAGTCAGGGAACATGAAATGGGCTCTTGAAAAAATGTTAATATCACAATTAAGTTTGAGTGATGGGCTTCATCATATTGGGCCTTATTCAGAAATTTACCAATTCCTTAGTACCCCTCACTTCCAAACTGAAACTAGAGCTGCCAGGAGCATTTCAACCCCACCCAATGTTATGTATCCTCTGCCTTGGAGCATGGAGACACGACGCAACTCAAGGATTTCACAGCAGGGAATAGGTTCGCTGAATGAAAGTTGCTGTTTAGGCCTTGTTATTGACTTGGGCCCTGTTATTAATTGGGCCTCACTACTAATTGGTTCTATTTTGTTGAAAACTTGTCTAATTTTTTATGATGAGGATCGTTAATTCCAAGAAGCTTATTTTAGATGCATATTACTTAATTACCATAGGGGCATATTGGGTGTTAGTCCTAGGAAGGCAACTTATAGTACACTGGACTTGGGAGTACCATCGTTGCAGGTTGCTTTTGACTATGGATATCACTTAATTTTTTACCATGTTCTCAGCAAGGCATTTGACAAATTTATGGCGCATCCCTTTCAGAGAGGGTTTGGATCTGCCAACAAGGATATGGCTTATTCACAACATCCTTATGGCTTATCTCACAATGTGATGACTCTTGCATATGCCTTAGGAGAAAATTGTGTGTGTAACATTTGTGCATTTGGGTCTTGACATTATCCAGGGGATGTTCTCTTGCTTATTGGAAAGATCAATCTAAATTAAGAGTCACTTGGGTACATCAAAGTGAGTCTTTGGAAGCTTTTCATAATTACAACCTTGAGGACAAAGTTGGTCTTGATGGGGTGTGGAATGATATGACCCAGGATCCATTAGAAGACAACAATATTGGCCCATATGAGTTAATGAGCATTAAAGTTGGGCCTTCAAACAATATCAAGCCCAATGCAAACATCAAGAATATTCTAGAATATGAGTAATTTGCTACTTAGTATTTTATTAATGAAGTTGGTTATGCCACATGTCATGAAGTCCTACAATCTAGGAAACTAAATTTGTAAGAATTTGTTATATAAACCAATAGTGATGTGAACGAAAGTAAGCAGAAATTGAATCAAAAACTCGAGGTTATCATTGTCTTCCATATCAAGAAAACCCAATCCCTATCCCCTATACATACCCTATCACCCTCCCATATCGTAAACCTTTCTCCCCCTACCGCATGGCACAAACCAATTTTTTTTCCATGTGGAGACAAATTGAGGGTTTAGAAGTTTTCGTTAGTTATGAATATAATGAGTTAATGCCTATGTCTTGTACTCTTTACACCTTTCTTTATATGTCAATTTAAATTTCAAAATAATGCACATGTAAAAAGAAGGATTGTGGGGATTCTTATAAATGAATCAAACAAATGCCGCTTTCATTTGCTATATGGTAGCCAAAACTGAAAGTGCTACATATCTCCTCTTTCTTAGGAAAGAAGAAGGAGGTGGGGAAAAAAAATCTAAACTCATTTGACCACATACAACTGATACAAGATAAAATAAGCACACTTGAGGAAAGGAAATTTAAAATTCAGAGTAAAAAAATTTTAAAATTTCTTTTTGGCAGAGAAATTTTCAAATTTTATATTTACATTTCTTTCAATTGCTGTTTTCTCTTTGTCCAAACAAAGACGAATCTTAAGTTTGGAAGACTTTAATTCTTTCCATTTCTTTTAACTAATTTAGACATAGGCTTCAAGTAAACAAATTAACTAAAATGAGAATAACCATTTTTACTGTGAATATTTGCGAAACAATTTTATGTAACTAATTTTATTTTATTTTTGACTTGTATGTAACTTTAATTTTGGTAATTCATGTGATTTAATTTTTAATATTAATATATATAAGATAAGATAAACCAATAACACATAATTTATAATACCAAAAAAAAAACACATAACTTATAATGATATTTGTAAAGAAAAATATGAGATGTACAAATTAAGAAAGGAACATGATATTCTTTGTGGACCTCGTAAATGTAATAGCAACCCTAGAGGCATATTTTATTTTCTTTTTCTTATACACTTGTTAAAGTCTGTTTGGTTTGTCAAATCCGCTAGTGTATAACGGATAACAGATAACTTATAACGGTTAGAAAACTAATCTTGTTTGATAATCATTTCTAAAATTAGCTTATAATGATTTTTAACTAGCTTATAACGTTTTGTTTTCAAACGCTACTTGAACTAACGTTTGAGCTTATAACGTATAACTTATTATTTTTTATTCCATTTTTATCTCTACCATCTTAATTGAATTCCTTACTTATCCTTAGCTAATAAAATAAAATACTAATTATTCTATTTTTTAATCCCTAATCCACTAATCATTAATTTATTTACAGAGTATATAAATAAAAAATAATTTTTTGATAAAAAGCATATCAATATATAATTTTATTTTTATTATTCCATTTTATTTATTTAAAATAATTAAAAAAAATTGATATTTAAATTAAAAATTAATATTTTATTTTTTAAATGATAATTTAAAATAAGTTAAATAGTTAATAGTGAAAAATATTTTAAATAAATAATATAAATAAATTTTTTTTAGGTCTGTGATGGAACTCAGTTATCCCCACAGTAAGAAGTCGTAGGACTAATCCCCAAGGATGTAGAGTACCAATTAAGGGACAACTCATTTACTCACATTTGCAACATTATTCACATCATCAGTATAATGCCTAGTTTTAATTAACACAAATTTAGATGATTAAAATAAGGATTTTTATAAAACATTTTCGAAATGTCCCCTTTGAAAAACGGAGATTTGTATGTAATCGAAAAACACCTGATAAACAGTTTATAACGTCAAAATAAAATTAACCAAAAATTGGTCTCTGGTCTTACATCAATCGCTAGGAGCGGAAAAATACAAACTTCAATTATATTAAAGACTTAAAATAATTAGGTACAGTAATCCTAAATGGTTTATCATCCATACACACAGTTTTCATTAATAACATTATATATATATATATATATATATATATATATATATATATATATATATATATATATATATATATATATATATATATATATATATATATATATATATATATATATATATATAAAGTCATAAACACAGGAGACCGCTATCATACAGGCTGATACAAAGAGATAGATCAAGTTCCCCAAGCATATGTACATAACCAAAATAAAAAATAGTGCGCAAATATATCCCGAGACATAGGATCCCCCAAAAGCAC
This sequence comes from Sophora flavescens, assembly GCA_030762895.1. Taxonomy (NCBI): domain Eukaryota; kingdom Viridiplantae; phylum Streptophyta; class Magnoliopsida; order Fabales; family Fabaceae; genus Sophora; species Sophora flavescens. The sequence continues at coordinate 39,834,778 of CM061062.1, read as the reverse complement.
AAAGGGTTATTGATAGTGTGATTTTACATGATGTTTCCTATACACTTTTGCATTCATTTTTTCATATAGATTAGGCATTATTTATTTGATTTTGTTAGATTTTCCCTTGGAACGGGTAAAGGTGGTTTTGTGTGTTGTTTTGCAGAAATTGATGAAAAATGCTTAGATTTGGCCATGATGGAGCTTGGATGAAATATAGCCTGAAAAGAGAAGAAATTGAGCCAAGCAGAATTCTGGATATTCGCCCCGCGAGACTGGATTCGCCTCGCGACCCTGAAAGCTGACTGTGCCAGAAAATGCAAGCCTTTCTGGTTCGCCCCGCGAACCTTGGATCGCCTCGCGAGTATGGAAACCAGAAGCCAGCGCCCAGCGCTGGTGATGGAGCGCCCAGCGCAGGAAGGGGCGCCTAGCGCCAATGAGTCAAAAGCATCAGACAGAGAGCAGTGTTTTGGGTGCCCAGCGCTGGCAGACGAGCAGAACCGGTATAAATTGGTATAAGTTCACGTTTCTGGGGAGGAATAGTGAGAGCACTTCGAGGCTGCGGCTGGAGTAGGGTTCCAACCCTAGAAGGGAGTTGAGTTAGGGGGTTACTGTGACGACAGTGGGAAGCTTCAATGGAGTTCTCCCTTTCCTCCTTCCTCTACTACTTTTCTGGTTTGGCTTTCTCTGTAGTGATGAATAGTTAAATCCCGTTTGTTGGGATTAGATGTAATCAAACTTATTATTATGTATTTATCTTGACTGATTAATCTGTGTTCATGTCTTCATATTAGTGATTAATTTTCTGTGCTTAATGCTTGTTGTGGCTAGCACCCCCATGACTTGATTTGTGTTTTGGTATGCAATTGGGAAATTCGTATCAGAACCGGAATTGAATTTAATCACCTAGTAAGCCTTGTATCTAGGAATGGAACTAGGTTTATTAGTAATCGCGTAATCCCTAATCTTAATGCAAATTCATTAATCTAGGCCACCTAAGGAATTAGGGTCTATTAGTGGATTTAGGCTCTTGCCATCCGAGGAATCGGAGTTTGAGTAATTTAGTGGATTGATTTTAATATCTGAAGCATGAATCGGAGGTATCTAGTCCTGATATTGCATGAGATAGAGGTTTGGTGAAGTCTGATCCCAACATATCCTTTCTGCACTCTAAGTGTTTGTAAAAAGTCCCCAAAAAGATCAAAAACATTTTATTGCTTTTGTTGCTTTATTTTTCTGTTTTAATTTCTCGTGATTGTTAGTTTAGTCTAGATAGTTGCTGAGTTTGTGAATTGGTACTTGACATCCAATCCCCGTGGATACGATAACCGGTCTTACCACCGTATTACTTGCACGACTGGGTATACTTGCCCAGATTCGTCAACAGTTATACATCACATCATCGAAAAAGACCCTCCAAGTTTGGGAGTCGCATCTCTGATGTCTATTAGATCACTGCAGATTTTCAGTCTCACGTGAGAGGCAGACATCAGAAGCAGCTACTCACATACACAAGAAGAAAGAAGAAACGACATATGGAGGTATTATCGGATGAAGTAAAATTAGCCGTGGGATCGACTAACTCTTGATAACAATGATTCCCTTAATCAGTCGAAAGCGCTAGAAGGGGGATTCTGCCTTCTAACTTGTGGGTTCCTAAACTACTCTAAAGAGTGTTTAGTGTGGAAGATGAAGTTAACTAAAAAAAATTCGCATAAACAGTAAATGAATGGAAAGATAAATCTTGTGAATAAAAATGTTTGATTGTATTGATGTGCGTCTAACTCAAAATGTACAATGGGTATTTATAGGTTACAAACAATCTATGCAAAGTATCCCTATGACCACTAACTCCTAAATTTTCGCTTGCTAACTTAGTGGCCACCTTAAGTTACAATGGCTAATCACCTCCAGCTAAAATCCCTATTATTTAGGATCACCTTCCATGATCATCCTCCAATAACCGCTAGCTTACTGTCTTCTACCTTCAACAATGCTTTCCTTCCAAAAATCAAGCTAACCAACTCGAAACCGCGTCCCTTGTTTATAGGAATCCTGTTAACACGTGCAATCGGCTACCAAAATCACCTTCTGAACGGATGAGTTTAACACAACTACCTACTATAACCGCGTCAACCTTTTATTCTTCACGAATTTATCAACTGTTCCCTTATCTTCCCATCGGCAACCAATACTCTAATCGACTAGCTTTCGATTTGTTTGGCCCAAACGGTTGAACTTCCCAACGGCTATAATTGACTTAATTTTTGGTGATAACATTTATCCCATTATATCTTCTATCTGATTGGAATGAAGATAGAATGATATAACTACTTATACATTGAGCGCCGCACCAGCATTTAATCCACACTAGCGAACCACTTTACTTCCTTCCAACGGCTAGTTTCCTTCAATCTCTTATCTTTCTTATATATTTAGCCGAGCGCTTCCTTCTCTCTTTTACTTTACCTTCGTGCGACCATCTTCTTGCTATCTTTCTGCCTTCTTTTTGCTTTCTTTTATCTGTAATACTCTCTCGAACCTTCCTTCAAACATGTCTTCCGCATCCGATTCTCAGAACCCTGAATACCTTTCTTATGGCCATAATGCTTCCGATGATTCGGCCTCCATTGCCCCCTCAGCAATCGTCTTCTGCAACTTCTTCTTCTAAATAGGCAAGGGGTACTCTTTATCATATCGAGCACTCCATGACCTTGACCCCTTCTACCGAAGATCAACACGAAGACAAAATGTTCTTGGATAACATTCTTTATCCAAGTTTATTCGCCTTGCCGATTGCGTCCAGCTGGTTCACCATGGACAAAAAGACTTCTAGCTTCTGGACTTGGCCCAGTGATTCTCCATCCTATCTCACATGGCTCGACCGGAAAGCAGTGGCCAAGAGTAAAGATTGGAAATCTTGGGGCATCTATCATTTGATAATGTTGTCGCGCCATGACATCCCTCTAAACTCCGACCTCATCTTCGGCATTTGCAGCTTCTGGAACACCTCCATCAACGGCTTCGTCTTTCCTTGTGGTATGATGAGCCCTACTTTACTCGATGTCACGGCTATCACTGGGCTTCCCCTCCACGACAACGAAGTTCCCGCTTTCTCTGAGGCAATCGAGCCAATTTCAGGAGTTAAAAGCTCCAAACCCCACTGCTATTACAACAATTTCATCTCGGCTAACTCTAATTCTTTAGGGGAGGTAACCGATCTTGAACACCACCCGTTCTTGCTGTACTATATGTGTAGGTATTTTATCTGCACCAATTCAGTACAAATAGTGACCGAAGTTCTCAATTATGTCCAACTCATCACTTCTGGGCAAGAATTGGCTCTTGACCCTCTTTTCCTCGGTCTCCTCTACCGGAGCTTGTTCATATACGTGGAACGACTGAAGAACCAAGAGAAAACTAACAACATTCCTGACCCACTATGGTTCTTGCAACTCTGGATCCTACACTACTTCCCGGAGTTTATGGCTCAAGCTGAGAATCCAATTCCACCTCCTCGCAATCCTTCTATACTAGCTGCGAGACTGATTACATTCACCAACTCCTACGACTCGACTGTCAAAGTGGTGAACACTCTCCTTTCTCTTCAACGGATGCCTTCAGAGTTTCACCCAACCGTCTCTGCAGGAATCAGGTCGTCTTGGATTTTCACTTCCTATGAAAGCACTGCCCGTCAAACACTCACCGCGCAATTGTACTCGGCTAGGCAACCGTTTTAACGTCCCGGAACCTTCTCACCGGCATCAAAGCCAAATCCAGAAATAGCAAGTTCTCGCAGGAATGTTACAATCCCCAGTGCTTTGCTATGCAATTTGGACTGCTTCAGCATATTCCGATGTCTTTCTTTGAACCTACATCTCCCTACTCTCGACCCACGTTTGATGAACATGAAGTTGGGGATCAATTCTCTGCCATCATGGAAAGATTATCTGCCTTCCGATACAGAAGCTTTCATCGGCAACCAGGCACCACTTCTGCTTTCCTCAACTGGTGGCCATCTGTCATTGACAAGATTTTCAATAACTCAACCACTGATTGGGTCAACTGTTTGGTTGAGGGCAGGCCAGATGATAGGTCTTCATCTCCTCCACTTGCCATGCAACCTGTTTTCTCTCGATCACCGTCTTCCTCTTTGCAGGCACGAGGTAAATCAACACCCTTCTCAGGACTTCTAAATGACTTTGTCACTCTTTCTAGTTTTTAACTCCTTCTTGTTCAAATGTTTGAATACAGAAAGAGGAATTATTGACCTAGATGTCGATCCTGATGATAATGCCCCTCTTTCATCTGTCAAGAAGAGAACAAGGTCCCAAGGGATAACTATTAAGGAACCTAGAGAAGTTGCCCCCAAGAAAGCCAAGAAAGGAACGGGAGGATCTGCTAAGGTATTTCTTTACTTAACCTTTAAGACTAAAATTTTACCAAGCCGAAAAATGAATATGCATCCCTTTCTTCTTCCTCAGAAAAACAAGAAACAAACCCCTGAGGCTTCTCCTTCAGTGAATCGTCAGCTGAAGAAACGAACACCTCGGTAAGTTGTTGAAGTAAGTTCTTTTCCTCAACCTTGCAATTTTATATTTCTTCTAAACTCGATTCGGCTAACATTTACTTTGCTATTTTCAGTCCCTTCTTCCGGACACGACTTCCCTATCACCCATTCATGAGAGGACAACCAGCTTCCCAACCACTCTAGTAGCACCAGCCCTTCAACCTGTTGAAGATCAAGCTGAGGCAACCATTCACCATTCAACTCCAATTGCTTCACCTGAATGTGAGATCCCAGATGACATTCTCCTTCAATACTTTGAAGCATCTGCCTCATCGACCACTGCTGCTCATTCTTCTCCAATAGACGAACAACTCTCCAAAATTGAAGAACAATTGGAGCAATAAGTCCATTCCGATGAAGCCATTGTTACCAAGTTGCGACTGTCCTTGTCAAAAATAATCCAAAATCCCCGATTCTCAGAAGCTCAGAAGTCCATTCTCCACAGCATATCGATAAGGATTGGGGACATTCGTTATGAGTATTCTGCCCATTCCCAGCACCATGAAAAAGTCTTCAACAGCCTTCATCACCTTTCTGAGCTGGAGGCTCAAAAACTTCAATTGTTGACAACGTTCCATTCAGTTCAAACCGAGAGAGAAACTGACACGGCTGAGAATAAAAGGTTAGTTGACATACTTGCTTATCTCACGGCTGAATGCGAAAGGATTAACAAGGAGATAGTTGATACTGAGCCTCGACTAAAAGCAATTGAAGACAAGCTTAAGTCGATCGAGTGCCAAAACCAGAGTCCAGTTATACCATCAGCCCACAGTGCTCGATAAGGAAATCATCTCTCTTGCTCAACAACAAGTCACCTTGGAAGGGGATTTGGCCACTGCAGAAAAAGGAATTTCGGCAGTTAGATCTTCTTGGGCAGTTTTAAAGACATTGTTCATGGAAGCCAAGACTGCTCCTGCTCCTCCAACTGCCACTTCGGCTATTCCTGCCCCCATGCTTGAGATTTTAGCCCCAGATCTTGCCACTGCCGCGCCTGCATCGGTTGATGCCATCATCACTACCATGGCGAATGAAGTTGAGGCTTCAGTAATTCCTGAATCAACCCTCGCAGTCGAAGAAGTGGTGAAGACAGCTGATGAAGAAATCACAGCCGAAGGCTACCTCACAGCCGACGATGCTGTACCCAGTATTCCCGATGGCCTTCCTCCAACCGCACAACCAAAAGAACTTCCTGTAACTGCTCAAGATCCATCGATTGACCCAGCTAATTAATTTAGGGATTGCAGTAGCCGATGTACTTTTCTTAGTAATCCTTCTTAGTCTTTTTTTATTATTATTAGAAAGCTACTTGACCGACTTGTCATCAACATTTTACAACTACTCCTTCCCAGATTGAAGGATAATATGACTTTATGTACTTTCCATTAATGCTCCTACTCAAGTATTCACCTTGCATATTAATTAGCCGATAAGCACCTCCACTAACAACTTGACTAATAATAAAAGGCCCTTCCTAATTTGGTGACCACTTTCCATACTTGGGATCTTTACTCCCAAGTGGGAGGATGGTTTTCCAAACCAAGTCTCCTTCGGCTAACTGCTTACTTGATCGCGCTGTCGCGCACGCGCCAAAAAGCGAGCGATTTACAAAAATATGTAGATAGGGAGCGACAACTCGGATATCGTCTCACAAGGACTCTTGGGTTGTTGTTAACAGAAAAAGTTAGAATTGGGGGGTTTTGGATATTGAAACTAAAATAAAGAAACAAAACAGAAAACAGAGCAATAAAAACAAAGCAGTTTAAGAGATTAACAAAAATGCTAAGGACGATTAACCTACTGTTCTCGGTTTCCCACTATCATTGGTTCATGTAAATTCCAAGCTCTAAGCAGATTCTAATCCCCTTTCGGTTGTAGCAACAATTAACAAATGAAATCACTACTACAGATATATGTTCTTATTCCCGAATTAAACAAACGGGGTTAAGCCCTCATGAACTAAACGAACATGAACGAACACACGCGAATTAAACAAACCCGATTAAGTATAGGAACATAACATCACCGAAATAAATCAACACAACACTATACACTCCTGAATTAAACAAACAGAAATATATAGCATAGTATTGAAAAGAGAATAGCAAACAAAACAGGAATTACAGAACCTCAAGTGTAAATGGAAACCAATTACAGTAGATTAATCAAGGAGACTAGTTCTCCATTACTAATTTAGCAGCTATCTAAACTAAAAAGAAAACAAAAGATGAGAAGATGGAACTGTTCTGTCCTAAAACATACTTATATACAGCTTCTGGTTTCCATGGACTCGCGAGGCGAACACTGTCTCGCGACGCGAATCTTCTGCAACGTTTGGTCTTCTCGCGAGGCGAAGTACGGCTCGCGTGGCGAGGAATGGAAAAGTCATGGATTTTGGTCTTCAGTCTCGCGAGGCGAGGAATGTATTCGCGGGGCGAGACAGAAAGGTTTGCAATTTCTGGAACAGTCACGCTTCAGGTTCGCGAGGCGAATGCCTTCTCGTGGGGCGAAGAACTCCAGAATTATTTCTTTTTATTACCTGCAAACAGTAAATAGCATAAGTGCTTTATTTGACTCTAAATCAACTAAATTAACTTAAAAATACTTTACAGACTCAAAACAATGCTTGAGGACAATCTAATCTAATTTGGGTGAAAATGAGATATAATTAGCACAAAACCCTGGTCATACTAGACATAAAACTAGATGAGCCAGCGGCTGATCATTACTCTTAAAATGTTTGTTGTAAGCTTTAGCAACCTTCTGCTAATTTCGCCGAATATTATCTAGAGCCATTAATCTATCTTCATCGACTGATTCTAACTTCATCAACATGGCTTGTTGATAATCATCCAGTATCAAACCATGCTGCCTGGCCACCCTTAAGGATTTCACATTGATCTTCGAAGGTAGCACATCATCTTGCCCAAAGGTCAGTCAATAAGGTGTCAAGCCTGTAGCCGTTGACTTAGAATTCCTATAAGCCCACAACACTTCCGAAAGTGCCTCATGCCATTTTCTTGGATTATCCTCCAGGGTTTTCTTGATCATGGATATTAATATTTTATTGGTAGCCTCGGCTTGCCCATTAGCCTGGGCATAATATGGGGATTGTAACACCCTACTTTTTATTTTCTGATTTTATTTTTTTCAGTAAAAATATTTTCGCTGTATTAACTGGTATAAATGTATTTATTTATATTTTTATCCGAGTTCATGGAGATTGATTTTTATGAAATAAAAATCATATTCATACTCTATCTTAGGGTAGAAGCTTAGGATAAAAATTTGGGTTGAAAATTCAGACGGAAATCGGTCTGCGTTTTCACTGACAGTATAATTTTATTGAGCAGAAAACCTAATTTTGACTCGTGAACGAAATGGTTTATATTTAAATCATATTTCCAATGAGTTTGGTTATTTTGAAAATTTTCGGTCGAAAACGAAATATTACGCTTTTATACGAGCGTAAAACCCTAATCGGGAAACCGGCGAGTCAGAAGGAAGTGCAGAGACCCGTCAAGAGATCGGGACAACGAGTCATACATGATGACTCATGGAGGATGAATCACCAAGCATTTATGAGCATTAAATGCAAGTAATCTTGACATTTAGGTAAAAAGACCAAAATACCCCCAAGCTTTTGCGGGTATTAGCAAGACGCATCTACGCAATTTTAACCACTCATTTTACGTGGTTGAAAACCTCCCACATCTCTACAATTTCGTGCATCCACCTCCAATAAATCTTACCTATTTCATTTTGCTTTCGTTTCATTATTTTCCTCTCAAAAACCGAAATCGGGTAAACGACGGAGCTGCGTACGGAATTTCCGGGAACCGCTATCGGATAAGATCGGTGACTCATTAGTGAGTCACTTTGTGTGGCCCAAAATCAGCCACACCTCCATCAAATGTGAGCCACACATTTAATAACCATAGTTAAGCAAAGTAACCCTAGTTAAGTTAATTATTAACTATGGTTAAACTTATATTAATTAAATAATCACAAAACATTCCTTATAACCAAACAAAGCCTAAATATAACCTATAAATACCCTCCAAACCGTGGCCTCCCTCACCATTTCACTCATCTTCTTCATTCTCTTCATCTTCCCCACCAACTAAGTTACAAAACCCTAAGAACACCGAATTCCCACCAAACATATGACCCTCTTCCTTTCTGAAACTCGGAAAACACTAAACATAAAAGTTGTTCCTCTTTCTCTATTATTTCCAACAAGCTAAAGATCATCAAAAACGGATAAGTGGATTGGGAGATAGGATCAAAATACCGAAACTGCCCAGAATTCTCAGCAACCCACGAAACAGCAGAAATAAGTCCCTTTTCACCCCTGTTATGATCCGAACCAAATGAAACCTTCAACACTAAAGTTGTTCCTTTTCTTCTTATCTTTCTATAAAGCCAAAGTTCGTAATTTTTGGATGAGTATATTGTGAGATACACTCACAATACCATCACACCCTCAAGCTGTCCAGTTTTCAACATAGTGAAGGTTGATCATTTTCTTCATTTCTTCAATCTTCAAGAGGTAAAAGCTCATCTCATTGATCATATAAGCTTTCATATTCATGTATTTCTCATGTTTATGCCATGAATCATATTTTTCCATTCCTAGATCTAGAACTTCAAATAATTCTAGAAAATTGTAGAAAAATCATAAAAATGTGAAACCAATTTCTATGATCTAGTTATGATCCCTCCTTTATTTATCCAAGAGCATGTGATAAAAATCATTTTCCTTCCCTATTAACCATTAATGGCCGAACCTAGGTAGGAAAATGGGTTTGGTGTTTTGTTGTTTGTTTTGAATGTTATTACTTGACTTAAGTTCTATAATACATGTATAGCTTAAATCCAAGAGCTTAGGTCCAACAAAAATCCCTAGCTTAAATTCCTAATATGGGCCGAAACCCTAACCCTAAAGGTTAGAGGATTTTGTTTCAAATTTTAGTCTTGTAATAAGTAATCTATGTTAGTTAAGACTCTAGTAACTAGGATCCAAAAGATGGCATTAAGAAGATAATCCTAAACCTATTTTCTAAGTATTGGCCGAACCTAGACCTAAAGTGTCATAGATGGTTGTTAGTTGATTAATTATAGTTATGTTGTTTGAATGAAGGTGGTTGTGTTAACTCGTGGCGGAATAACGAGAATCGTCGTGTACGTGTTTCCGGTGCAAACTCAGGTGGGGGAAAGAATCATTCTACCGTCGGAATCGATAAGTAGCATATTATATAATAATTGTGTAGGGCGACCTAAACCCTACTAGTAGTTGAGTAACCGACAAGACCAAAATCACATTGGAAACCTTTTCTGTAAAACAAATGGTGATTCGGGGATTGTATGTTTATCGACATTAAGGTTGATTTTATGATGTTGAGGATGTGTGGCTTTATTACTTATTTGAGTTGATTGTGATATGTTGGTTGTGATAATTTGCTATATGTGATATTTTATGATATTTGAATATTTTGTTGATATTGTGTTATGCATGATCTGCCTGGTTTGATAAATTGCTTAGTTGATTTTAAGGAAAGATATATATTGCTCGGAGGTATTTTGTTTGGGTGAGAGTTTTGAATATGAATTAGACGTGCCTCGCTATTATTTTATAAAAGTGATGTGATATAGAATGTCAGTGGAGGTTATGAGGAAAAGCTTGAGGTACTAGTCAGTGAGAATCATGTGTTGCATTGTTGTTCATAACCGTGTATTTGAGATACACGAGGTCCGAAGTTCTTGTAGACCGTTCCAAATTAGAATTTAAGTTGTGCAACTATAGTGTCATTGCTTTGCATGAGCACCCTTGATAGAGTTGAGAGAGAGAACCAGGGTGTGCACCGACGGTACAGTGCAGCTATAGTGTCATTGCTTTGCATGAGCATTCCTATCATGGATGAGAATGTGCACCGGCGTGGGGAACGTGTCACTTGGACGACTGACTGGCATCCCTAACGAGGGATGTGTGACAGGATTAGTGGTGGCCACGTCAGCATAAAGGTTTAGTTGCATGAGTTGAAGGGTAGAGGAGGTTGTTATAAAGTATGGATGATTGTAAATTGTGAGTGATGCATGTTTGTGATTGTTATTGTATTATATGCTATGAATCTTTTCCACTTATGATGATAGAAATGTTTCTTATCTCCCTATTTCTGTATTTTTGGTGTATGTCTACTTTGCTACGTTAGAAGACCATATGGACGACTATGTTACGGAGGAGATGGATGGAACCCCATACGAGACGGAGATTGTTGAAGAGTTGAACGACGTTCCATATGAAGTTGACGCTGAAGAACCATCTACTGATCCTGATAATGTAGCGTAGTAAGTTTAGGGCCAGTGAGTCACATAAGATGTTTTGTTTTCCGTAGTTATAAGTAAGTTGTGTAAATAAGTACCTGTGTGGGATCCTACTGAGAGGATACCCTAAACAGTGTTGTGTAAAATAAAGGATACTTATGTGTGTATTTGTGTAAAATAGTTTGGTGTGTTGTATATTTGTAGAAGTTATCTGATTATTAATTAAGTTTTCAATTTTTACGTATTTTCAACGATTAGCGTGCGATTAAGTAAATAACTAATTAAGGATTTAATGTAATAATACAATGGGGCACAACGGGGTGTCTCAGGGATGAATGGAGTAACTTTATACATACTCCCGAGCAAAGGCTACCATCTTTTCACCTGTAAACATAGTTCCTTGATCGGTAGTAATGGTTTCAGGGATACCATATCTATGAATGATATGTTGTTTGATAAAAGTAATAACATCTCGCTGAGTCACATTTACCATCGGTTGCGCCTCCACCTATTTTGTGAAGTAATATGGTGCCACAATGATGAAGGCATGTCGTTTACTCGATGCAGGATATATCTTCCCAATCAAATCCATTGCTCAACCCCTGAAAGGCCACGGTTTGACTATGGTATGAAATTCCTCGGTTGGCACTCTTTGAATTGGTCCATGTTTTTTACAAGATTCACATCCTTTGGCATACTTGTAACGGTCAGCCATCATAGTAGGCCAATAATATCTCATCCGATGCAATGTCCATTTCATAACTGGTCCTGCCCTGTGAGCTCCACAAATTCCTTCATGAATTTCCCCCATTACTCTTAAGGCCTCTTTATTCCCTAAACATCTGATATATACTCCATCGACCCCTCTTCTTATTAATTCTCCATCAAGCATTGAATATTTCAGTGCTCTCTGTCTTGCTTTGTAGTCCACCTTAGTCAAGGGATCATTTAAGTACCTGATAAGCTCAGTCCTCCAATCTTCGACTGGATGGTCTTCAATAGCCATTACTTCTGTAAGGCTACCCAAAGATTTTATCTCTTTATAACCAGATGCGTGTTGGGCGAGGTCATTAGCTGCATCATTTTCTTCTCTGGAAACATGCATTATTACCACATCGGTAAACTCTTTTAACAATGAGCTAGCCGTTTCATAGTTTTCCGGTACTTTATGGCTATTACACTTATATTCATCCGTTAATTGCTTGATTACTAACTGTGAATCACCCATAATCAGGACATATTGAGCCTTCATGGATGCCAGGATTATAAGTCCCATAATCAAAGCTTTATATTCAGCTTGATTATTTGAGCAATTAGACTACAGCTGACACATGAATTTCCATTTTTGCCCAGTGGGGCCTATAAGTGTAACTCCATTTTTGCCCACGGTTTAAGATTAATGCATTGGTTAATCTCTTCGAAAGGATCAACTACCTCGATTGAGGGGTGTTGAGCCACGAAGTCGGCTACAGCTTGTCCCTTTACAGCTTTCAATGGCACATATGTAAACGCATATGCACTCAACTTAGTGGCCCACTTCATTAATCTGCCTTGCAAGACAGGCCTATTAAGCAAATATTTAACAATATCAATTTTGCACAAAACTAATACTTCTTTAGGCGACAAATAATATTTAAGTTTTGTACAAGCATGGAATAAAGACAAACATAATTTTTCAATAGGAGTATATCTACATTCGGCTGAATTCAACAATTGACTAAGATAATAGATGGCTCTTTCAGTACCATCCTCGGCTTCCTGTGCCAAAAGGCAGCCGATTGATCCTTTTACAGCCGATATATAAAACTTCAAAGGTTTTCCTGGCACGGGAGGCATCAACACTGGAGGACTTGCCAAAGATTTCTTGATTTGATCAAATGCATCCTGATGTTCTCGTCCCCATACAAACTCTTCTGCATTCTTCAATTTAAGTAGTGGATAAGAGGCTTTCATCTTCCCAACCGAATTAGCTATAAATCTTCTTAGGAAATTTATTTTCCCTATTAGGCTCTGCAACTCTTTCTTATTTCTGGGAGGTGATGCCTCTAACACTGCCTTTGCCTTGTTCTGGTCTATTTCAAAGCCATGTTGATGTACCAAGAAAACCAAGAAATTACCACCTGAGACTCCAAACGAACACTTCTCTGGATTCATCTTTAATCCGTGAAACCTCATCCTCTGAAATGACATTTCCAAATCATGAAGGTGTTCTACAAAATTAATAGGTTTGACCATCACATCATCTATATACACCTCCATATTCCTTCCGATTAAATCATGGAATATGACATTCATGGCCCTCTGATATGTAGCCCTAGCATTCTTCAATCCAAACGGCATGACTACCCATTCAAATATTCCAATCGACCCTGGGCATCAAAATCAGTTTTATGGACGTCTTCCTAGGCTATATAAATTTGATTATGACTTGAGTACCCGTCCATTACTCTAAGAATCCCATTGGAGGCTACAGCATCGACAAGCATGTCGGCTACATTCATCTTTAGTGTTGCCAAGTTCAAGTTCCGATAATCAGTGCAAATCCTCAATTTACCATTCTTCTTGAACACTGGAACAATATTAGATAGCCATTCAATATACCTTACTATTCGGATAAACCCAGCCTTGAGTAATTTCTCCATTTCTGCTTTGATTTTAGGGAGCAAATCTGGATTAAATCTCCTAGCTGACTGCTTGTAGGGCTTATATCCCTCCTTAATCGGCAGCCGATGCTCAACTAATTGTCTAGACAAACCAGGCATCTCACTGTAATCCCATGCCAGGCAGTCCTTGTACTACTGAATGAGCTCGACCATCCTGATTCTATCAGACTCGGCTAACAAACCACTGACCTTAGTCATTCTCGGCTCATCATCCAAACCTAAGTTCACTGCAACCATTGGATCTTGTGCTTCAAATGTTGGCACCTTTTTGTGCACTGGGGCCTGTATTTCTTTTTCATCTGAGCCTTGCCCCCTAGTATATTTCTCTACCTCATTCTGCATTTCTCCTTCGGCCAACCCTATTTCCTCGATCTTACATTCAGTTGTAAACATGGCCAGCCGATGGAGAAGGTCTTTTATGACTTTAGCTTATTAATCATTAAAAATGTCCAAAGGTCGTGAATCGATCAACATTTTTACCTCAAAACCCCTTAAAGTTAGATCACAAGACTTCCAAGCCCCATCTTCATAATCCTCATTAATAACAATAGGTTCCATGTAATGGGATAAAATAGAGCTCCAGTTGCTTTTACCTCTGCTGTAAATGGATTCTTGTCTGCCAACACTGGTTCCACTTCACTTGATCAACCGCTGATGTAAAGTTGAGGGGACACACTTACTTGAATGGATCCAATTTCTTCCCAGCAGTATTGAATAAGTAGTCTTCACATCCACCACAAAGAAAGCAGAACTAACAGTCTTTGACCCAACCTTTACATCGGCTACCAAGACTCCTAAAGCAGTCATTATTTCCCCAGTGAAGTTGGTCATCTTCATGTTAGTCGACACCAAATCTTCTTTGGTCTTTCCCAGCTTCTGCAAAGTATTGACAGGCATCACGTTTAACACTGCTCCCCCGTCCACAAACGCTTGGCTGATTTCCTTCCCATTCAACCGTGCCTTGATATACAGGGGTTTCAAATGCTTAGTCATCTCTTCTGTTGGCTTGTTGAATGTCATACCAATCGGTCTCAAGAAAGCTTCATCAGATAAAACAGCCCATTCAACCTTTTCCGTGCATACATCACCTTCCAGCATGCTCGACTGCTCCTCTTCTGCCCAGAATTCGCTAGCCAAAATGCCAACAACGTCCACTTCGGCCGATGGTGAAACTTCCTCGGCCAGAAGTGTATCAAGCAATGACTCTTCGAAGAATGACATCTTTTCATTCTCCTCTTTAGCCATAGCATCCCCTGATTTTCCATTTTCTTCTGAACAGATAATGTCTCCCGGTTGCTCAGGACTCTGCATCAACTTCACTTCGTTTAATACTTCCATGGTCTTATCATGCTCATTCATCTCGCTCTGTCTATCCTTCTCGTCTAACGACTGACATTCTGACTCCTCAGCTTTCTGTTCCTCTGAGCCTTGCTTTGGTAATTCTTCAACTGGAGGACAGCAAAAAGTTTCCTCAAGTGCCTTATCAACCTCACTGGATGGAATTTCCTTCTTATCCTTGACTTTGGCTTCGACTAACAACTACAATGTCATCCTCATTGTTTGCACAGACTTCTTCCATTGTTGCCTTCTCTTTTGCATCCGTGTCAACTGTTGAGGGCCAACATTAGCAGTCTTGTCTCTTTTGACTTGCTTATTCACATGCCACTTCCCTTCTTATACCTTAGCCGAAGGTTTAATCATTCTTTGGGCTCTCACATTTTCCTCATTTCTTACCACAATCCGCAGAGACGACATTCCACCCTTCATGTTTACTTCAGCTACGTGCCGTTTACCTTCTGGAATGGGATCCTCATCCACTATCGAAAACTTCTCTTTACTAAGTGACTCCCCATGATTAGGCATCCTGCCCCCGGGCCTATATAGATAATACCCCCTTAGGCGTATAGTGTGTTGCAAACTGCCTGTTCAATCCTTCAACCGCATTGTTCCTCCATGAAGGCATCAGCCTATTGAAGACACTGCACCTATGGGATGATGCATTCCCTGAAACCTTCTGAGGCACTAACTTCCTAACAGCTACCACATTGGGAGCCCCGAACCTCTCGAACACGGATACTTTCTGGATGTCAGCCGATCCATTGGAATTCCTTGGTATTTCCACCGCATTCTTAACTCTCCAATGCTGATGATTAGGCTGTTTCCATTTTTTATATGGTGAGCCAGACCCACCATAAAAAGAGACCATGTCGATCACAAGGTCAGGGAATGGATTAACATCTACCCCCATCTCTGCAATTGTCTTATCGGATAGTTTGAACCTGCCATCTTTCACCGCCTTCTGGATGGCCTTCCTAAAAACCACACAATTCACAGTAGCATAACTATAGGAATTTTGCCATTTGCAATATTTCTTACCTGTCAATTCATCAGCCGATGGAATTTTATGACCTTCGGCTAATCGAATCTGTTTATCCTGAAATAACCAAAGTTAACACAAGAATGAGGGTTGAATTGTGTTCACCAACTTTTTGGGTTATTTAAAAAGAATGTCGCAGGCACAACAAGCAGAAATTAGATTAGAGAAAATCAGACGAGTGATACGTCTAATATTCAGACAGAACACACAAGCAAACAGAGAAGAGTAAAACAGAGTTTGACATTCACAATATTAACTCCCCAAGTTAAAAGCTTAAACAAAATAATACATTAGCAAAATAAAGAGATAAGGGAAGAGGAATATCACTCAAGAGTTTTATACTGGTTCACCCCAAAATCCACAAGGCTACGTCCAGTTTCTTGGTGATAATCTTCGAGATTATGTTATTTTGTGTGCTTATTAAATGGATTTTTGCTCCCAATTATGTTGATTGATTGAGTTTTGTCCCTAAGTTTATCTAATTGTGTCCTTAATAGTGTTTTACATATTTTAGTTTAATTTTATGTTTTTAGATTTAATCTAATAGTATTTTTAATTGTTTCTATTTGTAGGAAACAATAATATTAAATCAAGTGGAATTGAAGAAAGACCAACAAGTAGATTTACACTAAATTTGGACATGGGTTTATTACAATTTAAAGAAGAAAGTTTTGGGGCAAATGAAGCCCACCTGAAGCAGGGGAGCAGCTTCCTCCTGTTGGGCAATTGAGAAATCAATCAATTAAAATTGATATTGGAAATAATAGAAAAGGAAGATCCAAATGCCCACGTGAAGCTGGTTCTAAAAAATTGAAGAAGACATAGCATTTAGGAAGGGGGGCTGCAAGAGTAAAGAGGCCCATTTTGAATTCAATTGAGAAATGAGGGGGCCCTTTTAGTTGTCAAGAAAGAATGAATAGTAAAAGGAGAAGGGACGCACAGCAAAAAAGGAGGAACGTGACGCACGGATAAAAGGGAACAGAGCCGTACAATAGCGAAAAGAGGGGGCAGCTAGGGTGACGCACAGGAGCGTAAAGTAACGAGTCGCACTGCATAAAGCAATGAGCCGTACAGTGTGAAAAAAAAATAGGTGCTTTTGGAGACAGAATACTACACTTAGAGTTACACAGTTAAACTCAAAATGGCATCCTTATCTTCGTTTTCATCATTTGGTTCTTCCTTTTTAATTATGTCTAGCTAATTTTCTTTTGTCAGAGATAGATGGAACTGCCAAGATAACTTGTTTTGATTCTAGAAAATTACTTGTTCTGGTTTGTTTAATTTCAAGAGTTTATTCACTGTTTGCATGTTTATCTACTGTATGAATTTTGCAATTGGGAAATTCGGATTCATAGTTGCTGTTTGTGAATAAACGATTTGCGCGTGTTACTTAGGAATAAGAACACAACCAAATTAATTTTTTTGAGTGGAAATCTTTCTTAATGCTTCTTCTATTTATCTAATACTCAAGGAATTGAATTAGTAACTTAGACAGATAGGTTTATTCACCTAAGGAATTAGGGGATAAATTACAAAACTCAGTTTCTTGAAATTGGATAAACTGTTCAAGTTAATTTCCATGATTGAATATGTAGGAAAGGCAGGGAAATCGATTCTCTAACAATTTTTTCTTGATTGTTAAAACCCAAATTTTCTGTTGCTTAATTTTCTCAATTGAAAATACCAAAAATATTTTCTGTTCCTTGTTAAATATCTGTTCTTACTTATTGGCGAAAGCCACTTTCAAACCATTCGGTTGCTCAAACGAAGTTGAGTTGGTACATTAGTAGTTAACGGTTCAATCCCTGATGACGATATTTTTATTACTACAAAGCGATTTGGTGTACTTGCCAATTTTGCTCAACACTTGGCAGCATCAAGTTTCCACTATAACTGAGTAAATTACATTACAAGTATTCTTTGCACACCTAGCCTCTTTAGGCTCAACACTCAAACAAGTATTCTTTGCTCACCTAGCCTCTTCAGGCTCAATAGTGTAAGGAATAAAAAGGTTTTGTGTAATTAATACAACTTGCAAGTCTTTCAGATCACACTCAAAGTGGAATAAATATGTAGTATGAAAGACTGCAAATTAATATCAAATGATTGAAAGTGTATTCAATGAAAGAATGAAGAATTTAATAAAGAGAGTAAATGCTTCTGCGCATTGTTCTTAATGATATTCAACTTCTTATCTTCATCTTCATTGTTTGATCTATTTAAAGACTTCAATCAAAAGAAGCGTTTAGACACAGCTTCAGAAAGTGTGTTCTTATGATTTGAGCTTCTGAGACACCATTAATGCCAAAGAGTTGTTCTGTATAAACATTTAATGCTTGGGAACGTTGAGCTTTAACAAGGTTGTCCAAGAGTACACTTTATTCTGAGTAGCTGTTGTTTCAGAGTATGCAGCAGCAGGCTTCTTGTACTTGTAGTAGAGAGCTTTCCTCTTTCAGTGCAACAGTCAGTTCACTTTCCAGAAAGCACTTTTTAATTTATACAAAAAAAGCTAAAAAGTTACTGCTGTGGTACATAGATTGCGTGTTTATTCCTTAAAACCTTGAAACAACTGTTCTTTATTTTTTGCCCTTTGAGCTATTGTCCAGAGGTTTTCGAGATCCTTAAGGAAGGCATCTAATTTGAATAAGGTGACTTGGACTTCATTTCTGATAAACTGACATCATTGCAGTGTTGGAAATTTAGACGGGTGAAAGGCAATCCAAAAAGTAGGCGGGTGATCATGCAGTCCAAAACTAGACGGATGCTAGCGTATTCCAAAAACTAGACGAGTGATCCACCGAGTCTGTTTCAGACATATGCTTATTGCCATGTCATCAAGTAAACTCAAATGTTGACTGAGTGTTGACTTGGTCTTTGACTGAATTTCAGACGTGTGGTTTTCAGATAAGTCTAAAAACCGAGCTCTACTAAAAAGTAGACGAGTCATAAAAATAGACAAGTGACCTTAAGTCTGTTTTCCTGCACACTTATCAGATATGTCAGTAATTTCACATGGTTCAATATTAGCATACTTAATCTATTTGGAATCATCAACACTTAGAGAATCTACACTTGGAATGTGTCTCAGACTTATGAGGTCTCAACATTCTCCCCCTTTTTATGATGACAAATAACTTTTTTGATTTTATTGGACATCAAAAAAAAAGAGAAAATTTCCAAACAGATATAATTGTTCACAGTATGTTATGCTCCCCCTTAGTTTATGCATCAAATAAAAGTTTATTTAGAGCAAAAACAAGGTATCTTAGCATATAAATATATTTAATCAAATTATATCAGAGCAAACATAACTTTCGTAAAAGAAGGGCATAAAGTCAGAAATAATTTTCTTATTTTTCTATTATATTTCCTCAATTTTATATTATATTTCCTCCCCCTTTTGGCATAAATCAAAATGTTAGTAAAATAGATATATTAAGACAGATAACCAAAAGAAATACCAAAATAACAATTCATTTCATATAACCAGAGTCAGAAGTGTTAGAAGTGATAGACATCACCGACTAGTACATTGCACGACTCAAGAAAGAAATGCAAAAGACTAAATCCTAAAATCTAAGATTTAGGGCCTCCTTGACTTTTGAAGAAAGCTTCCATCATCTTCTGCTTTGCTTGCTACTGAGCTAACATCTAAGCTTAAAATGCAGCTTGCTGAGCAATTGCTTCATCCTGTCTTTGGATGACAGTCTGCAAACTTGAAGACATTTCATCTAGCCTCTGATAAGCAGCATGATCATAAGCAACTACTGGAGCAGTAGAATCTGTTGTGGCCAGTGTAGTTG
Organism: Sophora flavescens; assembly: GCA_030762895.1. Classification (NCBI taxonomy): domain Eukaryota; kingdom Viridiplantae; phylum Streptophyta; class Magnoliopsida; order Fabales; family Fabaceae; genus Sophora; species Sophora flavescens. The sequence continues at coordinate 39,815,065 of CM061062.1, read as the reverse complement.
CAGATGCTGATGGATGAGGTGGACAAGAAGGAGGGGTAGGAGGTAACTCTTAAATAAGAATGTCATCCTTAGGCTGAGGGTCTAGATAAACACAGGTTGACAGAGCTTTCACAAAATCATTATTTGGATAGAATTCCTCTAGAAAAGCATGAATTTGTTCATGGTGAAGAGGAGAATCTACTACAAAAAGAAGCAATTCATAAGATCTCCTAATGAGATTTATGTGAGTTAGAGGAGTAGATTCAGAGAAGTTTGGCAAAAATAAGGGGAAAACCATGAAGAAGGTAGGGATTGTGTAAATGGAAGGTGAAAAGGGGTAAAGAGCATAGGCTTGGCTACCTCTGGTTGCAATAGAGACTTTTTATTCTTCCTTCAATCCTGAGCTAGAGCCACATCTCCAATAAATGTCTCTGACTTTCAGAAACTGATGGTGAGTCTCAGTGGTCAGAAGCTTCTTCCTGTACTTGCATTTGTTGTCATTGATCATGATGAAACAGAATTGTTGATCTCCAGGCAAGTCAATGATCTTTTGCTTTCCTTTTAAGGTCATGGAGTCAGGCATTACTTTGATGTCAGTTGAAGGCTTCATGAAGATATGTGGATTAAAAAGCCATTTTCCAACAGGCTTATATTTTCTATCAAGCTTTAAAAGCTACCTTTCAGCTTCAAGTGAGGAAATCACATCCAAGTCTAGGCCATTTAAGTAGTTGGAGCAAGATTCATCTGTGACAGAGAATGGAATGGTTATGGAAGATAGGTGATAGGGAGATATAGTGGCTAAGGGGATAGGGTTGTGTTTGGTTTCAGAGAATAAGTCTGGAAAGACTACTCTCAGAGGGACTTGGCACTAGTTTCTGATGTGATCAGGGGTTAATATTTTGGACGAAGGTGGAGGAGAAGTGGGATTGTCAAACTATGCGAAGTCACTGATATCCTCAGTGAGAAGAGTGTCAGTATGGTGAGATGTTTGTCGTGTGAAAGGTTTTGATGAGTGAGTTTCAGACATGTGAGTTTCTAAGATGGTAGGGTTGGGTTCATAAGTGTGATAGATAGGGTCAAACACAGAAGTTTGATGGATAGGTGATGTGTGTAATGGAGTTGGAATTTTTGGTGAGGTAGGTGGGGTAGGGATATTTTGTTGTGGTTGAGGTGATGGTGTTCTTTGTAGTGGTGGTGTTGGTGCTTTTTTGTGGTGACATAGCAGGTAATGGTGATGAAGGTTGTGGAATGGAAGTTGTTGTGGCTGTTTGTTGAGGTTGAGAAGGTGATTCTCTTTGAGGTGTGGGTGATAGTGAGGGAGTAGGAAGCAAGACAATCTTCCTCTTTGCCACAATAGTTCTCTTTTTCTTAGGGATCACAGTCTCTTCTGGTTGAGACTCCCCTTCAGCTTGCACAGCTCTCTTCCTCTTGAAGACTTTTGTTATACTAGGTGCAATAGGAACAGAAGCAGCAGCTTGCTCAGAAGATTCAGCAACAGGTTCAACAACCCGAGAGGCTTCAGCAGCATCTTGAAACACGGAAGCTTCAACAGTTGACTGAGTAACTTTCCTCTTCCTCCTCTGAAGTTGAGACCTTTCTTTTTCAACTGGTTCCTCAAAAGGTTCAGCCTTAACAACTGGAACACTGAGCCTTTCACTAGCAGGTGCAGCAGATGATGATGCTTCAGCAGTAGAAGGTTCAACTATAGGTTGAAGTTGTACCTTCATCAAAGACAGTGTCTTTGTAATTATCTCTGTGCAGAGATCAGCATGGAAGGCTTTTGACATGTTTTCCAAAGAATTGGTCCTGAAGAGTTTTGTCATCAGCATGCCATAGGGATATCCACCTATGCATTTTCCTTTCACAGTCTTCTTCACGTGTCTAAAAATTAAATCTATGATATCTATTTTGATTCTTTGGACTAAGTGATAGATAGCAAATTTTTCTTTCTTACTCACGTGATCCCTATAGCCAGTTTTAGGTATCATACAGTTAATTAGAAGTACATGAAGAAATCTTTCCTTAGTTGTTAGGTACTTTGAATCAAAGTCCTTTGGCTTAGGAACTCCATACAGTATTAGGTTTACAGCCATCTCGCCACCTTGAGTTTTCATCCAGGTCTTGTCGTACCCAGCTCCTTCTCTAGAGCACATGATCACTTCAGTGAGTGACTCATGAGTAATGAAGACGTGGTCCTCATCTACATTTCTAGAAATCATGAAGGTTGTGCTGTCCTTGGTGACTATAGAGTTTTTCCAGAATCCCTAACCAAGGAAAGAAAGACATCTTCCATAATTTGGAAGAATGGTAGCCACCCGGCATGAGTAATTTCAGGCTTAACATCCAGTCCTTTGTTCTTCCGCTCAGTGAAGTTAAGGAGCCTTCCAGGGTGTACTTTCTTCAGTTTTGTTAGAGAAAGTCCGGATTTTTCTGCAACTTCTTCAAGAAAGCTTTTGGGTGCCATTATTTCAGAAGAGATGATTTTTAGGGTTTGGAAAGGAACGGTTTTGAGAGAATGAAGACGAAGAGAATTTAGAGAGAGATTGTGAGCGATAAATTGTGAGTGGGTAGTTTTGAAATGACATGGGTTGCTTGTGTTAAAACGCTTGAGTGTTTTTTGAGTTGGGAACAAGGAGAGAGAGATAGTTGCCGTAAATAGCAATCAATCAAATTTGCAAAGACAGTTGTTAATATAATGAAACGTTTTTCAGAAAAGGAGGGAAAATGCAATGTACACGTGTCTCAGTCTGGGTTTAGCACTAAGTGTTTTTAGCCACATCATCAGACGCTTGGCTAAAGTAGACGAGTGAAGCATAGAGAAAATAGATGAGTCAAGTAGATATAAAATTTAGACAAGTAAATTTTCAGACATATCAGCAAACACTCATTCAGACACAATTATGCATATTAAGATTCCTTCTAATAAAAACAAATTGATCTTCACTTAGAGGTTTAGTATAGATGTATGCCCCCTGATAATTAGTTTTTACAAACTTAATTTCAAAAACACCTTTCTGAACATAATCTCTAATAAAATTATGCTTTATTTCTATATGCTTTGCTCTAGAATGTTGTATGGGATTCTTAGACAGATTAATAGCACTAGCATTATCACACCAAACAGGTATATTATGATCAAACATTGAATAATCTTCAAGTTGATATTTTACCCAAAGCAGTTGTGAACAACAACTAGCTGCAGATATATATTAAGCTTCAGCAGTTAATAGAGCAATGGTACTTTGCCTTTTTCTTGACCAGGAGATCATATTTGCTCCAATGAAGTGACATCCTCCACTAGTGCTTTTTCTATCAATTCTATCTCTAGCAAAATCAACATCACAAAATCCAGCTAACCTGAAATCTTCAGTTTTCTTATATAATAAACCAAGGTTAGTGGTTCCAATCAAATATCTAAAAAATCTTTTAACAGCCTTATGATGAAATTCTTTAGGATCTGATTGAAATCTAGGACAAAGACAAACACTGAATTGAATATCAAGTCTGCTAGAAGTTAAGTATAGAAGAGATCCAATCATACCTCGGTAGACAGTTTGATCTACCTTTTTACCTTCCTCATCCTTGTTTAGATTAACTGTTGGATGCATAAGAGTACTCATAGGCTTTGAATTTTCCATTTTATACTTTTTCAGAAGCTCCTTGGTGTACTTCTGTTGATGGATATAGATTCCATCACTAGACTATTTTATTTTAAGACCAAGGAAGAACTTCAATTCTCCCATCATGCTCATCTCAAATTCATTCTGCATCAACTCAGAACTCTTTGCAGAGCTTTTCATTAGTAGCACCAAATATAATACAATCAACATAAATCTGTACTACTATGAAATCTTTCTTTGAGCATTTCTTAAAAAGTGCAGTGTCTACTTTTCCTTTAATGAAATTATTTTCCATTAGATATGTGCTTAGCTTATCATACCAAGCTCTAGGAGCTTGTTTGAGTCCATATAAAGCTTTCTTAAGCTTATAGACATGGTGACGATTTTCAGCATCCTCAAACCCAGGAGGTTGCTCGACATAAACTTCCTCCTCAATTAATCCATTTAGAAATGCACTTTTAACATCCATTTGATAAAGAGTTATATCATGCTGTGCAACATATGACATGAGAATTCTAATTGCTTCTAATCTAGCTACAGGTGCAAAGGTTTCAGTGAAATCAATACTTTCCTATTGATTATACCCTTGAGCAACTAGTCTTGCATTGTTTCTTACCACTTTTCCATCTTCATCCAGTTTGTTCCTAAACACCCATCTGGTTCCAATAACTATTTTCTCTTTGGGTTTAGAAACTAGAGTCCAAACATCATTTCTCTTGAACTGATTTAGTTCTTCTTGCATGGCTAGAATCCAGCTTTCATCTTGCAAGGCTTCTTCAATCTTTTTGGGTTCCAAATCTGATAGGAAGGCCATGTTGTTGTTTTCATTGACAGCAAATCTGGTTCTAACTCCTTGAGATGGACTTCCAATGATAAGATCTTCTGGATGATAGATCTTGAATTTTCAATCTTTCTTCAAATTTGGAGTTTCAGACGCATCAGTACTCATCTGAATTTCAGACACGTCTACTTTTGACTTGTCTGAAGATTCTTCCACTACAGGATTAAGTTCAATACCTGCAACATCATCTTTTAGATTTGATAGTTCCCTATCAGTCTTCAAACCATCATTAAACTTTTCATGAATTGATTCTTCTACAACAGAAGTTCTAGAATTAAAAATTCTAAAAGCTTTAGACATTTCAGAATGTCCAATAAATATGCCTTTATCTACTTTAGAGTCAAATTTACCAAGATGATCTTTTGTATTAAAAATATAACATTCACATCCAAATGCATGAAAATATGATATGTTGGATTTTCTACCTTTCCACAATTCATAAGGAGTCTTATTTAGGATAGGTCTAATCAGTATTTTGTTTTGCACATAACAAGCAGTGTTAATGGCTTATGCCCAGAAGTACTTAGGAAGATTATTTTGATTAAGCATTGTTCTTCCCAACTCTTGAAGAGATATGTTCTTTCTCTCGACCACTCCATTTTGTTGTGGATTTCTAGGTGTAGAGAAATTGTGAGAAATACCATTTTCCTCACAGAATAGTTTGAACTGCTCATTTTCAAATTCTCCCCCATGGTCACTTCTGATAGCAGAGATACAGAAACCATGCTCATTTTGTACTCTTTTACTAAATACTGTAAAGATCTTATAAGAATCATCCTTGTGGGTTAAGAAGAGTACCCATGTAAATCTAGAATAGTCATCAACTATGACAAAACCATATTTCTTTCCACCTAGGCTAGCTACATTGACTAGTCCAAACAGATCCATGTGTAACAATTGCAAAAGTCTGGAGGAGGTGACTTCTTTCTTGGATTTGAAACTTGATTTTACTTGTTTACCTCTCTGACATGCATCACAGAAAATATCTTTCTTAAAGGAAATATTAGGCAATCCTCTCACAAGGTTATGCTTTTTCAATTTAGAAATTTGTTTCATACTAACATGTCCTAGTTTTTTATGCCATAGCCACATTTCATCATCTTTAGACATAAAGCATGTTACACGTTGATCTGAAAGTTCAGGCAGGTCAATTTTATACAGGTTGTTTTGCCTTGGGGCAGAAAAGAGGGTCTTTCCACTACTGCCATTGACTATGCATGCATCCTTAGAAAAGGATACAAAAAATCCACTATCACATAATTGACTTACGCTAAGTAGATTATGTTTTAACCCTTTCACATATAAAACATCACAGATAATAGGCAAGGGAGGTTTACCACCAATTTTACCTACACCAACAACTTTTCCTTTCTGGTTGCCACCAAAAGTTACTTGTCCACCTTTCTTAGGTTGGAGGTCTAGGAACATAGACCTTTCTCCGGTCATATATCGCGAGCATCCACTGTCCAGGTACCACGACAGGTGTTTCTTTTGTCCTGTTAAGTAAGTCTGCAATAGGAATGATCATGGACTTAGGTACCCATATTTTCTTGGGTCCTTTTCTGTTAGTATAAGGAGTCTGTGAAGACTTCTTTCTCTTTTTGTGGATACACATAGACATGATCTGTCCAGCTTTTCCACAGTATGTGCATATAGGTTTATTTGAACTAACTGACACAGATTTGACAGTTATTTTTGAGAACTTTGTTGATCCTTTATGATGTTCTTGACTAGAATATCCTATACCTTCTTTGTTAAGGGACTGCCTCTGACTTCCCAAAAGTTTCGTCAGATTATCTCTACCATTAACAAACTTGGCAAGATCTAATCGAGCTCTTCTACTTTATGTTGAAGTTTACTAACTTCTTCAGAAGATAGAGTTTCAACTGAGATCTCAGCTTTAGACTTTTCAATCTTAAGCATTTTATTTTCTTCAGCTAATTTTTCACACACTTGAGATTTCTGTGCATACTCATTTGAGAGTTTAACAAACTGTCTCTTGAGGGATTTGAAAGCTTTAGGCATATAGTAGGATTCCTCCAATAGTTCATCATAGGCCTCATTCAATTTCTCAAGTTCAGAATGTACCTCAGTGTCTGATTCAGGATCAGTATCTACCACAAGACAGAGATTTGCTTCAAGCTCCTCTCCTTCACTTTCAGCGGAGCTTTCATCAAGATCTTCCCACGTGGCCATCATTCCTTTCTTCTTTTTGTTGAAGAACTTCTTGGGAGACTGCTTCTTGAGTTGAGGGAATTCTGTGTTGATATGACCAGGCTACTTACATTTATAGCACACAATGACATTCCTCTCATTAGATCCACCATCTTTGTTGTATTTTTCTTTGTTGAAACGCCTGAAAGGTTTGTCCTTTCTGAAGTTTCTTTTTTTCCAAAGCTTTTTCATCTTTCTGGTGAAAAGAGAAAGTTCATCATCTTCATCATCAGAATCATCTTCATTTGATTCCTCAGATTCCTCTGAAGATTCATCAACTTTGAGAGCTTTTGAAGTGAATCCTCTAGATTTCTTGTCAGCTTTAAGGGCAATGGATTTGTTTTTCTTCAATCAGCTCTTGTTCATGGATTTGAAGAGTGCCAAGAAGCTCATCTAGCTTCATTGTTGTCAAGTCTATGGACTGAGATACAACAGTTACAAGTGGTCTCCATTGTTTTGAAGACTTCTGAGAATCTTTTGAATATGTTCCTCAGTCTGGAAAACTTTTCCCAGAGATTTCAATCCATTGGTTATAGTTTGAAATCTTCCATACATTTTGACCAATAGTCTCCCCTTGTTCCATTTTGAACAGCTCATACTTTTTTACAAACATGCTGACTTTGATCTCTTTGACCTTGTTGGTTCTTTCATGAGCAATAGCAAGTGAATCCCACATTTCTTTTGCAAATTCACAAGCACATACTTTTTCAATTTCTTCTCTGCTCAAAGCACACATGATTGCATATCTTACTTTGGCATTAAACTGACATTTTGTTTTTTGATCAGCGGTCATGTTTGCTTTTGGAACAACAGTCGCTGCTTCATCTTTAGGAACAAACGGTCCAACTTCAATGACATCCCAAAGTTCATAGTTAGTGGATTGTAAAAATCACTTCATCTTTTCTTTCCAGTAGATGTAGTCCTCTCCATTGAAGTAAGGAGGTCTCGACGTTGAGGATCCTTCTCCAGCATGGTTCTTGCATGTGCTAGCTTCTCCTACCATCTCCAAGATCTTCTCCTCTACGCTGTTAAGTGCTCAACCCAGAGGCTGAGCTCTGATACCAACTGAAATAACCAAAGTTAACACAAGAAGGGGGGTTGAATTGTGTTTACCAACTTTTTGGGTTACTTAAAAAGATTTTCGCAGGCACAACAAGCATAACTTAGATTAGAGAAAATCAAAAGAGTGATACGTCTAATATTCAGACAGAACACACAAGCAAACAGAGAAGAGTAAAACAGAGTAAAACAGAATAATACTTAACCAAAATAAAGAGATAAGGGAAGAGGAATATCACTGAAGAGTTTTATACTGGTTCACCCCAAAATCCACAAGGCTACGTCCAGTTTCTTGGCAGCACCAAGTTTCCACTATAACTGAGTAAATTATAGTACAAGTATTCGTTGCACACCTAGCCTCTTCAGGCTCAACACTCAAACAAGTATTCTTTGCTCACCTAGCCTCTTCAGGCTCAATACTCAAACAAGTATTCTTTGCTCACTGATAAGCCTTTGGCTTATCTAGTTTTATAACTAGATGGACTGTGGTTTTTGTGCAAATTATTCGAGTTCAATCTCGTTTTCACCCAAATTTGGCCTTGTTTTGTTCCTAAGTAGACTTTTACTCGTTCTAGGCATTTTTAGTAGTTTTTAGTCTATTTTGAATAGAATTACGCTTTTTGTGTCTTTTTATTGTTTCAGGTTAAAAGTGAAGCTCCGGGAGTCAAGGAAAGTCAAGAAATAGTGGAAACTGCCATTCTGGAGATGCTCGCCCCGCGAGTGGATGCTCGCCTTGCGAGTCTGAAGATCAGCTAAGCAGCAACGTCATCAATTCTGTCTCGCCCCGCGAGAATATTCTCGCCTCGCGAATCATGAAGACCTGCAAGACAGAGACCATCACGGCTAAGTCGTGATGAAGGTCACGGCTGTGACAGATTAAGGTTTGAAGTCTTGCCCCGCGAGAGTTTGAAGACCCTGGAAGTCAGAGACCATCACGTCCTAGCCGTGATGAAGGTCACGGCTATGGGAGATTGAAGTTTGAAGACTCGCCCCGCGAACACACACTCGCCTCGCGAGAATCCAAATTGAAAGCGCGCCAAAACTAATGTTCGCCTCGCGAAATATGGTTCGCCCCTCGAGCGTCCGAGAAACAGAATCCCTATTTATAGGCTGTTTCAGATCAGATTGAGGGACTTTTTGATACTCCACTTGTTTTAGATCAGTTTTAGGACGAATCCTTGTTTCTGGAGCTGCGTCTCCCTTCTCTTTTCTTTTCTTATTTTATTATGGAGATTATTGCCGATTGTTCGTTTGTCGTCACGAGCATGAGGAACTAATCCCCTCGTCTAGGGGATCGATGAAGCCACCCATGGCGGTATAGTGTTCATGTGATGTATGTTTTTCTCCTCTTTAATTCAATTCTTGTTTTCCAATTATGATTTCATTGTGTCGATTATATGCATGCGTGATCGACTAGTTAAACGTGTTGAGGCTGATCGGCGATTCGCGTTTTAGAACTTGAATTGGGATCATCGATCGAATATTGCACGAGAGTGAGTAGGAGATCGGTGCAACCGTATAGGGAACAAGATTTAATAGAATTTGATGATTAGGATTATGAGACCTAGGAAGTAATTAATCCAATCTTCGAGTACGTCCTATTGAGCACGACAGTGGATATAGGAGAAATTGGGGGTCCCGGTTGACATTGTAATTGAACTTAGGGAGGAATACATCATCACTTGGGTACTATGCATGATTGGGTAGGTGGATTTGAGACCCTAGATATTTTAATTCCTGATTTTTAATACCTTAGCGTTATTTGATTTGTTATTTGAATTGCGATCTTAATCTCTCTCTCAACCACTTTCCTCGCTTGACCAAACGTATCTGATTTCCCGCGGATTAGTTGAATTGGTAGCCCAATCCCTGAGTTCGACCTCGGTAAATTCTTACCGTGTTTATTTTATTACTTGCGACGACCCGGTACACTTGCCGGTGACTCATCAAGTTTTTGGCACCGTTGCCGGGGATTGGCACAACCAATTTTCCTAATTTTTAGGAAATTTGATTGATTGGTTAAGTTGATTTTATTTTTATTTTTATGTTATTTCTTTATTATTTCTCTCTACTTCTTTGATTCCACTTGGTCTTGCCGTGTTTTTGTATGCGAGGTACCCTTTCACAAGAGGACCTGCTATTTGATTCGGAGATCACCAAGACTGAGAAGCGCTTAAGGAAGGAAGTCAGAGAAAGAAAGAGGCTTGAAGCGATTAATCTTAAGGACATGGCCGAAGAAAATCCTCCTCCACCTCGTTACAAGCCTCTCTTCGAGTACGATCTACCCAGCTTGGGTGATTGTGATTCTTCTATTGTGAGGGGCAACCTGAATACAGACTCCTTCAGAGTGGAGGGATGTGTCACATTCCAGATCCGTGAGAATCAGTTTGATGGGAGTGGCAAACAAGACCCTCATAGACACATCACTTGCTTCCTTGAAGCTTGTGACTTACAGAAGACAAGAGGAGTCTCACAAGATGAGTTTCGCTTGCGGCTTTTCCCTCTCTCTCTTAGGGATGTCGCTCGCGATTGGGTTGACAGCTTGGATAGGAACATCATCAGAACTTGGGAGCAAATGGCACAAATGTTTCTAACCAAATATTTTCCCCCTCAGAAAGCGGCACAAGCAAGAATTGCCGTCACATCCTTCAGGCAGACAGAAGATGAAACCTATAATGAGGCCTGGGAGAGGTACAACGGGCTCCTGAGAAGATGCCCTTCAACGTTATTTGACCCGGTCTCCAAAGTTCAGCATTTCTTTAACGGGTTGAGGGGACGCTATCAGATGAACTGTGATGCCGCAGCTGGCGGTTCTTTTTCCTATTTATCAGCTGAGGATGGATGGGCATTATTGGAAAAGATGTCATATAATGATTATAACCGTGGTAGGGAAACCTCAAGTGGAATCAGTTCAGCGACAATGGAAGCCATTCTCGAGCAAAACAGATTGTTGAAGATGCAGAATGAGGCTTTGTCTGGAAGCAAAAGGGTTAATGTGATACACGAGGGGATGCCTCCGGGTTGTGACAATTGTAATGGAGATCATGACACTCATAGTTGTCCGCTCAACTTCTCTCAGGAACATGTGGACTCATGCCACAACTTCTATGACACTGTGCCCCAGGACAACTATCAGAGGAACAGACAGAATGACTACAGTTAGAATCAGAATAGGGGGTATATGAGGAGAGACCATCTGGGTTTCGCTTGGAGTAATGCTAGTGGTGGTCTAGCCGGGCAACAACAACCTCATCAGGGTCTGAGGCCAAACATTGGGATCCAGCAACGCAATACTCAACAGGCTCATCCAGGGACTAATCAATTGCAACTAACAGATAGTGGAAGACAACCGTGGGAGCTAGCTTTTGAGAAGATGAGTGCAACAGTGGAGAAATTTTCAATCGACACAAACACTGCAGTTGACAAGTTGGCAATCTATACAGGCACAACATTAGAGAAAGTGAATGCGTCAATTGACAAGTTGACAACGTATACAGGGGCATCAATTCACAATCTAGAGACGCAGGTTGCTCAGCTCGCAAGACAACTAAATGAGCGTCTCCCAGGCACTTTCCCAAGTGATACCGAGAACAACCCTAAGAACCATTGCAATGCCATAACAATCAGGAGCGGTAAAGTGTTGGGATCTAACAGGGGTGCAACTAGTTCTCAGGAAGACAAGGCCCCGGAACAACCACATGTTGAGGAAGAGCAACCTGAGAAAGAGAAGTTGGCAAGTGACAAGGCACCAGAGCAAGGGGGAAGGCTGAAGCTTGTGGATGAAGAGTTTCGAAAGAAGAGGTGGGTTGAACCCCAAGACCTCCCGCCCTACATGAAGGTACCGTATCCTGAAAGATTGAAGAAGCCTCAACAGGATAAGCAGTTCAACAGATTCCTTGATGTCTTCCGCAAACTTCAAATTAACATTCCATTTACGGAAGCCTTGGAACAAATGCCATCTTATGCCTGGTTTATGAAGGCGCTTCTCTCCAAGAAGCGGAGAATAGTGGATGAGGAAACGGTTGCTTTGACTGAGTAGTGTAGTGCCATTCTTCAAAGAAAACTACCTCCAAAGTTGAAGGATCCCGGTTCTTTTTCGATACCATGCACCATTGGGGGGATGGCATTATGTGATCTAGGGGCAAGCATCAACTTGATGCCCCTCTCTATGATGAAGAGGTTGGGGATCAAAGAATTCAAGGATACACGGATGTCGCTCCAACTAGCCGATCGCTCTATAAAATATCCTTATGGAGTGGTCGAAGACTTGTTAGTGAAGGTGGACAAGCTCATATTTCCGGCGCACTTTGTCGTGCTTGATATGGATGAAGACGCCGAGATCCCTATCATATTGGGTAGGCCCTTCTTGGCCACTGGGGGTGCCTTGATAGATGTGCGACAAGGGAAGCTCACTCTAAGGGTGCAAGATGAAGAGGTAGTCTTCAATCTCTTTGAAGCAATGAAGCACCCTGCAGAGAGGTCGGAAGTGTATCGAGTGGATATGGTGGATCCAACTGTCAAGGCAAAGGCAACCAGAGAAGCCCATGGTTCTTCACTTGCTCAAGTTTTGGTAAAATCCCATGATGATGATAGTGAGAAAAAAGACCCTTTGGGGGATAAGGTCTATCTCGAGTGGATGAAAGACATGGAAACCTTACCGAGTTCCCCAAGGGATGAATGTGTAAGGGAAGAACGCAACAACAAGGGCATGGAAAAAGAGGATAAAGCACCGAAATTGAAAGGTGGCACAACCGTGGTGGTCAATGAAAACAACCAGTTGATCCCAAAAGGGACCATCACGGAATGGAGAGTATGTGCCGATTATAGAGGGCTTTTGGATTTAAATGAGTTGTCCGGGATCCGTAAGCAAGCAAACCACAAAAAGCGGACTAAGGAAAGGCAGGACACACACATCTTGCCTAGGGAGCTTGAGCCCGGGCAAGCGGTACTTCTTGACAACTCAAGGTTGAAACTCTTTCCGGGAAAGCTAAGATCGAGGTGGTCGGGACCATTCAAGGTCCTCCAAGTTTGTCCTCACGGAACAGTAGAGTTAGAAGGGGCCTCTGGTAACTTCAAGGTGAATGGGCAAATGATAAGGCATGACCATGGGGAATCAGTCCCAATTTACAAGTAGTTTCTTCCTCCGGATTAACCCTTAGGGGTGACTTGAGTCAGGCTCGGGACGTTAAACAAGCGCTACTTGGGAGGCAACCCAAGCTAGGTATCCTTTAATTTTAGTTTCTGTCATTTTCATTGATAAATAAATTAAAAAAAAAAGAAAAAGATCTTGATTCGCCACGCGAATCCACAATGGCCCCGCGAGACAGAAGCCATGAATCTCAGAGGCTTACTCACGTTTCTGTCTCACGTCGCGAGGTCTACTTTCGCCTCGCGATTCTGGGCATCAGCATATGTTGGAATTCCAGATTCGTCTCGTGAGATACTACTCGCCTCGCTATTCTGGAAAGTGTGAATAACAATTTTCCAGATTCGCCTCGCGAGTGGTCTCTCGCCTCGCGAATCTGCACTTAAGGTTTTAATTTGCAGGAGTTCTTCCAGGATGCTATGCAACAGAAGGGAGCCCGTGATACCATTGGATGAGGAGGCAACCATGGAAACTTGATTAGGGAGCACCCTCTCCTCTCCTCACTTTTGTTTTGTTTTTGTTTTTGTTTTTGTTTTGTTTTTCACTCTTGAATAATTTGAGAAGATCAAGAGTTTTTGTATGAATGTGTGTCGGCAAGCTTGTTGGATTTCAATTAAATTGAGCATAGATTGATTGCATGAATTATTTTGACCATTTATGATTTCCCCCTAGGTTCTGAAATTAGAAAAATTGATCCCCATGTGAAAAATTGAAAATTGAACTTTGAGAATTTTATTGTGATTACTTGATTTATGATAAGTTTGGGGTGAGGGGGTGCACACACTAGAAATTGCATCTCGGTCAAACAATTTGCAAAATGTCCAAGTGAGGATTTGAGCCTCCAACTTTGTTTTTGATTGTGTGAATCACTGTTAAGTTGCACTTTCCCGGATTTGCTTGAATCTCTTCATGGTTTGCATGTTTATGTGTTGCATCAAATGATTTAGGCAATTTTCTTTGAATAACTACTTGACCTAAAAAGAACCATCCCTAATGCATGTTCCCTAGTTAACCACATTGAGCCTAATTAGCCTATTGTTTCTTGATGACCCTATATTATAAGCCAAAATCTGAAAAACCATGTTAACCCGATCTTAGGATTAGGAGAGCATGGAAGCATAGCAAGAGAAGGGTTGTGAGAATCTAAGTTTGGGGTGGCTACAAGGTGATATGTCATTTTGGGTTGAGAAAAATAAAAATAAAGGTTGGAACCCAAGGCAATATAAAAAAAAATTGCCAAAAGAAAAGGGGCAAAACAGAAAAAAAAAAAATTAGCGAGGAAAAGGCTGTAGTCACCCGAGGCAGAAAGAAAAATGGAAAAAGGAATTTGAGTAGAATATGCGTCAAATGCTCATGCTCTCTTAGTTCCTAGGGACTTAAGCCTAGTATCCTTGAATATCCTACCCTCAGCCAGGCCCCATTACAACCTTTATAAGACCTTCTGATGTTGCATGCATGTTTTCGTGGGAACCATTTTTGAGATGAAAATCAAATTCATGGGAAGTGCTCTTGATATGTGAAATTGAGGGAAAAGTTGATAGCCTAGACGAATTTGAGCGAATGAGTGAAATTTTACATACCCTTGTGAGGAAGGCAGTTGTTTGAAATTGGTGATCTTCCTTTTGTGTGTGACCCTGATCCTCAACTTAGACTAATGATTGCATGAATGATGAAGTTCTCAATTGTTTAAAGTAAATGAATGTGGGGATTACGTTAATGTAGGGGGGAAATCATTGGAGAAAAACTGTTTTGAGTGCATGAAATTTGTGCGAAATCGATTGATTCCCTTAAGCTTGCCAAGTCTTGAGTCGTTTTTGAGTTTTAGCTTGCTTGGGGACAAGCAAGGTTTAAGTTTGGGGTGTTTTGATAAGCCTTTGGCTTATCTAGTTTTATAACTAGATGGACTGTGGTTTTTGTGCAAATTATTCGAGTTCAATCTCGTTTTCGCCCAAATTTGGTCTTATTTTGTTCCTAAGTAGACTTTTACTCGTTCTAGGCATTTTTAGTAGTTTTTAGTCTATTTGGAATAGAATTACGCTTTTTGTGTCTTTTTATTGTTTCAGGTTAGAAGTGAAGCTCCGGGAGTCAAGGAAAGTCAAGAAATAGTGGAAATTGCCATTCTGGAGATGCTCGCCCCGCGAGTGGATGCTCGCCTAGCGAGTCTGAAGATCAGCTAAGCAGCAACGTCATCAATTCTGTCTCGCCCCGCGAGAATATTCTCGCCTCGCGAATCATGAAGACCAGCAAGACAGAGACCATCACGGCTAAGCCGTGATGAAGGTCACGACTGTGACAGATTAAGGTTTGAAGTCTCGCCCCGCGAGAAGCATCTCGCCCCGCGAGAGTTTGAAGACCCTGGAAGTCAGAGACCATCACGTCCTAGCCGTGATGAAGGTCACGGCTGTGGGAGATTGAAGTTTGAAGACTCGCCCCGCGAACACACTCTCGCCTCGCGAGAATCCAAATTGAAAGCGCGCCAAAACTAATGTTCGCCTCGCGAAATATGGTTCGCCCCGCGAGCGTCCGAGAACCAGAATCCCTATTTATAGGCTGTTTTAGATCAGATTGAGGGACTTTTTGATACTCCACTTGTTTTAGATCAGTTTTAGGACGAATCCTTGTTTCTGGAGCTGCGTCTCCCTTCTCTTTTCTTTTCTTATTTTATTATGGAGATTATTGCCGATTGTTCGTTTGTCGTCACGAGCATGAGGAACTAATCCCCTCGTCTAGGGGATCGATGAAGCCACCCATGGCGGTATAGTGTTCATGTGATGTATGTTTTTCTCCTCTTTAATTCAATTCTTGTTTTCCAATTCTGATTTCATTGTGTCGATTATATGCATGCGTGATCGACTAGTTAAACGTGTTGAGGCTGATCGGCGATTCGCGTTTTAGAACTTGAATTGGGATCATCGATCGAATATTGCACGAGAGTGAGTAGGAGATCGGTGCAACCGTATAGGGAACAAGATTTAATAGAATTTGATGATTAGGATTATGAGACCTAGGAAGTAATTAATCCAATCTTCGAGTACGTCCTATTGAGCACGACAGTGGATATAGGAGAAATTGGGGGTCCCGGTTGACATTGTAATTGAACGTAGGGAGGAATACATCATCACTTGGGTACTATGCATGATTGGGTAGGTGGATTTGAGACCCTAGATATTTTAATTCCTGATTTTTAATACCTTAGCGTTATTTGATTTGTTATTTGAATTGCGATCTTAATCTCTCTCTCAACCACTTTCCTCGCTTGACCAAACGTATCTGATTTCCCGCGGATTAGTTGAATTGGTAGCCCAATCCCTGAGTTCGACCTCGGTAAATTCTTACCGTGTTTATTTTATTACTTGCACGACGACCGGTACACTTTGCGGTGACTCATCAAGTTTTTGGCACCGTTGCCGGGGATTGGCACAACCAATTTTCCTAATTTTTAGGAAATTTGATTGATTGGTTAAGTTGATTTTATTTTTATTTTTATGTTATTTCTTTATTATTTCTCTCTACTTCTTTGATTCCACTTGGTCTTGCCGTGTTTTTGTATGCGAGGTACCCTTTCACAAGAGGACCTGCTATTTGATTCGGAGATCACCAAGACTGAGAAGCGCTTAAGGAAGGAAGTCAGAGAAAGAAAGAGGCTTGAAGCGATTAATCTTGAGGACATGGCCGAAGAAAATCCTCATCCTCCTCGTTACAAGCCTCTCTTCGAGTACGATCTACCCAGCTTGGGTGATTGTGATTCTTCTATTGTGAGGGCAACTGAATACGAGACTCCTTGAGTGGAGGGATGTGTCACATTCCAGATCCGTGAGAATCAGTTTGATGGGAGTGGCAAACAAGACCCTCATAGACACATCACTCGCTTCCTTGAAGCTTGTGACTTACAGAAGACAAGAGGAGTCTCACAAGATGAGTTTCGCTTGCGGCTTTTCCCTCTCTCTCTTAGGGATGTCGCTCGCGATTGGGTTGACAGCTTGGATAGGAACAACATCAGAACTTGGGAGAAAATGGCACAAGTTTGTCCAAGAGTACACTTTATTCTGAGTAGCTGTTGTTTCAGAGTATGCAGCAACAGGCTTCTTATACTTGTAGCAGAGAGCTTTCCTCTTTCAGTGCAACAGTCAGTTCATTTTCCAGAAAGCACTTTTTACATAGTACTAAAACAGCTAAAAAGTTACTGCTGTGGTACAGAGATTGCGTGTTTATTACTTAAAACCCTGAAACAACCGTTCTTTATTTTTTGTCCTTTGAGCTATTGTCCAGAGGTCTTCGAGATCTTTAAGGAAGACATCTAATTTGAATAAGGTGACTTGGACTTCATTTCTGACAAATTGACATCATAGCATTGTTGGAAATTTAGACGGGCGAAAGGCAATCCAAAAAGTAGACGGGTGATCATGTAGTCTAAAACTAGACCGATGATCATGTAGTCCAAAACTAGACGGGTGCTAGCGTATTCCAAAAACTAGACGGGTGATCCACTGAGTCTGTTTCAGACAGATGCTTCTTTCCACGTCATCAAATAAACTCAGATCTTGACTAAGCGTTGACTTGGTCTTAGACTGAATTTCAGACGAGTGGTTTTCAGACAAGTCTAAAAACTGAGCTCTACTAAAATGTAGATGAGTCATAAAAATAGACGAGTGACCTTAAGTCGGTTTTCCTGCACACTTATCATATATGTCAGTAATTTCACATGGTTCAATATTACCATACTTAATCTATTTGAAATCATCAAAACTTAGAGAATCTACACATGGAATGTGTCTCAGACTTATGAGGTCTCAACATATCCTTGAGAAGGTAGTTAAATATCCGATCAACTTTCGATATATCAAACAAATACTGTTTTATGCTCTTGGGTATCTACTTCCTTGCCTTGAGCAGCTCTCAACACTGGACAAGAATAAGGCTTTCCTCTAAGGATCTCGGCTGCCATAATATCAGTCGTGGATCCAGCTGAATTTTCCACCATGTCACCCGAGCCCTCAATATCCTCGATAGACACTAGGTGAGTACCCTTGTTCCTGCTTGATCTCCTCTGTTCCTTCTCGATAATGAACCATTCTACCTGCGTGGCCTCAGAGGCTAGTTGACCTAAATCCAGGAATCTTTGTGCCACCAACTTTTCCCTCAACTGAGGATGCATATTACTTATGGCCATTGAGGCATACTCTGATTCTGGGAATTGTACACCGCAACGGCTTCCCAATTTCCTTAATCTTTCTATTAATTCTGCAACTGGTTCATTAACTAGCTGTTTCATATTCATCATATTGGCTGCAGTTACCTCGGGCTAAGGTCTATGGAACCTGTCATGAATGCATATCTCCATATCGGCCCAATTCTGAACCGAATTAGCTAGCAATGATGAATCCCATGTAAATGTGGTCCCAGTTAGGGAAAGAGGGATCAACTGCAATTTAAAGTACTCATTCTGGTTTACTTCTCCACACTGAGCCGTGGATCGACCAATATGTTCCATAGTAGACTTTCTGTCATTACGAGAGAAGGATGTAAAATCTGGAGTTTTAAAACCCCTAGGCAAGGACATCATCTTATCTACCCATTCTGGGTATTGCTTCTTATATATAGGTTTGTCTAATGGCTTCAGTTGAACGCCAAAATACTTCTTAATAGTCACAGAAATCATGTTGGGATCAATTAACTGAGGTCCACAGGGCCTGCCATCGGCTGCCATTCCTTGAGGTGGGGTTACCCCAATGGCTGGATGGCCGAAAGATACAGGTGCCCCCGGGTATGAGCTTTGATAGCTGTATTCTAGCGTGTGTGTATTCCTGGGTAGGTTACTCGGATGAGGTGGGTTATTAACCCATTGCTACTCACTGGTGTAACTTTTCGGGACTTTGTATTGCATCCCTTGGATAGTCGAAAAATTCCCTGCATGAGGTGGAATATAATTCCATGTCTCGTCACTCGAGTATTCCCCTGGTGTTTTGAACAAAACCCCTCGTTGAGGAGTTGAACCCAAGTGACCGTAAGGGGGCTGTTCTGGCACAGTTTGTCCAAATGGCAAGTTACATGTAGGAGGTGGAATCGTATTCCATGGCTGCTCCCCCACATAATTGTCGAACGACTTGATCTGTGTTCCTCCATAGCCCGTGGCTGGATACAAAGTTTGGAAGGGCGCGGCTACCTGAATACTGGTCCCGATAGCCGAAGCCTGTGGTCCCAAGTATGGCATGCCCAACGTTTTGACGGCTCCTGGTGGCCTCATAGCCATCAAAATCTGTCCATGCAACACAATAGAATGGAAACCATCACGTCCTGTGTGATAACTCACAGGGTTGGCATTAGGCATTGTCATATTAGAATATAAGGGAATGGGAGATGGTACCTGCGACACTACATTCGGCTGAACCGCATTTAAAGGTTATGCCTGAACATGTGGCATTCCATACCCAATATGTCCCCCTACAGAAGGATTCGTCTAAGAAGAGTTTCGCTGCCAAGGAACAACCGAGGTAACCGAACTTTGGGTGGATCTAAGACCGAGTTCCACCATTTGAATCTCATTTCGTACCATCGGCTGTACGATTTCTGCTAGCTGCCTTGATATCTCTTTCATGAGTTCATTAAGTCCAGAGTCAATCTGATCTTTAATGAACGTGGTGGTTAACACCATAGGTTGGCCTTATTCCACTCCTGATATTGTTGATAATCCTGCCGTATGGCTGACAGGTGCAGTAGGAGTATTAGGTGATGATTGGAAGGATACTGGCATCCCTAAGGTAGGCTGCACTTCAGTATTCTTCCCAGCTCCATTTTTTGGTTCTGGTTGCGGATTCATATTGCTCACTTGTTTTCTGGAACGTAAATGCATTCGCCAATTGAAATCTTGACCAGGAGAGGTAAACTTCCCAATACGTTCACTGATGAGTGTGATTTCACCTCATATTTCCTTGTAGTTCATATAGTTTAGGCATATTTAATTTGATTTTTGTTAGCTTTTACCTTGGAATGGGTAAGGTGGTTTTGTGGGGTGTGTGTGCAGGAATGGATGATTAAATTTCCCAAAACCAGTTGTGTTGGAGTTTGCATGAAGACTTGCTTGAAAAACAAGAAAATTGAGCAAAACAGAGCACATCACAGCCTGGGGGTGACAAGCATCACGATCATGATCGTGTAGGCTGAATAAAATGAAGATTGCAAAAGTCAGAATTGGTCACGGCCGTGACAGGCCAACCAGTGTCAAGCTCTCCAAGTCAGAACCTGTCACGACCTGGCCGTGACAAACATCATCGCCGTGACGTGCAAAATCTGGAAAAAAAGATTTACTGATTTGATCTGATTTTGTAATAGCTTCAAATCCAAGTAACCTACACTATAAATAAGTCAATTAGGCTCGAAAATAAACATCTTTGGCTTCTACCAATTGGAAAAAATTAGGATTTCTCTTCTTCTCAAATTCTTCTCTTAGGATTTTTATGCTTTTGTTATTCAAGGTTGCTATGAACATGGCAATGCGCGAGTAGTCTTTTTATTTCTAGGAATTGGGGCTATGCCTAAGACTCGTTTTATATGATGAATTGACATTTTTCCTTTCTAGTTAATTTCAATTTGCTTTCGATTTAATTCCTATTGCTTGAATTACTTGTAAATTCGGTGGCCACTTGTTTGCATGTCGTAGATACTCTAAGGACGAACTTAGTGGTGAACTTAGGTTTCGGATCTATAGGAGTTGAACTTAGGACTTAAATCACGAGAATTAGAAGCGGTCATTCGAGGGTTCATTGAATTGTCACAAATCCTAGTGAGTTCAATATAAATACAATTACCACGAGAGCAGGGATTGGTTTAATTGGGCACAGTTCTTGTATCTATAGAGGTAACATTAACTTTATTAGGATAAATTCACCTTCAAAGCAATTTTGATAATTAACAAGAGGGGTAGTCAATTTAGTAACATAAGCAGTCTTATCGGTAACCCAATTCCTGGAAATTTCTTTTAATTTGAAAAACTCCATATTTGATTTGCTTTGTGATTCTGTTTGATTGCATTTTAAATACTTGACTTGATTGTGAAATCTTATTTCAAAAACCAAATCTTTTTCTTGTTTAGTTTAATTAATTGAATAATTAATTGTTGTATGAGATCACAGTCTCTATGGGTTCGATCTTTTTATTACTTGACGACGAAACCGTACACTTGCGGATTTCCTCTATCATTCACAGGTCCCACCGGGCGTGCCAAATTTGTTATCGGATGAAGTAAAATTAGCTGTAGGATCGACTAACTCTTGATAACAACGATTCATTTAATCAGTCGAAAGCGCTGGAAAGGGGATTCTGCCTTCTAATTTGTAGGTTCCTAAACTATTCCAAAGAGTGTTTAGTAAGGAAGATGAAGTTAACTAAAATAAATTCGCATAAACAGTAAATGAATGGAAACCACTGAAGCGAGAGAGAGGTTGATTCCCATTCCACTTATGACGAATCTACTGGATACCAAACCACTGAAGGACTACGCAGCCCCAAATGCTAGGGTTTACAAACTGGGATTGCTAGGC
The DNA here is from genome assembly GCA_030762895.1 of Sophora flavescens. Taxonomy (NCBI): domain Eukaryota; kingdom Viridiplantae; phylum Streptophyta; class Magnoliopsida; order Fabales; family Fabaceae; genus Sophora; species Sophora flavescens. Next base: position 39,793,669 of record CM061062.1, on the reverse strand, counting down.
CAGAAATTGAGGCGGAGAACTACATTATACTGCCTCAATTAATTGACATGATTAGGCAACATCAATTTGGAGGATTACCCTCAGAAGACCCAACGGATCATGTGGAGACATTCTTGGAATTCTGTGATGCAATAAGAATTCAAGGTGCCCCGATTGATGCTATTCGCTTGAGATTATTCCCCTCCTCTCTGACTGGAAAGGCAAGAGCTTGGTTGAAGTCACTGCCTGCTAATACTTTGTCAACTTGGGACCAACTGGAGCAGGCATTCTTGGAAAAATTCTTCCCACCATCCAAGACCGCTTACCTACCAACTCAGATCATCGGCTTCTACCAAAAGGACGAAGAATGCTTATCCGAAGCTTGGGATCGTTACAAGGGATTGCTAGAATCTTGCCCACATCATGGGCTTGAGAAGTGGCTATTGGTGCATACCTTCTACAATGGATTGGACTATTCTTCGAAGGTGTCACTTGACTTCGCAGCTGGTGGATCATTGATGAATAGACCCCTGACTCAAGCATTTGAGATCGTTGAAAACGTTGTCACCAACTATCACCAATGGGGTTCAGAAAGATATAATAACCCGAAAAAGCTTTTGGGGGGTAAGTTTAAAATGAATGGTAATGATTTAATTATGTCTAAAGTTGACTCATTGAGTAAAAGCTTTGATAAGCTTGAAAAAGCTAATGTGAGTTCAATAGGTGCTACTAACGTTGCTTGTGAGATTTGTGGAATGCAAGGACATGACTTAATGGAGTGCCCACATGGTAGTGCTCCTGGATCCGGTGCTTCGGAGGAACAAGTGAACTATTGTCATAATTTCTATGACATGAACCCGAAGTTGCCAAACTATGTTCCCCCAAATTCTTACAACCAAGGAAGAATAGCCCTTATCTCTCCTACGGGAACTACAACAACACGTCGAACCACGAATTCTAGGAAGGACAAGGTAATAGGAAACCCGCATCGGGGTATCCTCAGGTACAAAAGTCTAAACTTGAGTCTCTTATGGAAATTTTTTTTGCTACTCAAACTAAGCAAAATGAAGAATTTAGGCAACAAGGTAGGGCAGTCAATGAGGCAATAAAAGAGTTAACATCTAATGTAGATAACTTAGCCATCCATAATAAGATGTTAGAAACTCAAATTGCCCAACAAGCGGATAATTTAATTAGGCAACCGGGTAAATTCCCTGGACAACATGAAGTGAATCCAAGTAATGAACAATGTAAATCTGTGAGTTTGAGGAGTGGTAAGAAACTTGAGGATCCCAAGGCTAAAGGGGAGAGTGATAATAAGAGTGTAGATGAGGAAGAGGAACCTTCTAAGACACAACCCTTAGAAGAGAAAGAACCTGATAAAAAAGTGTCTAAGTATGTCCCTCCACCACCTTACCAACCCCCAATGCCTTTCCCTTAAAGGTTGGCTAAGGCCAAGTTAGATAGGCAATTTGGGAAATTTTTAGAGGTCCTTAAGAAATTGTACATTAATGTACCCTTCACTGAGGTGTTGCAACAAATACCCACATATGCTAAATTTCTTAAAGATATATTGTCGAATAAGAGAGAGCTAGAGGCAGTGCTTTAATTCAAAATGCCCTTCACTGAGGCAGTGCTTTAATTCAAAATAATTTGCCTCCTAAATTGAAAGATCCAGGTAGTTTCTTTATTCCTTGCTTGATTGGTAACACTAGTTTTGATAAAGCTCTTTGTGATTTGGGGGCTAGTGTTAGTCTTATGCCCCTCTCTGTTTCCAAGAAGGTGATGGGTGAACTAAAACCCACAACAATCTCCCTTCAATTGGCGGATCGTTCCGTCAAATTCCCGGTAGGCATCTTGGAGGATTTTCCTATTAGAGTGGGTAAAATTTTCATTCCTATGGATTTTGTGGTACTTGAAATGAAGGAGGATTCCCAAATCCCCATTATTCTTGGTAGGCCTTTCTTGGCTACCGCAGCAGCAATTATTGATGTTAAAAATGGAAAATTAACTTTAACTGTGGGTGATGATAAAGTTGAATTTGATTTAGCTAAATCTATTAAACACCCTTCTTTTGAGGATTCTTGTTGCAGGGTTGACTTAGTGCACCAAACGGTGAAAGAAGAATCCGCTCGAGCTTGTATTGATGATCCATTGGAGATGTGCTTGATTGGTGGAGACTTAAATGCCCATGGAGGAGAAGTAAGGGATTATGCCTACCTCTTATAGGCTAGTTCGGAGATTTCTCCTCACAAAGCAAGAAAAGAAAAACTTGAGTCAAAACAAAAGAATAAAGATTAAAAGATGAATAAGCTCCTAAGGTAGAACTAAAACCCCTTCCATCCACATTGAGGTATGAATTTCTTGGTCCTAACTCTTCCTATCCGGTAATTGTGAATGCTACCTTGAATGAGTTGGAAACTGAAAAATTGCTTAGGGAGCTTAGAATGCATAGAAAGGTGATAAGATATACAATGGATGATATTAAAGGAATAAATCCTTCCTTTTGCATGCATCGCATTTTCATGGAAGATGAGCATAAACCATCCATTGAGCATCAATGTAGGTTGAACCCAAATATGAAAGAGGTGGTTAAGAAAGAAGTGCTTAAGTTGTTAGATGCGGGGGTTATTTATCCAATCACCGATAGTGAGTGGGTTTGTCCGGTGCATGTGGTTCCTAAGAAAGGGGGGATGACTGTTATTCAAAATGAAAATAATGAACTAATCCCTACTAGGACGATAACCGGTTGGAGAATGTGCATTGATTATAGGAAATTAAATAAGGTAACAAGAAAAGATCACTTCCCTCTCCCTTTTATTGATCAAATGCTTAAAAGGTTAGCTAGGCATTCATACTTTTGTTACTTAGATGGTTATTCCGGTTTTCATCAAATTCCTATACATCCTAGTGATCAAGAAAAGACCACGTTTACTTGTCCCTATGGAACTTTAGCCTATAGGAGAATGCATTTTGGTCTATGTAATGCACCGACTACTTTTCAAAGATGCATGACTGCAATTTTTTCTGAATTTATTGAAAACATCATGGAGGTTTTTATGGATGATTTTTCTATTTATGGAACTACCTTTGATGATTGTTTAACAAATTTGTCTAAGATTTTGCAGGGTTGTGAAGAAACTAATTTGGTATTGAATTGGGAAAAGTGCCATTTTATGGTAAAAGAAGGTATAGTGCTTGGGCACTTGATTTCTGGAAGAGGTATTGAGGTGTATAGGGCCAAAATTGATGTTATTGAAAAATTGCCCCCACCGGTAAATGTGAAAGGAGTAAGAAGTTTCTTGGGACATGTCGGGTTTTATCGGTGTTTCATCAAAGATTTTTCAAAAATTTCTAAACCTTTATCTAACCTATTGATGAAAGATGTTCCATTTGATTTTAATGAGGAATGTTTGAGTGCCTTTTATAGGTTGAAGGAAGCTTTGACCACCGCTCCTATTTTGAAAACACCGGATTGAAATGAGCCATTTGAGGTAATGTGTGATGCTAGTGACTATGCCGTGGGAGCGGTGTTGGGACAAAGAATAGACAAGAAAGTCCATGCAATTTACTATGCAAGCAAAACTCTAGATGGAGCTCAAGCCAATTATGCCACCAATGAGAAAGAGTTGCTCGCGGTTGTCTTTGCATTTGAGAAGTTCAGATCATACCTTGTGGGGTCCAAGGTCATTGTGTACACCGACCACTCCACACTAAAGTACCTCATAAGTAAGAAGGCAACAAAGCCTGGGCTCATCCGATGGATCCTTCTCTTACAAGAATTTGACTTGGAGATCGGGGATCGGAAAGGGACAGATAACTTGGTTGCGGACCACTTATCTAGACTTGAACCACTGGAACATGAGAAGGCCAACTTGCCTATAGATGATTCTTTCCCCGATGAGCAACTGTTTGCCATCTCGGGAGAGAATGCTCCATGGTATGCAGATTTTGTGAAGGGGATCTAAGTGATCATCTTTTATTTTATGTAAAAAAAGGTTTTGCCTTATGAAAATAGAACAAAAATGAAACATTTGAAGTGTTTAGTAACAGTATAGTCATATGAAGATTACTAGTGTGTCATGCATTTCAGCATATGACAACAAACAATGAAATAGGAACCCTACGATACACCATTTCTGAAACAGACATAAGAACTCATATAGCAAACATCATACTAACTCATTCAGTTTCAATATCCATAGATTTTCTTTTCCTCATAAACAGAGACACAAAAAGAAGAATGTCAAGAGAAACTCATGAATAATATCAACAAAGAGAACAAGGATTTCCAAATGAGAGTAGAATAACAATGATTTTGCTTTCTCCTAGTAGTAAAATATTAAGATCAAAACCCTTACATTTCAGTTTCACTGACTCTTTTAACTCTCTCTTCTTTTGAAAATTTGGAACCACTCTAATGACAGAGAAGAGAAAAGAACCCAAATCCCTAATCTCTTTTCTTCACAAAGAAAATATCAGATAAAAATCTCTCTCTCCTTGTGTCTTCGTATCATTCCTCCCTCTCGCCTCTCATTTTTTTCTCCCCTCCTTCTATCTTCGCGTCTCAATTTATAGATGGAGGAGAGGGCTTCATGCTTCTCCTTACCCAGCGGCTTCAAGGTTGGTCCCACGAAATCCGGAGCTTGGGCGGCTCTGAGCAGAGATCGCGTGTGTCCAGATGGAGGTGGCGCGAGCAGAGGAATGGAGGCGATTTGATGTGAAGGTTGCGTGTTTGAAGAGAGAAGGAAGTGTGGTGCGGTGAAGAGAGTGGAGGAGATGAGGGGGAAGAAGGACCAATGGATAGAGGAGGTGTGGGGCAGTTGGAGAGTGGGAGGTGGAAGTGTGGTGCGGTTAAGAGAGTGAAGGAGATGAGGGAGAAGAAGGAACAATGGGTAGAGGAGGTGTAGGGGCGGTTGGAGAGTGGGAGGAGGAAGTGTGGTGCGGTTAAGAGAGTGGAGGAGATGAGGGAGAAGAAGGACCACTGGGTAGAGGAGGTGTAGGGGCGGTTGGAGAGTTGGAGGAGGAAAAGAGGTTTTGTCTGATATGTAAAATGGGGTTTTTTTAGGGTTAGGAATGGTAACTCAATCTTCTTTCTTCTTTTTTTTGTTGATTGTTCTATTCTCCTTCTTTTCTTCCTCCTTTCTTCATTATTTTCTTTTTCTTCTTTCTTTCTTCACTATTATTTTTTAACCTCCAGTTTGAAAAATTGCAGTGGACGGAACTTCCTCGTCCAACAGAAAATTGGATAATTGCAGTGGACGGAACCTCCTCATCCAACAGAAAATTATAAAATTGCAGTGGACGGAATCTCCTCGTCCAACAGAAAATTAGATCATTGCAGTGGATGGAACTTCCTCGTCCAACAGAAAATTAAATAATTGCAGTGGAGGGAACCTACTCGTCTAACAGAAAATTATAAAATTGCAGTGGACGAAACCTCCTCGTCCAACAGAAAATTAGACCATTGCAGTGGACGGAACCTCCTCTTCCAACAGAAAATTAAATATGGCAGTGGACGAAACCTCCTCGTCCAATAGAAAATTAGACCATTGCAGTGGACGGAACCTCCTCGTCCATTTTTAAATTATAAAATTGCAGTGGAGGGAACCTCCTCGTCCAACATTATTTTCTTTTTCTTATTTCTTTCTTAACTATTATTTTTTTAGTCTCCCTGAAATATAATAACATAATAATAAAATTAGACTAAAATAAAATGAAGACGGACAAAAATGGGTGTTCACATTTGCCCCTATTTACTTGTTGCATACTAGAAGACATGATTAGTCGTGACTTTTCATGTATTGTAGTAATGAACAAGTAAAGAAAATGAACACATATTTTGTCCGACATAGCGTGATGAGCTCAAAAGAAAACCTCACGGTTTGAAAATAAAATTGCAGTGGATGGAACCTCCTCGTCCAACAGAAAATTAGACCATTGCAGTGGACGGAACCTCCTCGTCCATCATTAAATTATAAAATTGCAGTGGATTGAACCTCCTCGTCCAACAGAAAATTAGATATGCAATGGACGGAACCTCCTCGTCCAACAAAAAATTAAATATACAACGGACGGAACCTCCCCGTCCAACAGAAAATTAAATATGCATTGGACGAAACCTCCTCGTCCAACAGAAAATTAAATAATTGCAATGGAAGGAACCTCCTCGTCCAATAGAAAATTAAATATGATGGAACCTCCCCGTCCAACAGAAAATTAAATAATTGCAATGGACGGAACCTCCTCCTCCAACAGAAAATTAAATAATTGCAACGGACGAAACCTCCCCGTCCAACAGAAAATTAAATATGCAAGGGACGGAACCTCCTCGTCCAACAGAAAATTAAATATGTAATGGACGGAACCTCCTCGTCCAACAGAAAATTAAATATGCAGCAAGCCTCAGCACTCGAAAAATGTGATGGGCCTCTGATCACTCAAAATAAAATGCAGCGAGCCTTCGAGCTCGAAAATAAACTTGCAGTGAGCCTCAGAGCTTAAAAATTAAATTGCAGCGAGCCTCAGAGCTCGACAAAATTCAATCAGTAATCTGAAGCTAATAAGAATCCCTTCCTTTTGAAGACAGCGGAACCAAATGCTCCATGGAAAAACTTCCACCAACCAAACCCTTGTTCACCGACCACTCTGATCCGAGGCATCATTCATTCTTTTAACAACATGGGTCACCCAAGAATCTGATAACATATGAGGTGGATGTTACGTTTATTCTCCCAAGCTTATTTGCATCATTCTTTTGTTGTCCAGTGCATGCTATCTCTTCCATTGAATTTGAAATATTGAGCACTTTTGGTTCAAACCATTCATTGGTGTTACCATTAGAATTATCAAATCATACCATTAAACTTATATTTACTTTTGTTGAGACATGACCGTAGTGATTAAACATGAGAATGAACACGACATGGGAGTATGAAGGAAAAGCCTCTCGCCTTAATATGAGAATTTAGTTTGTTAAGAGAAAATAACAATATGAGAACAAAATTACAAAAGGGATCATGAAGATTAAAAGCAAAGATAAACAAAGAAAATTACGAGAATCACTTAAAATTTGCCCCAATGTTGGTCCTTTGATTTTCAATTAATTGATTCCCCACAGCCTTTTGATGACACAGATCTTGGCTTCTGTTTCTGATTCTTCAAACACACCTTCTTCAATCATTCCTTAACAATTTTGCCGCAGTATGCTCAGTCGGATAAAATGCCCTAATGTGGTGAGTGCTTGCAGAAGTGTTGGACCATATCCTCCCCCTACACCGCCTTTACAGGTTTTCAGCCTAAGGTTTATTTACCCTAATTTTTGCCTTGGTTGCCCTTTCGGGTTTTCAACCTAGCGAGCCTTTTCTTTTCTTTTGTTTTCATTGTTCTTTGCCCTAACTTTTGCCTAGGCCACCCTTTTGGGCTTTCAATCTAGCGGGCTCTATTTTTTTTTTTTTCAAGCATAGAACTTTTTCACAGCATCAGAGTTTACTGGCCTTGGTAACTCTTCCCCATCCATGTTTTGCAGAATCAAAGCTCCTCATGAGAATGCTTGTTTGACAATATAAGGACCTTCATAATCTGGTGCCCATTTTCCTAGGGCATCCTCCTGATTAAGGAGGATTGTGTTTAAAACCAAGTCTCCCAAGCAAAATTCTCTAGAGCGAACCATCTTACTGAAAGCTCTTGCCATTCTGCTTTGATACAATTGCCCGTGACAGATAGCTGCTAGTGTTTTCACTTCTATCATGTTCAACTGCTTATATCGAGTTTTAACCCACTCAGATTCTTCTAAATCTGCTTCCATCAAGACTCTTAGAGAAGGGAGTTCTACTTCGATAGGTGAGACAACCTCCATCCTGTATACCAAAGAGAAAGGGGTTGCCCCAGTGCTTGATCGTATATTAGTCCGATAAGCATGTAGAGCATATGGCAGCATTTCGTGCCAGTCTTTATAATTTACAACCATCTTGGCAACAATCTTCTTGATATTTTTGTTTGCTGCTTCAACTGCACCATTCATTTGAGGTCTATAAGGAGATGAATTGTGGTGTTTGACTTTGAAACCATCGCAAAAATTTTGAATCTCGGCACCATTAAGATTAGAAGCATTATCCGTGATTATCCTATCTAGGATCCCGTATCTACAGACGAGGTCTTTCTTGAGGAATTTGAGAAACACTTTTTGAGTTATGCTGGCATATGAAGCAGCTTCTACCCATTTTGTGAAATAGTCTATCGCTACCAAAATGAAACGATGACCATTGGAAGCCTTGGGATTGATGGGACCGATGATATCTATTCCCCACATCGAAAGAGGTCATGGGGATACTAAATTGTGCAGTGGAAATGGAGGTACATTGACCCGGTCTGCATACATATGACATTTTTGGCATTTACGAACATTCTCTATACAATCCGACTCCATAGTAGACCAATAATAGCCACTTCTCAAGACTTTCCGAGCCATCATGTGACCATTGGCATGGGTCCCACAGATTCCTTCTTGAACCTCGATCATGATCAACTTAGCATCACGAGCATTCACACATCTGAGTAGGGTACCATCATATCCTCTTTTATACAAGACTTCCTTGCTCAAGAAAAAGGCCATAGCCAGTCTTCGGATTGTCTTTCTATTTTCTTCGCTCGCTTTTGCCGAGTATTTCTTGTTCTGAATATATTGCTTGATATCATGATACCAAGGCTTACCATCCGGTTCTCCTTCCACATAGGCACAATAGGTCACGTATTGCTTTTACCTTGTTAAGGTCTACCTTTATTTCTTCTCTACTGACAACAAAGCCATGTAAATTCCCTGCGGATGCACCAAAAGTACATTTTACAGGGTTGAGCCGCAACTTGTACTTCCTTAGCCGCTCGAACAAATTTCGCAAAACTTCTACATGGCTTTCTTCTTCCTTGGACTTAGCCACTATATCATCAACATATACCTCTACCTCCTTGTCAATCATATCATGGAACAATGCTACCATAACATGTTGGTAAGTGGCCCCAGCATTCTTCAACCCAAATGGCATCACTTTGTAACAAAAAGTTCCCCAAGGAGTGATAAAAGTTGTCTTTTCTTTGTCATCATCATCCATGAGGATCTGATTGTACCCAAAATACCCATCCATGAAAGAAAACCTATGACTTCTGGCTGTATTGTCTACAAGGACATCAATATGAGGTAGCGGGAAATCATCCTTTGGAATGGCTTTATTCAGATCTCGGTAGTCCATACACATTCTGACCCTTCTATCCTTCTTTGGTACTGGAACAATATTAGCTACCCATTCCAGGTGTCTAGCTACTTCCAGAAAGCCAGCCTCTAACAGCTTGGTCACTTCTTCCTTCATCTTCAGCAACATCTTAGGGTGCATCCTCCTTAATTTTTGATTCTTTAGAACCACATCTGGGTACAAGGGAATTTTATGTGATGCTATCTCAGGATCTAAACCTGGCATATCTCTGTAGGACCATGTAAAAACTCCAGATACTCTTTGAATAGTGCAACCATTTCTTCACGCTCTGAGTTATCCACTACTTTCAACTCCTTTTTGTCTTCCTCGGTTCCCATATTGATCACTTCTGCAACCTCATCATTCGAGCTAATCCCTTCTTCTGACCGTTTTACCATATTTATGAACTCTTCAATGTCTTCTTCTTCCTCATCGGATTCAAGGTTGTATTCATCAATGGGCACGAGGGAATCAATAAATGAGTCTTCAAAGTTCCTCTCCTAAGGTAAATCTTTAGTGGAAGAAGTATTCCTGGAAGAAAAAGTCGGGAATAGGAGAAGTATAGGTGAGAGTCTTATGAAAGAAAAGCTTAAACAAAGTAAAGAAATGAAAGAGAGAGAAAAGAAACGATGGAACCAAAAGGAAAACACCAGACAAAGTGCTACATTCTCATCATATCTCAAACAAAGTAAACATCAGTTCATATTTAGTACAATAAGATAATTACTTCATGGAAATAACATCAACAAATGGTTCAGATCGCCAATTATTGACAACTTCATTGCTAGCAGGGAGATAGATGACATGGTTCTCGTCCAGCTCCTCTTCAAGTGTGCTGATAATGAAGTGATGGGAAAATAACTTTTCAGGACTGATAACTTCAGCAGCTACTGGGAAAGTCTCTGTCATAAGGGGAAGATACTTTCTCTCATCATCTTCTCCTTTCTTGTTCTGGAGAGTCATGAATTTCATCTTTTCTGTTAAGTAGGGTTGATACCCCAATCCATGCCTTCCTTCTCTCATAGCTGCTTCAATTGGTTGAGAGATCCCTTGAAGCTTAGGCCCTAGGCCTTTTCCTCTTTGACACCCATTCTTTTCCATGACGCGGATTGCTACTTCATTCACATTCTTCATTGGGGGCTCCCTTTTCTTGCTATCTGGCTTCAATACCTCAAAACTATACAGTGAATCATCTTCCATTTGCTTTGTACTTTCTACATAAGGTATTGTGGTGGGTTTTGTCAGCATAATTTGCTCTTCACCACGGACAGTAATCACGGACCCATCTTGAATATACTTCAAACACTGATGCAGAATCGATGGAACAACCCCTGCTTCATGAATCCAAGGCCTTCCCAGAAGCATTGTATAAGCTGGTTGAATCTCCATGACTTGAAAGAGGACAGAAAAACAACTAGGCCCTATTTCAAGGGATAGAGTTATCTCCCCTAAGATTCCTCTTGCTGTCCCATCAAAGGCTCGTACAATCATTTCTTGTGGTGTCAAATCTGCCATGCTTATGTTTAGTTGCTCGAGTGTGGACATTGGAACCACATTCAATGCCGAACCACCATCTACAAGCACCTTTGCAATCGCAAACCCTTTACACTTTAGGGTAACGTGTAAGGCTTTGGTACTAATGCGGGATTTAGAAGCCACTTCGTCTTCCGAGAAAGTAATCATGTTGACACGCTTTATTGGGTCCACCATATTTACCACATTCTCCAGAGTGACGTCAGGCTTGACATACGCTTCATTCAACATCTTCAATAATGCCTTACGATGCGACTCTGATGTCAAGACAAGCGATAAAAGAGATATCCTTGATGGAGTTTTCTTTAGCTGTTCTACCACATCATATTCACTTTGCTTCATGATCTTCAGAAACTCTTCTTCTTCTTTTCCTTTTCCTTCATCCATGGTGTCCTTTTCTTTGGATTCCTTCATCATTTCTTCTTCAACAGGGCTGTAGCATCGCCCACTCCTTGTAATGCCTCCAATTCTCACAATATTAGTAACTTGGGCTTTCGAAGTCTCTCCCACAGCTCCAGCGAGTTCAACCTTCTATTCATAATTCCATGGTACCGCATGTGTATCATCATAAACAAAAGGAGTTGGCTTCTTCACCCTTACAATGACTCTTTCTGGGGCTGAAGCTTTGTTCATGGGTGGTACTCAGAGTACAACGTTTTCAACTACATTGACTTCTTCGGCAGCACCCCGTCTAGCTTGAATCACCCCTAAGGTGAGTAATCTCTGAACCCGGACTTTGAAATCCCAACAAGTTTCGATTTCGTGCCGCACTAGCCCATGATGATAGTCACACCTTAGATCTTTGGCATACCTCATTTCTTCTCTCGGAATTCTTACTGGTGCAACAATGTTGTATCCCGCCTTCTTTAGTTCTTCGAAGATCTTTTGCATTGGAACTCGCAATTCCAGTACCTTCCTGATTGGGGACCCTCTTACCTCCAAATTGTTCACCCAATTTCCATCATTATGATTCGAGATCTAAGTGATCATCTTTTATTTTATGTAAAAAAAAGTTTTGCCTTATGAAAATATAACAAAAATGAAACATTTGAAGTGTTTAGTAACAATATAGTCATATGAAGATTACTAGTGTGTCATGCATTTCAGCATATGACACGAAACAATGAAATAGGAACCCTACGATACGCCATTTTTGAAACAGACATAAGAACTCATATAGCAAACATCATACTATCTCATTCAGTTTCAATATCCATGGATTTTCTTTTCCTCATAAACAGAGACACAAAAATAAGAATGTCAAGAGAAACTCATGAATAATATCAACAAAGAGAACAAGGATTTCCAAAATGAGAGCAGAATAACAATGATTTTGCTTTCTCCTAGTAGTAAAATATTAAGATCAAAACCTTTACATTTCAATTTCACTGACTCTTTTAACTCTCTCTTCTGTTGAAAATTTGGAACCACTCTAATGACAGAGAAGAGAAAAGAACTCAAATCCCTAATCTCTTTTCTTCACAAAGAAAATATCAGATAAAAATCTCTCTCTCCTTGTGTCTTCGTATCATTCCTCCCTCTCGCCTCTCGATTTTTTTCTCCCCTCCTTCTATCTTCGCGTCTCAATTTATAGATGGAGGAGAGGGCTTCATGCTTCTCCTTACCCAGCAGCTTCAAGGTTGCTCCCACGAAATCCGGAGCTTGGGCAGCTCTGAGCAGAGATCGCGTGTGTCCAGATGGAGGTGCCGCGAGCAGAGGAAAGGAGGCAATTTGATGTGAAGGTTGCGTGTTTGAAGAGAGAAGGAAGTGTGGTGCGGTTAAGAGAGTGGAGGAGATGAGGGGGAAGAAGGACCAATGGGTAGAGGAGGTGTGGGGCAGTTGGAGAGTGGGAGGAGGAAGTGTGGTGCGGTTAAGAAAGTGGAGGAGATGAGGGAGAAGAAGGAACGATGGGTAGAGGAGGTGTAGGGGCGGTTGGAGAGTGGAGGGGGAAGATAGGTTTTGTCTGATATGTAAAATGGGGTTTTTTTAGGGTTAGGAGTGGTAACTCAATCTTCTTTCTTCTCTTTTTGTGGATTGTTCTTTTCTCCTTCTTTTCCTCCTCCTTTCTTCATTATTTTCTTTTTCTTCTTTCTTTCTTCACTACTATTTTTTTGGCCTCCAGTTTGAAAAATTGCAGTGGACGAAACTTCCTCGTCCAACAGAAAATTAGATAATTGCAGTGGACGGAACCTCCTCGTCCAATAGAAATTTATAAAATTACAGTGGACGGAATCTCCTCGTCCAACAGAAAATTATAAAATTGTAGTGGACGGAACCTCCTCGTCCAACAGAAAATTAGACCATTGCAGTGGACGGAACCTCCTCGTCCATCATTAAATTATAAAATTGCAGTGGACGGAACCTCCTCGTCCAACAGAAAATTAGATCATTGCAGTGGACGAAACCTCCTCGACCAACATTAAATTATAAAATTGCAGTGGATGGAACCTCCTCGTCCAACAGAAAATTAGATCATTGCAGTGGAGGGAACCTCCTCGTCCAACAGAAAATTAGATCATTGCAGTGGAGGGAACCTCCTCGTCCAACATTATTTTCTTTTTCCTCTTTCTTTCTTCACTATTATTTTTTTAGTCTCCCTGAAATATAATAACATAATAATAAAATTAGAATAAAATAAAATGAAGACGGACAAAAATGGGTGTTCACAATAATCATATCCTTCGTAGAGAATTCCACGAGGGAGAACTGATGCTACTCTACAACTCAATGTTGCGGTTATTTCCATGAAAACTCAAGTCTAGATGGTCTCGACTATACAAAGTTATGAATGTGTTTCCATATGGTGTCGTCGAGGTTTGGAACCAGGAACGTGGAACATTTAAAGTCAATGGACAGAGGTTGAAGCACTACCTTAGAGAACATCCACTTCAAAAAGAGGTTGCACTTTCCCTCCTCAATCCAACAACCAAGGATTGAAGGGACTATGGTAAAGCTTAGGATCGTAAATAAGCGCTTCTTGGGAGGCAACCCAAGCTTTCTTTCTCTTTTTAATTTGTTTTTGAATTTTGTTTTAAATAATTTGAGAAGATTAAGATAATAAAGATCACAAATGAATAGTTTTGCCAAGTATTTTTCAGGTTAAGAAGGCATGAAGAGCAAAAAGGCATGGGAAAAATGAAGTCAGAGGAGATCATGGCCTGGCCCTGATGTCCATCAAGGCCATGATGAAAAAAAAGGGCCAGAATTGATCACGGCTAGGCCATAATGGCCATCACGGTCCTAATGAAGATCAGTTGTTCATCAGAATTTATCACGACCTGCCTGTGATGAGGGTCATGGCCGTGACAGGACACAGTTGAAGACCAGATTTGGTAACGTCCCAACCGTGATATGCATCACGACCGTGATGGAATGAGCCCAGCAGAAGCAGAATGGATCACGGCCTGCCCGTGATTAAGGTCACGGCCGTGATGATGCCAAGAAAGAAACCCGAATTGGTCACGGCCCAGCCGTGATGGCACTCAAGGGCTTGATGAAAGAAAACCCAAGGTCTGAATCAATCACGGTCTGCCCGTGATATAGGTCACGACTGTGACGCATGCAGAGCCCAGTTTTAAAAACGCAAAAATCCCCTCCCTCTACTCAAACACGCACATAAACCCTATTCTTCTTCTTCTACCTCTCTTCTTCTACCTCCATAGCCACCATCTCAAGTTCAAGCTCCATCCTTCCTTCACCCAAACTTCATCCCCACATCACTCCTACATACATCCATCATCACCTCTCTTCTCCTATTTGTAACACCCTAGTTTTACACCTATGATTAATTATTTTATTTGGATGTTTAAGTTTATTTTGTGATGTGGTTTAGTTTGAGTAATTAAATTACTCTCTTCAAATTATTTTATTGGGTGCGTTAGCACTGACTTATTTCAGTGAATGCACGCTTACTAGACAATAATTTATGTTATTGTCACGATTATTACCAGTATAGAAAAATATTTTAAATAATATGATTAAGAGAAAATCATTTTTATATTCTCATTCTATTTAATTTTAGAGTTAAAAATATTTTGGTTTGACATTTATCGGAGATTAAATTTTGGACTTAGTATTTTCTTAGTTGATCAGTTCAACTATTAATCTTTACTCTAACTTGAATTTCGAAACATATCTTTATCAATCTTTATTTTTAGATTCCAAAAAGTAAAAACATGTTTATTTTAGGCCTAATATTTATCACTCATTTTGTACCTATCACTAAGTAACTGGTTTAAAAACTCAATTTTCTCACTTTTCTCTCTCTCTTTCTCGACGCTCTCCCTCTTGAGTAACTGGTTTATGGTTAATGTTGACTTAGTGAGTCCGAGGATTAACGGAAAAATATATAGGGTAGTTTTCCTTAAGCTGAATGGAAATAGTAAAGAGGAGTTCTTGAGTGAAACTAAGTTGTTAGAAAGGTTTAAGAATTATGATTTTAGATAATTTAAACTGAAGTGATTCCCTTTGGTTGTAGTTGCATGGAGGAATGTAATCGTATCCTTTAAGATTGAAATGAATGACTACGATATAATTTGGAGTGGTGGAATATATTCAAAGGAAACTAAGACAACAATTGTATACTTTGGGTTGAAAGTTGATATACGTGGTTAAGTTAGTGTTGAACTTGATGTTCCTTGTGAGGATAAGGTGTTGAAGAAGTTTTGCTAGCAGACAAATTTTGAGGCAAGAAGTGATTAAGTTTTGATCATGTCCTTCGAGTGTGGTAAGCTATGGCGACATGTTTATAATCTTTGAGGTCTTATTCTGGTAAATATGTGGTTGATGATCCATAGTGGAAACTGGACATTTTAAATCCAAGATTGCTATTGGGGAGTGTCCACCTGGATTTCTTGGCTTTGTTTTTGTGCAACTCGTAGAAGTAATGGTCTTAGAGAAACTCTATTTTATAATCTCTTTTCTCGACTGCAAATATATAAGATAAGGGCAGATATGATACAAGCATTTCCTTGCATAAGTGATAGAGCTATGTCTTTAGATGGAGGAATTATTAGGAGTTGTGTATTTTCCTTGGACTATAGGATAGATGTGCATGGGAAATTTTTAAACCAGGGATACTAAAGGGGCTTGAGAACCAAATTGAAAATGAGAGGCAAATAAAGGATATGAAATCGAAGTAGGCAAAAGATTCGAGAGGAATTAAGAAGAGAAGAAATTATGTTGGATGTGGTAAGATTCAATTTCAATAAGATTGAATTTCTTAGGTTTTTGGCGCAAAGTTTATCATGTGCAAATCAGGAATGTTATTACATTTTGATTGGAGACTTGAAAAGTGTGAATTTGATAGAACTAGAAGAGTAGACTAAGCCCAAATGAACTAAGACTATGATTGCATCTCTTGAGTAGAAGGTTAATTGATGTTATGGTAAAGATAGTGTTGGTTTTAATGTTAGTTGTGAAAGTTGGATATTGGAGAAAGTTTTTCTAATGGATCTATATTGAGAAGTGAAGAGATTAAGCGTTGATTTTGTTCTTTGAAGTGTAATAGACTAAGGTGAAATGTCGAAGGTAGTGGAGATAATGCGGTAGTGAAAAGTCTCGAGGATAAATATAATGGCATAAGAATCGATCATGTTATAGAGTTATAGATGAAAGGAATGAAGCGAAGAGAATACAAAGCAAGATTTTAGAGTTAAGGTGTGATTACAACATCCTGTTTAGTTTTGAGCTACGAAATTTCGAGGACGAAATTTTTTTAAGAGGGGTAGTAATGTAACACCCTAATTTTACACCTATGATTAATTATTTTATTTGGATGTTTAAGTTTATTTTGTGATGTGGTTTAGTTTGAGTAATTAAATTACTCTCTTCAAATTATTTTATTGGGTGCGTTAGCACTGACTTATTTCAGTGAATGCACGCTTACTAGACAATAATTTATGTTATTGTCACTATTATTACCGGTACAGAAAAATATTTTAAATAATATGATTAAGGGAAAAGAATTTTCATATTCTCATTCTATTTAATTTTAGAGTTAAAAATATTTTGGTTTGACATTTATCGGAGATTAAATTTTGGACTGAGTGTTTTCTTAGTTGATCAGTTCAACTATTAATCTTTACTCTAACTTGAATTTCGAAACATATCTTTATCAATCTTTATTTTTAGATTCCAAAAAGTAAAAACATGTTTATTTTAGGCCTAATATTTATCACTCATTTTGTACCTATCACTAAGTAACTGGTTTAAAAACTCAATTTTCTCAATTTTCTCTCTCTCTTTCTCGACGCTCTCCCTCTTTTTCTCTTTTCTTCTCTGCTTTTTCTTCTTTCTTTCTTTCTTCTTCCTCCCACCTCAACTTCATCTTCCTCCTTCCTCTTACCATAGCAGCACCGCCCACCCCACCAGGAAGCTCGCCGGCCGCCGCTCAACGTAGGGAGGAGGAGATGCGATGGTGCCACCGCCTACACGGGTTGCTGCCGCGTAATCGTCGCTCCACCGCAGTAAGCACCGCGTGCTGCCGTCTCCATGGTGGTTTTCACTATGTGAGTTGTTTTAAGCTTTCTTCTTCCTTTCTATGAAGCTTAGCTTCACTTTATGGATCATGGTTGTTGTAGGGGAGTGTTCCACCGCCACTGCCACCTCGTCGGAATCGCGTCCGCCGCCGCGAGGAGCACCACAGCACCACCTTCAAGTTATCTTCTTCCTTGGGTGAGTCAAAACCCTCTCTTGTGTCTCAGATTCAAAACCCCCAAAATCTGATTTTGAAACCCTAACCCTAACCCTAACCCTTTGATTTCAGATTTTAATCTTGAAATTTAAGGTTGTTTTATGAAATTGGGACTGTGAATTTGTGTTTCCCTAAACCAATTTCATTATTCTTTAGTTAAAATGAGTTTTCCCTAAATTATATTTAGGAGCCCTAAACCCCAATTTGATTTCATTTGAATTTGGTTCTGTTTTTATGAAATTAATTATGATTTAGTGCAATTAGGACTCTTAATTGATGATTCCCAAGTTCTTTTTCATGATCCTATAATCAAAACAAAGTTTCCTTAAAGGGTATTGTGAAGCGTGAGCTTCAAACATGATTTTCTTTAAAAATAACCTTGTTTGGTAAAAAGATTAAGTGTTTAGAATAAATTAGAATGTGTGTTTGATTATATGTAATTGATTTCTTGATTTCTGGTTGTTGCGCGTTGTTGGATTTACTCTCTGAGAAGTTTGGACACAGCTATGCTTGCTTGATGGAGTAGATATGAGCTAACGTGAGCATTAAGACGAGGATCCTTTACTTGTCTTCAAAGGTAAGGGGAGCTTGCCTGAGGGATTTTTCTCAATAACCATTTGCTTGTAGTGTAGTCTGTATAATTAATGTGGTTGTGGTTATCTGTTTATGTGGTTTATGTTGTGTTGTTTATCTGTGTATCGGTGTTTGATCTGCTTTTAAGCTATTTGATTATCTGCAGTTGTATATTATATTGCTATGATGCATGATCTGCCTGGTGATATAATTCTGATAATTGTTGTTGAATGTTGCTTGCGAGTGTTGTTTGAGAAGGCTGACAGTGGTCAATGCACAACCGATTAATCAGATAAAAGCTTTAATAAGCTGTGTAAATTATATTCAATGTTTTATGGGAAATATTGGAATATAATAGTGGTGGCAAATATTATTTTGGAAAAATAATGAGTTTTGAGAAATATTATTATTTTTGATGATTTATTAGTGTAAAAGTAATTTATGAGTCACAATAAGAGCGAAACCGTGAAAATGTTTCTGTACTGCTAATTTTTATGTAAGAAAGTTTGCAATATTATACAAAGTTATTTTATGAAATTAATTGTTGAAAAGAATTTAATGATGATTTTAGAAAATTGTTTAAGTGAAAAAAGCTAAGTTTGGCTTAAAAAGCTTTAAAAGTGATAATTGACAGGCAAATCTAGAGAAGTGTAGAAGGCAAGTGTTTTGAAATGGCAGTACAAATTTTAAGAAAGTTAAAACCTCAAGTGACTCACCTTTGTGAAAACTAAGTTTTATTATTTAACGATTTTATTAATGAATTTCCATTTTTGAAAAGAATCTCTGAAAATCAAAAGTTAATTCAACAGTGTTGAGAGTGTTGTGGAACTTAGTAACCGAGACGTCGGGGTACTAAGGTTCTGTGTTGTTATGGACATGAGGTCCTTTGGACTTTGAGGTCCTGTACCGTATACGTGGTGTATACCGTATTGAAACATTGAAGATGTTTTCTAGTACCACGAACCTAAGACCGGTGCACCGGTCGAGAGGTGTCATGATTGAGCACTCGGACGGTGAGGTCCTGTGTTGTGATAAAAGTTTTAAAGGTGTTTTACAACTATGTGAGTCGTTAGCCATTTTGAGCTTCGGCAAAGGAAAGATCGAACACAAAGAAAAATGACGAGAATAAAATGTTTTGCATGCATATTCGGAAGACGTGCCTACGAGGTTAATCATGATATCTTGGTGATATTCATGTCTCGACGTATTTGTTAATCATGATATCTTTATGATATTCTTGAAATCGACGTGTTCATTGTGCCTTTGGGCAATCGACGTACAATGAAATTCATTGTGCCCAAGGCAATCGACGTACAATGAAATCAGGGTATTTTATGATATTCATGTAATCGACGTATTCATTGCGCCTTTAGGCAATCGACGTATAATGAAATTCATTACGCCTTGGGCAATCGACGTGCAATGGAAAAATCCGTAAATCGACGTTCTCACTGTTCCGGACAGTGGGCTATGGTAAAATCGACGTGCCTCTATTGGCAAAAATCGACGTGCCTCTTTTGGCAATCGAGCTTGATCAGCTCATTTTAAATGACGTTGGGGGTCTCCAGAGATTAGGTATGAATGTTTAGATGATGTTTTGAAGTGTTCATGCATAGTTTTCCAACGTTGATGTTTGGGGTGTGGAACCCATTGATAAATTATTAGCTTATAAATGTTTGTGTGATAAATGTATATGTGTTATGTGGTGTCGTGCATTTAGTTATTGTGTTAAATTCATATATTGGCGTCTCACCCTTACAGATATTTCAGGTTTCTTCTGGTTTACTATTGTACCCTGGGTACTTTAACACAGATGGTGCAGAGAAGTCTTTCTACGTCATTCAGAGACTTAGATCTAGTTGCAATATGAGGTATTAATTGTGGAATGATCACGTGAGTTTTCCTCAGGAATAACTTTTAGAATGACCAGCTTAGGGTTTGATACTTAGATTATTTTTGATAAGTATGTATTAAAATGGAATGTTTGTGGCTCGGAGAGCTTATCTTTTGAATGAAAATCAAAGCTATTTCTTTTGGTCTTGTACAGCTTATGGATATTGGTCTTGTACAGCGTATGGATATAACATATATTTTTTTAGCATATTACTACTTGGTTGTATTTGGTGTAAATGGAATTCTGGAATGAAAATGTAATTATTTTAGCAGGTGTTCTTTTACCTGGGATGTCCGAATTACAGAGGAGACTCTGTCGAAATTTTCATAAAAATACTAGCTTTTATTCAAGTATATTCTTTAAATTAAATAGGCTTGCCAGGCTATGATAGTAAGTCTGTGTGCCGATCAAGGCTTAGGTGTGGAGTCGTGACAAAATTTTATACCCAATTTCAGACACTTATGTACTTATATAAATTATTTTCCGAAAGCACCAGCAAATTATCTTTTAGTTTTATTTCCGCGTGTTTAAAAAGTAATGCCCAAGGGGGGGTGTTACAAGGTGGTATTAGAGCTGGTCGAGTCTTTCGGGATCTTTGGGGAATAGGTCTGTTAAGTTTTTGTTGTGTGATCTCTGGTTGGTTCTTGTTTGAATTGTTTCTTGTTGAAGCAATGTGTGTTGACGCACAAGTATATGTTTTGTTGATGGTTTTTCAAGGGTTTTATGTCCTGGGAGACCTTAGATCTTGAATGTTACTTGGGTTCGGATATGACATTTGATTATCCTTGCGAATCGTGTCAGACATTCGAAACAAGGTGTTTGTGTATAGGGTTTTTCCGGGAGTGTTCCCTGGAAATATTCTAGGTTTATGGTTAGCAAAGGACATTGACTTTTGATTGATCTAGTTTCTGGATTCGGTCAGATCTCTGTCGCTTTGTGTAGGATGTTGCCTACAAAGTTGAAACGAGTTGGACGACTCGATTCAACTGAAAGATCGGTGGTCTGAACCGTTTGTTAGACCGAGTGTTTTCCTGGTGAAGCACCAATTGTTGTGTGGAGGTTGTGTTACCGGGTGGATTTCTGACAGCTAGGTAAAAGAACGAATTATGAATAAGTATTCTCTAACTTGCGTAGTTGATTTAGTAAATCTATTTCGAGGAGTTGTCGACTACTCAAAGATCGACTTGAAGACGAGTTAGTACCAGATTGGAGCGATGACCTATCTAAGGTTTTGCGACGTCAACTCAGTTTATGAAGAAAGATCAACTCTTAGTATGTTTGATCGATTGATTAAGTTGTTCGGGATTGTACCCAATTCAAGGTGGTCATATTAAGCTTGACTAGAAAGACGTGTATGTTGGTTGGAACCAAGATGAATCGAATGGATTTTCGATCTGGGGTGAGTGTCTTGTGATTAAGGAACTCTTCACTGTACCCTTTGATTCTCTTGTATTTGTCAGTTGACATTTATTTCTCAAATCCTATGATTGTATTAGATAATCACAACAGTGAGGTTTGTGTGGGTCAGACAAATTTTCTGATTTTAATTTGGATTCTGTCAAGACTCATGAATTAGTTATGCTAATTCATAAATTTTCAGTTATTCATTTCTCTGTTTGTGAGAAGTCGTACTCACACTTCTAAATAATCCTCAATGTATTAGACATTTGAGTGAATTGATTTAACGGAACCCATTGGTCTGGATGCTTTCACATTTTGTTGAGAAAAGTGGTTATGACTATTTCTTGAGTTATAACCCAGATAATTTCGTGATAGCCGAAGTTTCTTAGTGAAACCTAGTTTCGTCACTTCTATTTTTGGTATAGGTGAAAGTCATCATTTTGTAAATTCTTTGTATTAAGAATAAGAATTAATCCTCTTGGGATTAGAAATTATTCACTCCCTGATTATTTGAATCCGCTGGAAGATTCTTGTGGAAGAATGAACTTTATTATATTCATGTTTGTAAATGTGTATTGATCATGCATTTTTACACCCACGAACCTGATGGAAGGATCTTTTTCCATACTGGATGTTCCTGTATCCTTCAATTTGTGAAATTCTTTTCTATGCTTATGTGAAAGTGAAATCAAGAAAAATTTCTTTTCTTGAGAAATTCTTTTATGATCACCAAGGTTATGTCTTATTACGGTTTGAAAGTATTTGTTGTCATTGATCATCTTAATTCTACGTATTCTCCAAATGTCGTTGATGTGTGACTTATCTCATTCGTCATGAGTTGGATATCTCCACATCAAGGTGTACAATTGAAACCTTCCTTATTAAGATGTTGACATTCCTTCAATCTTTGTTATGAGTTTTCTGAAGACCTACATGAGTCTTGTTTCGATCCAAGTGATCGTTGATCGACTGGTGAAGTCTACACCCTTCTTGTAAGTCAAGATCCACTATGTAGTGTTAGTGAATCGAATAATGTATCAGATGATTGTTCAGACTTCGTGGAGTATCTTCTAGTGTTGTTTCAGATGAAAAACGGAAGTTTATCAACGGGTGTCAGTTAAGTTTACTTTAAGTGTTGAGACTAAGTCCAACTGATCATCCTCAGTGGGATGGATAAGGAATGAGGTGACCTATCTTTAGCAGGTTAGTTGGGAGATAGGGTGGTACTTAATTTTTGTCATATCTATGGTAGGACGAACCAGAGTTGATAGGAGTTTCGTTAATGTATAGATGTGAATGGTATTATGAGAACCCTTAAGTTCAACATCATTGAGTGAGATGATTACGGTGGATCTTATCATGATCGAGGCAGATATATCATTAAAGGAATTTAAAGTAGTGATCAACGTTTATGGTTAATGTTGACTTAGTGAGTCCGAGGATTAACGGAAAAATATATAGGGTAGTTTTCCTTAAGCTGAATGGAAATAGTAAAGAGGAGTTCTTGAGTGAAACTAAGTTGTTAGAAAGGTTTAAGAATTATGATTTTAGATAATTTAAACTGAAGTGATTCCCTTTGGTTGTAGTTGCATGGAGGAATGTAATCGTATCCTTTAAGATTGAAATGAATGACTACGATATAATTTGGAGTGGTGGAATATATTCAAAGGAAACTAAGACAACAATTGTATACTTTGGGTTGAAAGTTGATATACGTGGTTAAGTTAGTGTTGAACTTGATGTTCCTTGTGAGGATAAGGTGTTGAAGAAGTTTTGCTAGCAGACAAATTTTGAGGCAAGAAGTGATTAAGTTTTGATCATGTCCTTCGAGTGTGGTAAGCTATGGCGACATGTTTATAATCTTTGAGGTCTTATTCTGGTAAATATGTGGTTGATGATCCATAGTGGAAACTGGACATTTTAAATCCAAGATTGCTATTGGGGAGTGTCCACCTGGATTTCTTGGCTTTGTTTTTGTGCAACTCGTAGAAGTAATGGTCTTAGAGAAACTCTATTTTATAATCTCTTTTCTCGACTGCAAATATATAAGATAAGGGCAGATATGATACAAGCATTTCCTTGCATAAGTGATAGAGCTATGTCTTTAGATGGAGGAATTATTAGGAGTTGTGTATTTTCCTTGGACTATAGGATAGATGTGCATGGGAAATTTTTAAACCAGGGATACTAAAGGGGCTTGAGAACCAAATTGAAAATGAGAGGCAAATAAAGGATATGAAATCGAAGTAGGCAAAAGATTCGAGAGGAATTAAGAAGAGAAGAAATTATGTTGGATGTGGTAAGATTCAATTTCAATAAGATTGAATTTCTTAGGTTTTTGGCGCAAAGTTTATCATGTGCAAATCAGGAATGTTATTACATTTTGATTGGAGACTTGAAAAGTGTGAATTTGATAGAACTAGAAGAGTAGACTAAGCCCAAATGAACTAAGACTATGATTGCATCTCTTGAGTAGAAGGTTAATTGATGTTATGGTAAAGATAGTGTTGGTTTTAATGTTAGTTGTGAAAGTTGGATATTGGAGAAAGTTTTTCTAATGGATCTATATTGAGAAGTGAAGAGATTAAGCGTTGATTTTGTTCTTTGAAGTGTAATAGACTAAGGTGAAATGTCGAAGGTAGTGGAGATAATGCGGTAGTGAAAAGTCTCGAGGATAAATATAATGGCATAAGAATCGATCCTGTTATAGAGTTATAGATGAAAGGAATGAAGCGAAGAGAATACAAAGCAAGATTTTAGAGTTAAGGTGTGATTACAACATCCTGTTTAGTTTTGAGCTACGAAATTTCGAGGACGAAATTTTTTTAAGAGGGGTAGTAATGTAACACCCTAGTTTTACACCTATGATTAATTATTTTATTTGGATGTTTAAGTTTATTTTGTGATGTGGTTTAGTTTGAGTAATTAAATTACTCTCTTCAAATTATTTTATTGGGTGCGTTAGCACTGACTTATTTCAGTGAATGCACGCTTACTAGACAATAATTTATGTTATTGTCACTATTATTACCGGTACAGAAAAATATTTTAAATAATATGATTAAGGGAAAAGAATTTTCATATTCTCATTCTATTTAATTTTAGAGTTAAAAATATTTAGGTTTGACATTTATCGGAGATTAAATTTTGGACTGAGTGTTTTCTTAGTTGATCAGTTCAACTATTAATCTTTACTCTAACTTGAATTTCGAAAACATATCTTTATCAATAATTATTTTTAGATTCCAAAAAGTAAAAACATGTTTATTTTAGGCCTAATATTTATCACTCATTTTGTACCTATCACTAAGTAACTGGTTTAAAAACTCAATTTTCTCACTTTTCTCTCTCTCTTTCTCGACGCTCTCCCTCTTTTTCTCTTTTCTTCTTTGCTTTTTCTTCTTTCTTTCTTTCTTCTTCCTCCCACCTCAACTTCATCTTCCTCCTTCCTCTTACCATAGCAGCACCGCCCACCCCACCAGGAAGCTCGCCGGCCGCCGCTCAACGTAGGGAGGAGGAGATGCGATGGCGCCACCGCCTACACGGGTTGCTGCCGCGCAATCGTCGCTCCACCGCAGTAAGCACCGCGCGCCGCCGTCTCCATGGTGGTTTTCACTATGTGAGTTGTTTTAAGCTTTCTTCTTCCTTTCTATGAAGCTCAGCTTCACTTTATGGATCATGGTTGTTGTAGGGGAGTGTTCCACCGCCACTGCCACCTCGCCGGAATCGCGTCCGCCGCCGCGAGGAGCACCACAGCACCACCTTCAAGTTATCTTCTTCCTTGGGTGAGTCAAAACCCTCTCTTGTGTCTCAGATTCAAAACCCCCAAAATCTGATTTTGAAACCCTAACCCTAACCCTTTGATTTCAGATTTTAATCTTGAAATTTAAGGTTGTTTTATGAAATTGGGACTGTGAATTTGTGTTTCCCTAAACCAATTTCATTATTCTTTAGTTAAAATGAGTTTTCCCTAAATTGTATTTAGGAGCCCTAAACCCCAATTTGATTTCATTTGAATTTGGTTCTGTTTTTATGAAATTAATTATGATTTAGTGCAATTAGGACTCTTAATTGATGATTCCCATGTTCTTTTTCATGATCCTATAATCAAAACAAAGTTTCCTTAAAGGGTATTGTGAAGCGTGAGCTTCAAACATGATTTTCTTTAAAAATAACCTTGTTTGGTAAAAAGATTAAGTGTTTAGAATAAATTAGAATGTGTGTTTGATTATATGTAATTGATTTCTTGATTTCTGGTTGTTGCGCGTTGTTGGATTTACTCTCTGAGACGTTTGGACACGGCTATGCTTGCTTGATGGAGTAGATATGAGCTAACGTGAGCATTAAGACGAGGATCCTTTACTTGTCTTCAAATGTAAGGGGAGCTTGCCTGAGGGATTTTTCTGAATAACCATTTGCTTGTAGTGTAGTTCGTATAATTTATCTGGTTGTGGTTATCTGTTTATGTGGTTTATGTTGTGTTGTTTATCTGTGTATCGGTGTTTGATCTGCTTTTAAACTATTTGATTATCTGCAGTTGTATATTATATTGCTATGATTCATGATCTTCCTGGTGATATAATTCTGATAATTGTTGTTGAATGTTGCTTGTGAGTGTTGTTTGAGAAGCCTGACAGTGGTCAGTGCACAACCGATTAATCAGATAAAAGCTTTAGTAAGCTGTGTAAATTATATTCAATGTTTTATGGGAAATGTTGGAATATAATAGTGGTGGCAAATATTATTTTGGAAAACTAATGAGTTTTGAGAAATATTATTATTTTTGATGATTTATTAGTGTAAAAGTAATTTATGAGTCACAATGAGAGCGACACCGTGAAAATGTTTTTGTACTGCTAATTTTTATGTAAGAAAGTTTGCAATATTATACAAAGTTATTTTATGAAATTAATTGTTGAAAAGAAGTTAATGATGATTTTAGAAAATTGTTTAAGTGAAAAAGCTAAGTTTTGGCTTAAAAAGCTTTAAAAGTGATAATTGACAGGCAAATCTAGAGAAGTGTAGAAGGCAAGTGTTTTGAAATGGCAGTACATATTTTAAGAAAGTTAAAACCTCAAGTGACTCACCTTTGTGAAAACTAAGTTTTATTATTTAACGATTTTATTAATGAATTTCCATTTGGAAAAGAATCTCTGAAAATCAAAAGTTAATTCAACAGTGTTGAGAGTGTTGTGGAACTTAGTAACCGAGACGTCGGGGTACTAAGGTTCTGTGTTGTTATGGACATGAGGTCCTTTGGACTTTGAGGTCCTGTACCGTATACGTGGTGTATACCGTATTGAAACATTGAAGATGTTTTCTAGTACCACGAACCTAAGACCGGTGCACCGGTCGAGAGGTGTCGTGATTGAGCACTCGGACGGTGAGGTCCTGTGTTGTGATAAAAGTTTTAAAGGTGTTTTAATACTATGTGAGTCATAAGCCATTTTGAGCTTCGACAAAGGAAAGATCGAACACAAAGAAAAATGATGAGAATAAAATGTTTTGCATGCATATTCGGCAGAAGTGCCTACGAGGTTAATCATGATATCTTGGTGATATTCATGTCTCGACGTATTTGTTAATCATGATATCTTTATGATATTCTTGAAATCGACGTGTTCATTGTGACTTTGGGCAATCGACGTACAATGAAATTCATTGTGCCCAAGGCAATTGACGTACAATGAAATCAGGGTATTTTATGATATTCATGTAATCGACGTATTCATTGCGCCTTTAGGCAATCGACGTATAATGAAATTCATTACGCCTTGGGCAATCGACGTGCAATGGAAAAATCCGTAAATCGACGTTCTCACTGTTCCGGACAGTGGGCTATGGTAAAATCGACGTGCCTCTGTTGGCAAAAAACGACGTGCCTCTTTTGGCAATCGAGCTTGATCAGCTCATTTTAAATGACGTTGGGGGTCTCCAGAGATTAGGTATGAATGTTTAGATGATATTTTGAAGTGTTCATGCATAGTTTTCCAACGTTGATGTTTGGGGTGTGGAACCCATTGATAAATTATTAGCTTATAAATGTTTGTGTGATAAATGTATATGTGTTATGTGGTGTCGTGCATTTAGTTATTGTGTTAAATCCATATATTGGCGTCTCACCCTTACAGATATTTCAGGTTTCTTCTGGTTTGCTATTGTACCCTGGGTACTTTAACACAGATGGTGCAGAGAAGTCTTTCTACGTCATTCAGAGACTTAGATCTAGTTGCTTGATGAGGTATTAATTGTGGAATGATCATGTGAGTTTTCCTCAGGAATAACTTTTAGAATGACCAGCTTAGGGTTTGAGACTTAGATTATTTTTGATAAGTATGTATGAGTATGGGTCAGAGAGCCTTTATTTTAAAATGGAATGTGTATGGCTCGGAGAGCATATCTTTTGAATGAAAATCTAAGCTGTTTCTTTTGGTCTTGTACAGCTTATGGATATAATATATATATTTTTTAGCATATTACTACTTGGTTGTATTTGGTGTAAATGGAATTATGGAATGAAAATGTAATTATTTTAGCAGGTGTTCTTTTACCTGGGATGTGCGAATTACAGAAGAGACTCTGTCGAAATTTTCGTAAAAATACTAGCTTTTATTCAAGAATATTCTTTAAATTAAATAGGCTTGCCAGGCTATGATAATAAGTCTGTGTGTCGATCAAGGCTTAGGTGTGGAGTCGTGACAAAATTTTATACCCAATTTCAGACACTTATGTACTTATATAAATTATTTTCCGAAAGCACCAGTAAATTATCTTTTAGTTTTATTTCCGCGTGTTTAAAAACTAATGCCCAAGGGGGGGTGTTACACTATTCATCTTCTTCTTCACCTCCACCATACCCACTCAACTAAAAGCTTCAAAACTCACCTCCTCCATGACACCCATGCTAAACAAACTCGGTTTACTTCCTTCCTAGACCCAACCCAACAAAACCCACAAGCCAATTCCTTCAATTTTGGGCAAAACCAAAGAGCCCCAATTTTGTAACCCTAAACCCCTGAAATTAGAATTTGAAGAAATCAACAAAGGGGATTGTGCATTCTGGTGCTTTGGGATTCATTGGAGCAATCATGGCAAGCAAGCGTCAAAGGGCAAGCGAAGCCTCACGTCCTCATACAAGGGGAAACAGGAACTCCAGTAACTCTTCTGACTCTGACATTGATGAGTATGGGTATGGCATTGTCTTTAAAAATACTGCACAACAAGATAGGTTTAACATTTTGAAAAATAGGAAAATAATCCAAACAAAGTATATGGATGATGCCTATATAGACACCCTGGGTTTGACTGTGGACATAAATTGGATGATAAAAAATGTAGGGTGGAGCGAGCTCGCTCGCACCCTGTGCCCTGCATACATTGACCCCACTATTGAATTCCTAAGCTCCTTTAATGCTCAAATTTTCCAAGGGGCCCATTGTACTGAAGGCCGGATCACTTTCCGGATATTTAATCAGGATTTTCAATTGACTCTGGCTGAATTTAATGAAATTTTTGAATTGCCAATTGGGGGGAACGGACTTATCCCATTGGATTTAGTCCTGACGGTTTTTGGTCTCATATTACTTACCATGGGGGTCATTTTAATCCTAGGACGACCAAGTCTATGGCCCTAGTTAACCCTAGCCTGTTCTATATCCATAGGGTTATGTCCAACACTTTGTTTGGCCATGGCGAGAGTGATGGATCCGTCCGTGCGGACGAGGTCCTATTCCTATGGGCCATGATCCATCCTGAGAGCAGTGTAGACACAGGGTTGTATATGGCTAGGCACCTTTTAAAGGTTGCCAAGATCTCAAATAGGACTATTATCATTGGTGGTTTGATCACCACCACATGCCAACATTTCCACTTTGATTTAGATGGTTATGAATCTGCCCCGGGGCGGACACGCTTAACATTGGGTGCTTGTCAATCTATGGGGATGATCGTTCAACAGGATGACATCTATTGCCTTAACCACCCTGTGCTCAAAAGCCCTATCCCCCTCCCTAACCCCACATTACTGGATGTCAAAATTCCTGCAAATTGGCGGGTACTATGTGATGAGGAGCCTGAGCCTATTGAGATACAAAGGCCGTTATGCTAGCCACCGCCGGCTAGGCCATCTGGGCGCCCATCTTCTTCTTCCTTTGCAAGTACATCATCTGAAGATCCTTATGCGCGGTTCTCGTCCACCTTTGATACTATTCTAGCGAACTAGGAACGCATCATGGAGGAGCAACGTGAGCAGAGAGCCATGATCCAGCAGCTCTATGACTGACATCTGAGCCAGCACCCACCACCACCTCAGTGAGTTGTTCCATTTTTTATTTTTATTTTCCCTCAGACTTGATTATTTACATTAGGGACAATATAAATTCTTAAGCTTGGGGTAGGGGTATTATTTTTGTTTTATTTTTGTATTTTTGCATTTTGCATTCATATAGGCGTAGTTTTGCATAATCACATGATTAGATTGCCCCTTGCTTAGAGTATGCATCCAATTGTGAAAACTTTGTGCCAAATAAATTGAGACAGTGAATTTTTTAACTCAATTTTTTTTTCTGTATTCTTGTGATAGGCTAAAAATAAAAATGCTTGAGATGATCTTTTGATAGTTGATAATTAGCATGTGGTTCCTTGGATTTGTGTTTTTCATTGTTTTTAAACTACTAAATGTGAGATTTTTTAGCCTAAAAGGGGTACTCACTAAATTTACCCCACTCTTTGTGATTGAGTGTTTTATTCCACTTGGATTGTATTCTCTAGAACTTGACTTGAAACCGTTTTGAAACTTAAAATTTTTGAAAACATATTTGAAAATGATTGAGGCACTAGGTAATTTTCTAGCCTTCTGAGCTTTGACTGATTAAATGTTACCCCTTAGTTGCCCAATTTTGAGTCTAATAGAATAAAATGCTTTTCTTGGTACCTTGATTTATTTTGATGAATGATGCTTGGTATGACACCTTTTAAAGTATTGCAAAATGGGCTAAAAGGTGGTTTGAAAAATAAATTGTGGTATGAAAAAGTTAGAAAAATATTTCTCTTAAATTGGAAATCTCCCCTTCTCCAAATTGAAAAAAATAAAATAAAATAAACAAAAACAAATGGAGAAAGGGATGAGAAAAAAAATAAAAAGAGAAAGAAAGAAAGGTGAAAAAGTGAACTAAAGCCCAGAAAGGTATTTTAAAAGGTTGTCATGCTTTGAATTGTTTATATTTTGTTAGCCTTCTTTAATTTCCCATTTCTTGGTTTCCCCACCTAACGATTAATCCCAAGGCCCCATTACAACCAAAATAAAAGACCTCTTGATTCTTATGTGTTTTCATTAATAAAGTAGATATTTGGTTGATAGTCAAGCTTATGGTAGGATACCTTCCTTGAGGAAATTGAGTGAATTGTCATATGTCCTTAAATACTTGAATGATGTCAGAAGAATTACCAAATTGGTGAGAGACATGAATTTAGGGAACCTAAACTTCTAATTGGACTTGAAATTGATTGTCTCTTAGTAACTTATTGGATATGCATGTTACTTGAATTTGTTACTTGGGTTCTTGGTTCACTGCCCATGCTCAAATTGTTTATCTTGTCTGGCCTTGGTTATTGCTTGAGGACAAGCAAAATCTTAAGCTTGGGGTAGTTTGATGAGTGTGATTTCACCTCATATTTCCTTGTAGTTTTGCATGCATTTTCATATAGTTTAGGCATATTTAATTTGATTTTTGTTAGTTTTTACCTTGGAACGGGTAAGGTGGTTTTGTGCTGTGTATGTGCAGGAATTGATGATTAAATTGCCCAAGACCAGTTGTGTTGGAATCTGCATGAAGACTTGCTTGAAAAACAAGAAAATTGAGCCAAACAGAGCCCATCACGGCCTGGGGGTGACAAGCATCACGGCCATGATCGTATAGGCTGAAGAAAATAAAGATGGCAAAAGCCAGAATTGCTCATGGCTAGGCCATGATGGCCATCACGGCCGTGACAGGCCAACCAATGCCAAGCTCTCCAAGTCAGAATCTGTCACGGCCTGGCCGTGACAGGTATCACGGTCGTGACGTGCAAAATCTGGTAAAAAAGATTTGCTGATTTGATCTGATTTGTAATAGATTCAAATCCAAGTAACCTACACTATAAATAAGGCAATTAGGCTCGAAAATAGACATCTTTGGCTGCTACCAATTGGCAAAAATTAGGATTTCTCTTCTTCTCAAATTCTTCTCTTCTCTTAGGATTTTTATGCTTTTGTTATTCAAGGTTGCTATGAACTTGGCAATGCGCAAGTAGTCTTTTTATTTCTAGGAATTGGGGCTATGCCTAAGACTTGTTTTATGTGATGAATTGACGTTTTTCCTTTCTTGATAATTTCAATTTGCTTTCGATTTAATTCTTATTGCTTGAATTACTTGTAAATTCGGTGGCCACTTGTTTGCATTTCGTAGATACTCTAAGGACGAACTTAGCGGTGAACTTATGTATTGGATCTATAGGAGTTGAACTTAGGACTTAAATCACGAGAGTTAGAAGCGGTCCTTCGAGGGTTCATTGAATTGTCACAAATCTTAATGGGTTCAATATAAATACAATTACCACGAGAGTAGGGGTTGGTTTAATTGGGCACGGTTCATGTATCTCGAGAGGGAACATTAACTTTATTAGGATAAATTCACCTTCAAAGCAATTTTGATAATTAACAAGAGAGGTAGTCAATTTAGTAACATTAGCAGTCTTGTCGGTAATCCAATTCCTGGAAATCTCTTTTAATTTGAAAAACTCCAGATTTGATTTGTTTTGTGATTCTGTTTGATTGTGTTTTAAATACTTGATTTGTTAGTTACATCTTATTTCAAAAACCAAATCTTTTTCTTGTTTAGTTTAATTAGTTGAGAAAGAACAAGAATTTTTGCGATTATACCATAGAGATTTGACTGTGGGGGAGTATGCGGCGAAGTTTGAATCGCTCGCTAAGTATTTCCGTTTTTTTCAAGTACAACCAAATGAAAGCTGGAAATGTGAGAGGTTTGAAGCAGGCTTGAGATTCGATATTAAAGAATCTGTACTACCATTACAACTGAGAAATTTTCAAGCTCTAGTCGAGATGAGTAGGAAGATAGAGCGGATGAAGAAAGGAAGAGACAATAAAGGGAATGCTGGAGGACCTTCTTGATCCAAGAACCAGAATCAGGAGGGGAAACAGGACCAGAGGAAGTCTGATTTCCGACCACCGGGAGATAACCATAATCAACAACCTTTTCGTTCAAATGATTCTGCATCAGAGAGTGGAGGCCAAAAGAGTCAAAAACAAGGCCAAGTAAGAAGGTGTTACAAGTGTGGAGACTTAAACCACATGGCTAATACTTGCCCAGAAAGAAGAGTCAAATGTTTCAATTGTGGACAACAAGGACACCTAGCAAGGAAGTGCTACGCACCAAAGCGTGAACCAACAATTTAAAGCTTTATGTTCTGCATCGGATTATCACGTGATGTTCTAAGAAGGGGTGTCATATTAGCTTTAATGACTCGTAATTTAAAGTTTGTAACGAATTCTAAGTATAATCGTGTTTTGGATGTCTTTGAGTATTTGACTCTGTAGAATCTATTATGTTGTTAGTCGTTTTAGTTGGAGTATAATATTTATGACTTCTTGTGAACAAAGGCTCCTAGATCTCTTTTCGCTTGATAAATGTGACTCAACTTGGTTTTGGGTCAGATTATTTCCATTTCTAAAGTTGTTATTTCAAAAGTTTCTGGTATTAAAAGAGAATCCTCTCAATGATAGGAGTTCTCCATCTTTAATTTTCTAATCCACTAGAAGTTCTTAAGAAAGAAGGAACTTTAATTAGAGTAATGGTTGTAAACATGTATTAGCTATGCATTTTTAGACTCACGAACCTATTAAAGAATCTTTTTTACATACTGGATATTCCTGTATTCTTTTCAGATATTTGACAAAGTTCTTCTATATACCTTTTTGTGAGAGTAAGACATTGGGATTAAGAAATCCTGTCTAGTTTTGAGTCACGAAATTTTGAGGACGAATTTTTTTTTTAGTGGGGTAGTAAAGTAACACCCCGATTTTTCTACTTTCTAAGATCGGTATAAATATCAATAAATGTTTATATTTTTATCTGAAACTTAGAAAGTGATTTTGGATAAACCAAAATCATAGTTATACTCTACTTTACCGTAGAGAGTTACGGGTAAATTTTGGGTTGAAAATTCAGACGAAACCCGATCGGTGTTTCCAATGACAATACATTTTGTACCAATTAGAAAATCATGAATTAACCCGAAACTGAAAAATAATAGATCGTATCATTTTCTAGTGATACTATTTATTTTTTTAAAAAAATTATTGCTAAAGGAATAAAATATTATATTTTATTCGGAGCCGAGTACAATACTTCAGAGATAGATCGGACAGATGAGAAAAACGTGTAAGATCAACAATAACTCGTCATTAATGATCTTGATTAAAATATTTTGATAAAATATCTATACGTGTTGATGTCCATAATCCTCCCAAGATCCTAATTAAATATCAATATGTTCCAACTAAATCCCAAATATCCTTTAAAACCCAAAGAGTTCGGTTCCCCTTTCTAAACTTCTTCCTGACCTAGTTTCTTTTAATGTCACTATCACTCTCACCTCCTTTATTATAAACTAAAGCTCGTTCACCTCCCCTGACAAATTCATTTCCCCTATCACTTTTATTTCTTTTCCTCCCTTCATCCTAATATGCGCCAGTTTCACTAGCATACCCACACCAACTTTATTTCTTCATTTCATCACTCAAATGACTTCTCTTACTCTTCACTGTTCTTGTGCGCCAGATTTAACATCCATCGCCTAACCACTTTTATTCACTTCCTTAATCACCCAAAGTGAGAAAAATTCATTCTACTCACATAGACAAAAATTTTCTTCTCCCTGTTCTTATACGTGATCAGCCTCACTGAGACACCCCGTTGTGCCCCATTGTATTATTACATTAAAACCTTATTATTCATTTACTTAATCGCGCGCTTATCGTTGAAAATACGTAAAAATTTAAAACTTATTTAATAATCATATAACTTCTACAAATATAAAACACATCAAAACTATATTACATAATACACACATGTTTATTTAGTACATTACCAAAACACTGTTGAGGGTATCCTCTCAGTAGGATCCCTCTCAGGCATAAACTTCACTACAGACATACTTAGCGGAAATGTAAATACACTTTAGACACACTGGCCATAATGTCTATACTGTAATCGCCTTGAATCACAGCTCGACCTCCAGCATCCGGTTCATACGGAGTTCCATCTAACTCCTCAGCAATTGGTTCCTCCATCGGGTCTTCTCGTACGATCACATCAGAAATAAAATACAACACACAGAAAGATATAGGGAATAAGAAACAGTTCTATCATCAAAAAACGGAAAAGAGTAATAGTAAATTATACAGTAATTGTCACAGACACGCATCACTCAAAATCAGCAATCATCCTCAATTCACTATATCATCCTCTACCCTCAGCCCATGCAACTAAAACTTTATACTGATGTGGCCATCTTCACTCCTGTCACATTAGTCAGTAGTCCAGAACTATTTAGGGTCAAAACTCGGTGTGCCACTATTCCCTAATCTCTCATAGGAAATAGTGCATCAGCACAATATGCATCACTATTGCCCCCATTGGAAATAGCACATAAGCATATAATAAATAATAACTCGGTGCGCCCCTATTCCCTACTCTCTCATAGGAAATAGTGCATAAGCACGATATGCGTCACTATTTCCCCATTTGAAATAGCACATAAGCATATAATAAATAATAACTCGGTGCGCTCCTATTCCCTACTCTCTCATAGGAAATAGTGCATAAGCACGATATGCGTCACTATTTCCCCATTTGAAATAGCACATAAGCATATAATAAATAATAACTCGGTGCGCCCATATTCCCTACTCTCTCATAGGAAATAGTGCATAAGCACAATATGATTCTCACTGACTTTTATCAATAGCAACCTAGTACCTCAAACTCTTCCTCACAACCTCCACTTGCATTCTATGTCACATCTCCTCATTTAGATAATTTAATTTAGCTAAGCACCTCTAAGTAAATTCATTCTCTCACCCAAACAATCATCTCCCGAACAACACATATCCTTACTTAAAAATCATCTAAGCACAATATTTAAAAACAGGCAGATCATGCATAACATAACATCAGAAAATATTCAAATATCTCAATATCATATAAATATTCAAACACCGAAATAATACGTCACATGCAGATGGAATACCTCAACCAGCGTATCACAGTAAATTTGATAACATAAAATCAAACATCCTCAAATACTTAAAATCAACTTAATGTCGATAAACCTACAATCCCCGAATCACCATTGGTTTTACAGAAAAGGTTTCCAATGGGATTTTGGTCTTGTCGATTACTCGACTACTAGTAGGGTTTAGGTCGCCCTACACAATTATCATATAATCTACTACTTATCGATTCCGACGATAGGTTGATTCTTTTCCCCACCTAAGTTAGCACCGGAAACTAGTACACGACGATCCTCGTTATCCCGCCACGAGTTAACACAACCACCTTCATTCAAACAACATAACTATAATTAATCAACTAACAATCATCTATGACACTTTAGGGCTAGGTTCGGCCAAGACTTAGAAAATAGGTTTAGGATTATCTTCTCAATGCCATCTTTTGGATCCTAATTACTAGAGTCTTAACTAACATAGATTACTTATTACAAGACTAAAATTTGAAACAAAATCCTCTAACCTTTAGGGTTAGGGTTTCGGCCCATATTAGGAATTTAAGCTAGGGATTTTTGTTGGACCTAAGCTCTTGGATTTAAGCTATACATGTATTATAGAACTTAAGTCAAGTACTAACTTTCAAAACAAACAACAAAACACCAAACTCATTTCCCTACCTAGGTTCGGCCATTAATGGTTAATAGGGAAGTAAAATGATTTTGATCACATGCTCTTGGATAAATAAAGGAGGGATCATAACTAGATCATAAAAATTGGTTTCACATTTTTTTGATTTTTCTACAATTTTCTAGAATTACTTGGAGTTCTAGATCTAGGAATGGAAAAATATGATTCATGGCATAAACATGAGAAAAACATGAATATGAAAGCTTATATGATCAAGGAGATGATCTTTTACCTCTTGAAGATTGAATAAATGAAGAAAATGATCAACCTTCACTAAGCTGAAAACTGGACAGCTTGAGGGTGTGATGGTATTGTGAGTGTATCTCACAATATACTCATCCAAAAATCATGAACTCTGGCTTGATAGAAATATAAGAAGAAAATGAACAACTTTGGTGTTGAATATTTCCTTTGGTTCGGATCATAACAGGGGTGAAATGGGACTTCTTTCTACTGTTTCGTGGGTTGCTGAGAATTCTGGGCAGTTTCGGTATTTTGATCCTATCTCCCAATCCACTTATCCGTTTTTGATGATCTTTATCTTGTTGGAAAGAAGAGATAAAGAGGAACAACTTTTATGTTTAGTGTTTTCCGAGTTTCAGAAAGGAAGAGGGTCATATGTTTGGTGGGGATTCGGTGTTCTTAGGGTTTTGTAACTTAGTTGGTGAAGAAGATGAAGAGAATGAAGAAGATGAGTGAAATGGTGAGGGAGGCCACGGTTTGGAGGGTATTTATAGGAGTAATATTATTCCTTGTTTGGTTAAAAGGAATTGGTTTAATGGGTTTTGTGATTATTAAATTAATATAAGCTTAACCATTGTTAATAATTAACTTAACTAGGGTTACTTTGCTTAACTATGGTTAATAAATATGTGGCTCACATTTGATGAAGGTGTGGCTGATTTTGGGCCACACAAAGTGACTCACTAATGAGTCACCGATCTTATCCGATAACGGTTCCCGGAAATTCCGTACGCAGCTCCGTCGTTTACCCGATTTCGATTTTTGAGAGGAAAATAATGAAACGAAAGCAAAATGAAATAGGTAAGATTTATTGGAGGTGGATGCACGAAATTGGAGAGATGTGGGAGGTTTTCAACCACGTAAAATGAGTGGTTAAGAGTGCGTGGATGCGTCTTGTTAATACCCGCAAAAGCTTGGGGGTATTTTGGTCTTTTTACCTAAATGTCATGATTACATGCATTTAATGCTCATAAATGCTTGGTGACTCATCCTCCATGAGTCATCATATATGACTCGTTGTCCCGATCTCTTGACGGGTCTCTGCACTTCCCTTCTTGACTCCGTCGGTTTCCCGATTAGGGTTTTACGCCTGCGTAAAAGCGTAATATTTCGTTTTCGACTGAAAATTTTCAAACTAACCAAACTCGTTGGAAATATGATTTAAATATAAACCATTTCGTTCACGAGTCAAAATTAGGTTTTCTGCTCAAGAAAATTATCTTGTCGGTGAAAACGTTGACAGTAAGTTCCGTCTGAATTTTCAACCCAAATTTTTATCGTAAGCTTCTACCTTAAGATAGAGTATGAATATGATTTTTATTTCATAAAAATCAATCTCCATGAACTCGGATAAAAATATAAATAAATACATTTATATCGGTTAATACAGCGAAAATATTTTTACTGAAAAAAATAAAATAGGAAAATAAAAAGTAGGGTGTTACACTCACCCCCACATGATCTCATTGATTTTGTTTCACACATCTTACTTGAACAAAACCTGACTTAGACTTAACTAAACTAGAGCAAAATTATTTTCCTCTTCCATCTAGTTGTATGTACGACAGTTTCACTACCCAACCACATCATTCTATTTTTATTTTTTTTTCTCTTCATCAACTTGTTTATCCAGGAGAAACAAGTTCTTCACAACTTCACAAAAGGTTTTTTGTTTCCTCTTCCCTGGTCATCTTGCGCCAACCTTTCCCTTTTTCATTCAGGGCCTTTACTTTTATTCAATATTTTTCTTTTCTCTTTTCTCTCAGTTAGTTCTTCAAGGATCTTGTTTCCTCACTCAAAGATCATCACTTAGAGGTTATGTGGATTGTGACTTTTGTGGCTTGACTCGAGGGAAGAAAGAATCTTTTTGTATTGCATCTAAGGTAAGGGGAGCTTAGCTGAGAAATTTTTCTCAATAATTATATGTATGATCTAGTGTATGACTTGTATTACTTGATTGAGGGTTGTGGTGAAATTATTTTTGTACTGTTAATTTTTATGTGGATAAATCCAATATATTATAAAAAGTTATTTTATGAAATTAATTTTTGAAAATAATTTGATAATTTTATAAAGGGATTTATAGTAGAAAGGATTATATGAAGATTTGACGTTATTACGGGAAAAGGAATTTCCAAAAGGAAATGGATTTTGGGAAAAGGAGTTTCCAAAAGAAAATGGATTTCAATAGGACTTGACATTTTATAAAAGAGTTACAACAGAAAGGATTTTCTGTAAACGAGTTTTGCTTAACGGTTTATTTGTTAGTCATGATATTTGGATGATATTCATGTTATAATTTATTTGTTAATCATGATATCTTAGTGATATTCATGTCATAATGTATTTGTTAGTCATGATATATTGATGATATTCATATTATAGTGTGTTTAGTAGTCATGGTATCATGGTGATATTCATGTTTTAATTGACCATTGTGCCTTAATGGACAATGTGCCATTTAAAGTTGACCATTGTACCTTAATGGACGATGTGCCATTTGTTTTGTTGACCATTGTACCTTAATGGACGATGTGTCATTTGCTCTGTGTTGACCATCGTGCCGGGAGTTTTGGACGATGTGCCATGTATTGTGTTGACTATCGTGCCGGGAGTTTTGGATGATGTGCCATGTATTGTGTTGACCATTGTGCCAGGAGTTTAGACAGTGTGCCTTGATCCGTGTTGACCATGGTACCAAGAAGTTGGACAGTGTGCCATGTATTGTGTTGACCATTGTTTCTTTCGTTGACAATGTGTCATTCAAGAGCCTGATCAGCTCATTTATTTGGTGAGTGAATCTCCGGGAGATTAGGTATAAAGATTAGATGATTATCTGTGAAATGTCGTTAATCTTTTGTGAATGATAATGACTGTTTCAATGTGGAACCCATTGGGAAATTACTTGTGATTTTTGAGAAGTTTATGTTGTTATGACTATATTTATCTATATGTTGTTTTGGTGTGTCACGCATGTAGTTATCGTGCTTATATCCATATATTGGAGTCTCACCCTTACAATATATCATGTTATACTCGTTTATGACTATATATCTATACGTTGTTTTTGCCGGAGGAAGTCTTAACTTCAATCGGGGATACTAATCTTGATCCTTGAAGAGGTTGGTAATAGTGGTGAGAACTATAGAATTCTTTCATTTGGTGTTTTGTAGAGTGACCAGCTTAGGAGTCTTGGTTGGGTTGTATATTTAAAAAGGTAGTTAAATGTGGTGTTGTAAGTTAATCTTTGGTTTAATTTTTTTTTTTTTTTTGAAAATTGAAACTATTAGTGCAAATGTGTATGTCATGAAGATTCTTAGTATGAGTATGATTATTTCCCTGCGTGAGGAGATGTACAATATGATTTTACTGTTTAAGGTATGTATCTTGGTTTTACAGAGTGTTCTCCTAGAAGAAAATTTTTACACCCAAGTTTTCTGACCTAAAGTAAGTTAATTGTCCGACAGCAATCAGCAAATAAATTTTTAATTTAATTCCGCACGTGTTTACATAGCCACGACAACTCTTAATTGAGTGCCACTGATGGTAGGGACTAAAATCAAAAGTTTTAAATTTATAGGACCAAAACCAACGGAAAAAAGTACAAGGACTAAAATCAAAATCTACATCACTTTTTAGGGACTAAAATCGAATTTTATTTTCATACGTGACAGCCAATGTGACATGAAATGATAATATTTTTGTTGACGTGGTAGTACTGACATGGCACTCTATTAGTCGTGTCAGCACTTAACGGAAGGTAACTTTTACTGGTAGGGACTAAAATCAAAAGTTTTAAATTTATAGGACCAAAACCAACGGAAAAAAGTACAAGGACTAAAATCAAAATCTACTCACTTTTTAGGGACTAAAATCGAATTTTATTTTCATACGTGGCAGCCAATGTGACATGAAATGATAATATTTTTGTTGACGTGGTAGTACTGACATGGCACTCTGTTAGTCATGTTAGCACTTAACGGAAGGTAACTTTTACAGGGACTAAAGCCAAAAGTTTAAGTTTACAGGGACCAAAATCAACGAAAAAAAAATGCATGGATTAAAACCAAAAGTTACCTACTTTTCAAGGTTCAAAAACTTCATTAAAACAAAATATTAATTTTAATTCTAAATTACAATATAAAAAAAAAATTAGTCAAACAAATTAGTATAAAGACATATAAGAGTGTCCCGTGCAACGCACGTGTACAACATCTAGTGCCAATGAAATGACATCAATTTTCAAAATATGGTTAGTGAAAACTCGCCCTGTGTAGACAATAATTAAAGACATATAAGAGCTTTCAGTACTTCAAAACTCAACAAAATTAGTCCTCTCAAAATGGGCTATAGATATGTACCAGAAAAAGGGTTATGACTTATAGGACAGCCTACTCAACCCTTTCTTTAATTTACCTTTTTAAAGTTTCATTGTATGTCGGGCCTTTTTTAATGCTAACCCATAAAATCTATCAATTAAGTGGGTTCGGATAGGGATAACCCACAAAGCCCTTTAATGAAACCGTAATATAAATTAAGAGAACCCTACCCAAGTAATATCATTCGACCCTCATGATCGAGACCCTCATTCACTTATATTGGAGCGCAACTTCGTGTAATCAAGACCTTCGTTATCTTGAAGCATGATTTTACCATTGGTAAGTTCGCGATTTCACAATTTCGCGTGTGATAATTTTATTTGAGCACTTGAAACTAGTTGAACAAATTTTGCATGATTGAATCTGATTTGATCTTTGTAAATCAATATCATTTTTATTGAACCGTAATGTTTTGATCTTGGTTTATTTTGATGTTCGTCTTCTATAGAATTATGCAATAAATGAAATGGTTCTTCAACTAATAATAAAGATTTAATCCATATTTTGGAATGGATTTACTTATTTGGAATTCTCCTTTTTTGTTTTACTCTATTTTCTTTTGGTATATGAGTTTGATTAAAAATTTATCATTTGCTCTCTCCATAACATCAAGGATAACAAAAGCATTACAAAAGGATCAACTTTATTTTTGTGTTTTTGAATAAATAAGTAATATCTAATTATGAATCCAAATATTTACATATTGATGAATTTGCACAAACATGACATTTTATAGCTTAAGAAGCCCTTTTGCTTGTCAAAAGAGATGGAAAAATGGAAGGAAATTGAAGGAAAATGGTGCCAAAGAATACTGCAACTTAATTGTTTTTGTCTCCAGCTTGCCTTACTCATTTATACCACCCCGGTATTTATTCTTGGTCATATGTTTTTGGCCTCCACTTTTTCTTTGATGTTATAATTGTGGCTATTGTGACTGAATTCTTCTTTGTTTTGTTTGTCACTTAGAAATATACTTTTTGTTTAATGATTTTTGTGTGGCTATATAAGCTCTTTATCATTTATTAGTTGATGAATTTTTTAGTTAGTTCCGCCAAGGTAATCACATAAGAGAACAGAAATGATACCATGCATATTGAAGAGGAACAACGGGATCAATTTTAAAGAAAGAGTACTCTATTGCTAATAAATTTTGTTGGTTAAATTCGCATCGTAGAATCCAACACTACACACTGAATAGGAAAACACAAGAAGGGGTTGAATTGTCTTTGTTAATGATTTTTGAAAATAACCTTTTTGAAATATTTTCTCAAGCAGAAGATAAAACAAAGATCACACACACAAAATGATTTTAGAAAGATCAACAAAATCAAGTTCAAGTAGTATAAATAAAAACTGTAAAAGATAGGGATAGGAAGATCACACAAGTGATTTATCCTGGTTCACTCTCTTCCAACCGAGAGCTACGTCCAGTCCTTTCTACCTGAAGGTTTTCTCCAGTATTTTACCAATTAGATTACACAAGTATTCAACACCTCTCCAGGCTACAAGTATTCTTTCTCTACCAATCCTCTTCAGGCTCTAACACTAACAAAGAGATTTGTTTGTTTATGATCTACTAACTCACTATGTGTGAGGATATGAAAGTTTATGATTAAATGAATATTACAAGAATGTTCAAACTAATGAAGAATACAGACTCTTGCGCTTGAAAGAATACTGGAATATGAAGATGTAGACTGGCAAAAGTTATTCTTTAATAGACATGGTCGTCTATTTATAATGAGCTTCATCTTCTCTTGAAAATCTTCAACGGTCTTGAATAATCTTCTCGTTTAGAGATAGCATTTAATGCGTTAGATCCGTTGAGTCTGATAGCTTGATTTTCTTCTAAGAAAAGAGCTCTTGGTTATCACTTTTTTCTTCAAGTAGAGAGTCACATCTCTGTTCATGTAAAAGTTGATTTCTGACTTTTCCTTCTTTGTGTGTATCTCAGTTGTCCAGCTACACAAAATGTCAGAGTACAAAGTTTGTTCTTCTCAATGGTACTGTGTTTCTCTTACCAAGAAACAAAGTATTTAAACAATATAAGAACAGTAGAAAAGACAAACATTATTTTGAATTAAATATTCAACCATTTGAAATAAATAAGCATTGACTAGATGGGCTAGCATTTATATCTAATGGACGTGCTAGTCTTTGGACGCGCAAGCTTATCAGGTAAAGAGTATGGATTGATTTTTGAAGCTGCGTCTACATGTTTCTTGTCTAGCTCTAAGTCTTTGGACTTGCTTATTTCTTAGCAAGTTTTAGTGATCTTGTCTGCTCATCATAAACTAAGATACTTGTCTACTTAGAAAACTTTTAATATCGTGTCTACTCAGTCATAGAGTTAAGGAGAGATATTTACCAAGCAGTTTGGATACCTCGTCCACATGAATAGACGTGGAGACAAAGAAACTTTTCTTATGTTTCCCTGACTTATATAAATAAGTGTTCCTGCAAGACTAGATAAAGCTTGTTAGATCTCAAGCAAAACTTTGTCATGCAAATTTAATTTTTTTGTTAACATCAAAATACAGATTATTAATCCAAAAATACTTTGGTTCCAACACACACAAGCACAAATTAGAAGGTAGTTGAAGTCCCTTACTTATAACGTTTAAAGCATTATTATATTTATTCTGTTAGGATCTTGTAAAGATAGATAGGCACAACAAGGCCTTTCCGTCTCTCTTTCTTTACAAGACATGTGAAAAATACAAATCATAGGATATAACATTATAAACACACATATACATAATTTAGAAGGTGTTAATGCACTTGAAAAAAACATTCAAGAAGCCATGGTAGACTCTAGCGGTGGTTTGTATGTAGTTGGATCTTCAATTGGAAGGAGAATAAATGGTCAATTTGTTGTCAT
Organism: Sophora flavescens; assembly: GCA_030762895.1. Classification (NCBI taxonomy): domain Eukaryota; kingdom Viridiplantae; phylum Streptophyta; class Magnoliopsida; order Fabales; family Fabaceae; genus Sophora; species Sophora flavescens. The sequence goes on along the minus strand of CM061062.1, from coordinate 39,749,870 downwards.
ATGTCTTAAAGATTTAAGGCAAGTTTAATATGTATATGTGAATTTGACCCTTCTCATATTAGATTTTCATATGATAGGATCTTGTAAAGAGAGATAGGCACAACAAGGCCTTTCCATCTCTCTTTCTTTATAAGACATGTGAAAAATACAAATCATAGGATATAACATTATAAACACACATATACATAATTTAGAAGGAAGCAGGATCCCTTTTTGTATAATTATTGAATCATTGTTATACTTGTTTTGATTTCAGACCATTTTTTGGAGGTACTATAGCCAATGATCCACCAAAGAAGCTAACTATTCAAAATCCAAGACTAACCAATGGGGAGTGCTCGCTTGGAGTTCTTGATTATGCGATGAACATGATCTATTTGGATTCCAATAATTTATCTTTTCTTACTGTCAGAGTGGGCACAATTTCAAAAAGCCACTATTTTATAACATCTCTCTACAAATATATAAAACTTAGAATGATGTGTCACTTGCTCTCCGACCATCTAATGACAAGGTTCAATTACTAATGATTTCATTATGAGTTATATATTTTTTAGGTGAGAAAAAAGATCATAGAATAGTGTCTCTCTAAGAATATGTCCACTATCAATAAGAGAAAGATAAATTATTGGAATCCAAATAGATTGTATTCATGACATAATCAAGAAACCCAGGTGGACACTCCCTTTTGGTTAGTCATGGATTTTGAATAGTTAGCTTCTTTTGTGGATCATTGACTATAGTAGCTCCAACAAATGGTCTGAAACCAAAACAAGTATTACAATGCTTTTAAAAATTATAAACAAAGAGCTTATGCTTCCTTCTAAATTATATATATGTGTGTATAATGTTATATCCTATGACTTGTATTTTTCACATGTCTTAATAAGAAAGAGAGATAGAAAGACCTTGTTGTGCCTATCTCTCTTTACAAGAACCTATCATAATATAATCTAATATGTGAAGAGTCAAATTCACATGTATATTAAACTTACCTTAAATCTTCAAGACATGTGACAACAAATTGACCATTTATTCTACTTCGAATTGAAGATCCAACTACATACAAACCACTGTTAGAGTCTGCCATGGCTTCTGGAACTTTTTTTCAAGTGCATTAACACCTTCATAAGAAATGTAGAAAATTATAAGCATAGATCCAAGCTCAAATACTCAAAAAGATAATGTATTTAGATACTGGTGCATTTTTTTAATAAAAGGGATTAATCATATATAAGAGTAATTAATCATTTCTTCGTGACTGTGAAAGTAAGTAATAGATTAGAAGAGAATTGACGAATATGTTAGTCAAGTTTAAAGATTCACACCGGTACTAGTGTGATCTAAATTTGACTAATTATATTACATGAATGATCTTCATGACATATTTTAACAGTTTTATTTAAAAAAAAAAAATTAGATTCATATTCCAAAATCTAGCATATTAAATAATCCCATGGGAGATATTATCTATTGCAAGGTTGAAACCTAATGACCAAAATTCTGTCCAAAATAGATTTATTTGACCTGCTAAGGTCATCATCACCCTTAACTGTAGCATAACTCTTGCAACACCATTTCAGATACCAAATTCAACGTCTGAGTATTAGCTTTTAGCCATCAAAATATGCTAATTAACAACAAAGTTCTCTTTCTTCAATATCTGTTTCACTATTTCCTCTTCAATATGCATTGTACCGTTTTCATTCCCTGATGTGATTACATTTGCTGAACGATACCTTCCAAGACTAACTAAGAACTTTATCAACTAATATATGTTGAAAAGTGGCTTATATAGGCACCAAATAATCATTAAACAAAAAGTATACACTTCTAAGTGGCATACAAAAGAAGAATTTAGCCACAACAACCATAACCATAACATCAAAGAAAATGTGGGAGTTGGAAAACATATGAACAAGAATGAATATTTAAGTGCTAGAAAAGTAATGTGAATGCAAATTTCTGTATAACCTATTTTGATGATTACAAACAATGCACAACAAGCTCAGAGACTGAGATTGAAGGTTTCAATTCTTCCATCTTTTAGGAACTTGCTTGTAAGATAGAGTAGAACATGAAAGTAAGTAAATTATCCTGAAAATCTCTTTAAAATAATTGGAGAATCATTTTTCGTATAGACCAATGGATCAGTAGGTGTTAAAATGTTTACAGTATTGGAACTAAAGTGATTATGATTTTGATCTCTTTAAGTTTTGATGTTAACAAAGTTATTAAATTGAAGTCGAAATCTTGGTTAAGTATTAGAACTATAAAAAAGTCCAATAGAATCAGTTAATGTTAACTTGAAAGGCTCAAAGTGGCTAAAATTGGACCTTAAAATGCTTGAAAAATTTTAGTTCTATCGTGCGTCCATTAGACTCTGAACCTTCATAACCTAAGAGTTGGACCTTGCTTTAAGTTCTTATCAAGCGTCCAATGAAGTTTTGAAAGTCCGTTGATCTATCTGACTGGACCTTTGTTTTACTTATTATGTTCGTCCAATAGTTTATCTGTTTTATCATATTGTTGGACCGTCCAATGCTATCCTTTAAATCCTATTATATTTGTCTTGTTAATGTTTCATCCAAAGTGCTTTAGTTTTTCAATATTCTTGTCATATGAAGCTTAAATGAATAAAGCAAGGTTTACAAAATCGGACCGATCATCGAACCGGTGAAGATAACCGTTCAAGGTTCAATTTTCCAACCGAAGTTGAACCGGTAGTAATTAAATAATATTATTTTAATTTTTAATATAATATATTAAATATTAGCAACATAAATTTTAAACCCTCATACTTTTTAATAATATAAAATACTTTTTATTTTATATTAGTAAATTTATATAAATAATTCTTGTACTTACTTCCATAAGTGTAAAAATATAAACCAATTTCAAAGGTTTACCAGCCCAAAGCTTCCTTATATGTATTTTTATGTAACTAAAAAAAACAAAAACTAAGGTCAGGTTACCTTTAAGCCCATTGTGCATTTTAAAACAAAAATAATATTGGGCTGGAAAAGAGTGGACATCCAAGCCCATTTCAGTTATGCTAAACAAAAGGAAATTAGAAAGCAACCCTAGCTCCATTTGTTTCATTCAGCTGCCGCCCACTTTATCTTCAATGATCTCTCGTTGATCTTATTTCTTCTTTCTTTTTTATTTAACAAGATATGCTCATGGCCCTTCACGATATGGCTCATGGTTCTTTACGTTATGGTAGAGGTGTCTCTATTTCGTTCATAGTTCTGGTTGAGGTGTCTGTGCTTCGTCCTTTCTCGCGCCATCGAAGCTCGGATTTGGCTGCTTTGTCTCGGACCGCCGGAACCCGATGAACGCAGGGACGGTGCATCATCAAAACTCGTCCGAACTGGCAAATAGGGGAAGCAAATTTCATGAACCGGACCAGACCGCCCCTTGACGTGTTTAGGCCGGTTTCACCGATTTTGAACCGGTTCTATGGTTTTTATACCGGTTCAACGCAGGGACGGTTTTACCTACCAACCGAACCACTCTAAGTCCCAGGTCACGGTTAAACCAATCGGATCGGCTGGTCCGGTCCGATTTTGTAAACCTTCGGAATAAAGAGACCAAGCAAGTACATCATAGTACTCTTTGAGCAAAGAATGCCTGAGTCAACTTCTGACATTTGTTTGCTGTTGTTGAGGATACACAAACAAAGAAAGGAACATATGTATCAGTTTGATATTGAACTAAAGCAAAAATGTTTTTTAAGAAGCTGGTAATCAAGACAACATTTCAGATAAAAGCAATAAGTTATCAGAAGCTGATATGGCTCAAATGGCCCAATAGAATTAAATGTTATATATAAACGGACACATTAAATGCCTTTGAATATGAAGATTGCGAAGATTGTATGCTGCCTAGAAATATCAGAAGAACCCTTCGAAGATGAATAAGAACAAATCTATGATATTCCAAATGCCAAAAACTCTATAAAATCTCTCAATCTCTTTTACTTGTAAACTTTGTGAAACCGAGATTAAACTTTTAATACTCTCACACATAGTGGGTTAATCTTACATTGAACATCTTTTAACTCTTTGTTTTAGATTGAGCCTGAAGAGGCTTGAGTGGAAGAATACTTCAATGCCTGAAGAGGTGTTAAATACTGAAGAGGCAAGTGTATAGAATACTTGTAAGGTATAGGATTATAGCGGATAAAACATTCAAGTAGAAGGGACTGGACGTAGCTCTTGGTTAGAAAATAGTGAACCAAGATAACATCTTTATGTGATTTTCTCTATCATTATCTCTACTAGATTTGTTTTCAACTAACTCTTGGGGATTTGCATTTGAGTTTCTTAACTTGATTTTAAGAAACTGTTTTTCGTGTGTGAAATTGTTTTTGAGTTGCTTGTGAAACTATTTTTCAAAAGGATTTTCAAAAAGTTAAGAAATACAGTTCAACCCCTTCTTGTGTTTACCTGTGTTAATTTCATAAAGCGACTTAAAAAAGCTCAAATGTGGTTTTACGACTCAAATTAGTAGAGTGCAACCATTGGTACCCAGTAAGAGCCTTTACATTTTTGTGGTAATCGAGTACCTGCATTTGTTTTTAGGAAATAGTCCAAACTCAAGAACTTGTACTTGAGTAACAACCAGTATACTTGAATACCATATCTCGTCCAGAAACAACTCATAAAAAGATTTTTAAAGGATGGTAGTCGAGTACCATGAAGGTTACTCAAGTACCGTGTGGCTAAATCAATATAATGACTAGTTTCTTATGAGTCATAATTAACCGTGTTTATCCCTTTTTTTATAGGCAAATGTTAGTAGTTAGTTTTTATGCTAATTTCTATTTTTTTTTCTCATTTGAACCTTGAACCTCCTATTCCTCCAACTTCTTATACCCTTATCTTAAACCACTTAAGCTATCCAACCCCCATGTTTATCCTTAATGGCTCTAATAAACCAATGTAAATAGACCTTTCTAAATGGAATCAGAACATTAACTCAAAAGTTGCTACTATTGATCAAATGCCTTTTTCTATTATTCTCCAAAATAGTTTGATCATTATGCTTACTTATTCTTAATCCTACACTACCATAGTTCTTCAATTTGTGACTCTACCCTATTGAGAGTATTTAATCTTTTTCGATCCTTAACAAACAGTGAGAGGGAGAGGCATCCCTCAATTATGAGTGGAAGGTTAGGCATCTTTCTGTGTTGTAAAAAATGTGAGACATCTCTTTGGTTTTTGAGACTTTACATTTGAGTGAGATATCCCAAACACGGGTGTTAAAATCGCGATACGTATCGTAAGATCAAACATTCTTACGACTTTGCACAGGCTCAATGATCCAGTTCCCACATGAAGCTCGTAAATGATGGATTGAAGTAGGATCGACAAGGAAAAACACAAAAGTGTAGAATCATATGCGTTTTTCGTTTCACAAAATGTTTTTAGTGAAAGACCAAGAGTCTGAACCTCTAGGGTGTTTCAGATTGCTCATACCCTCTGAAAACCAAAACCTTGTATTGTTCACCTGTACGGTGTGCATGCCAAAACCTTTTGTTGGAGGTGGACTCTAGAATGGACTAGTAGGAAAGAATAAGAGTGAAGAAGAAGATGTATTTTAGCTATATTATAGACTTACAATATGATGACAACCAAATGGATAGATTATCTTGTCGATGATCTTAGGTTGAATTTTACCAAATATAATTAAGTAACAGATTTGGGATCAATTCAAGGTAGGAAGAAATTAAGAAAATGGATGGGGATGGGGGATGGATGGCGCCACAAACATTAGAGTTTGATAAGCCAAATGAAGTTCGCCGCAAGAATCTTGGATTCTTGATAAGAACAAGATGTCTCAACTAATAACCAAAGAGATAATTCTCTCATAAATGGATTTCAATCCAAAATTCAACTTCCAAGTTATGTTATCCATGTATATAGGCGTGTACATATAGGATGTATGGCTACCTACTTTTGCCTTACATTGACTTCTCAAGATTCCAAAACCCCCACTAATAACTCAATAACTAAGCCACTAAATGGGGATTTAGTATCCTCTCTCTTCCACTATGTGGCTACTACACTTACTTCTCAAATTAAAAGTGTAACCCCCCATAATCAAACAAACAAATAAAAGACTAATAACTTAAAGGAGTTACTCTTGGCATGCAAACCAAAAAGATTCCTCCCAACTAAACTATAAAACTAGTGTAGAATAGAAAAACAAGTGGGTTTGACCCAAATGCATGACTTAGCAATTTGGACCTTACTCACATAATCCACTACACTTATTGAATTGAAATAAAACACTAAAATGAACTCTTAACTAGTGCACGCCCATTATCACCATAATCATGGGTCTTCTAGTTGAATGAGGTAAGTCACCAACTTGGGCTCCATTCCATCAAATCTTGTATTTGAGCTTGCTTCCATTATAAGAGTCATCATTTGAATTAAAACTTGTTGGGTTTTCTTGGTCCTAGCTCTTGTCATAGGCCCACCAAGTTCTTATATTGCTTCTTGATCCATGCTCTTTATTTGGCTCATATCATCCCCCCATTATTTAAGTGAATTCGACCTTGAATTGAAATCTTCATCACCAAAAGTAGATATTGGTGTTCCATCTAAAATGGTCCTCACAATTACATTGGCTGCATCAAACTTAAGTTCAAAATATTTTTCAAGAGGAAGTAAAGCATGTGTGGGTGCTTTAGTAAGCTTTTGGGACTCCATGCAAGTTCCTAAACCATGGGGTGCTTCCTTTGGGATTAAATCTCTAAAATTCTGCAAAAGATTTACAACACCACTAGGCAAAGAGAGATCATTAGAAGCATTAGCAATCAAATAAAAGTTCTTGCAATAAGATATGCATTGGGCTACCTTGAAATCAAGGCCCTCTTCTCTTCACTTTTTGTTGCCAAATAACTCTATTTTTTCTCACTATTTTTCACACTATTTTTCTCTTTTTCTTCACTATTCTTTTCACTCTCTCTTTCTTTTTCCTCTTGCTCTCTCTTTTCTCTCATCTTAAGTTGATCCTCACTCACTTCTTTTGGAGACAAAGGACTAAGAGTGACCTTTTGATCTTGATGCATAAAAGAAAATTTGTTGGTGTACCCATCATGATTGGCCTTCTTATCAAATTGTCAAGGCCTCCCAAGTAAGATATGGCTTGCCTCCATGGGCACCACATCACAAAGAATACTATCATGATACTTTCTAATGGAGAATAGAACTTCAACATGCTTATTTACAACTATCTCACCAAATTCACTAAGCCATTGAAGTCTATATGGATGTGGGTGTGGTTTGGTCACAAGATTCAATTTAGAAATCATTCTAGCACTAGCAACATTAGCACAACTCTCACCATAAATAATTAAAGAACATACCTTCCCTTGGATCAAGCACCTTGTATGGATGTTACTTCTTCTTTGCCTATCATCATGCTCCTTGGGTTGGCATCCCAAGAGTCTCCTCACCATGAGCAAATTTCCTTCCAGAATTAAGAGGCCTCGGATTGGGTGGCAACTTCATTATTTCTCAATACCATTGTCTTTTTAGTTGGAAATTGAGATGCAATATGCCCATGACCCAAGCACTTGAAATATTTTACCTCACGATTTCTAGGACTAGGAGATGCTTCCATAGGCTTCTTTCCAAGAGAGCTAGCCACGACCTCCTTAGAAGATGAAGTGCCCTCCTTCTTTGATTCTTCCTTCCAATTTGAAGATGAAAACTTAGAAGAAGAATGAAATTAGGACTTCCTCCTCTTAAGTTGTGTTCCACTTTGATAGCTTGTTGGACGAAATCTTCTAGCTCCATATAGTTTTGAAGCTCCACTATGTCTTGAATGTCTTGATTCAAACCATGTAAGAACCGAGCCATAGTAGCCTCCCTCTCTTCATTAATGTTGGACCTAAGCAAGGTCAACTCCATCTCTTTGTGGTGCTCATCAACACTCTTGGATCCTTGGGTCAATCTTTGCAATTTGTTGTGAAGATCCCTATGGTAGTGATTTCGAACAAGCCTCTTTCTCATGACTTGCTTCATTTCGGCCCAAGTCTCAATAGGCTCCTCCTCATACCTTCTTCTCTCTTTTTGAGTTTGATCCCACCAAACAAGTACATAGTCTTTGAATTCAAGAGCGGTTACCTTCACTTTCTTTCTTTCATTGTAACGGTTGCAATCAAAGACTTGCTCCATCTTCATCTTCCACTCCAAATATGCTTCGGGATCATTATTCCCATGAAAGGTAGGAACTTTGATCTTGACCCCTTCAATTCCTCTATCACGCCTCCTTCCTCTACGTCCTCCTCCTCTATGTCTTTCGGCTCCACTCTCATATCCACTTGATTCTTCACAGGTTTGGAGGTTGGCAAGTTGTCTAGTGAAATATGTACTCATTTTCTCCATTTGCCTTGTAAGAGTTTGAATTTGAGTAGCCATCCTAGCATCAATAGCTGCTGACTTTGGAGAAAAAGGTGGACTATCATCTTGGGCTACCATCACTTAACACACAATATCAAAAGATAACAAGAAATTGTAAAATTCCTTACTACACTCTCTCACTTGTGTACACAAATGTATTTCACTCAAATTGGTTTTTTCCACACAAGATGTAATTTTCACTTTTGCCTTTTCCCACTCAATTGCTCTCTTTTAGGCCTTAGAAGAGTTAAACAACAATCCACACAAAAATCCAAAATCAAGTATTAGAATTCACAAAACTTATCAACAGGAAGTGCACATACTGCACCTAAATTTATGTTGCTCATCCAAGTAAAATAAAGCTTCTTAAACCATCACAGTAACAAGAACTAGATACGTCACTTCTTTGGGAGTCTGCAACCATTATGGGGACGGCGAGTTGTATCTTCAATGTAAACAATCGGATTCCTATCCCCACGAGAATCAGTAAACCCCTCTCTCCTGCTCATTATCGCTTGCCTTTTCCTCCTGAAACGAGTAAAGCCGTTCACTTTCATGACAACGGATTTCAACCCCAAACCCCTAGCCCTTTGTCCGACCACTAGTTGTTTCAGCAGCATACCTAGAAAGCTTTTACCCTGCTTTCATTTCTTTCAAGGAACCAGCAGAGCCGCTAAGCTTCACATTTCCTTTAGAATCCGTCATAGTAACAAAAGTGTAGTTATGCAACATTTTTATATGAACAAAATCAACATCCTGCTCTTCATGATATGGAGAGAATTGAGAACTCCCCCTGAAATCCTTTCCATCTTCTTCCATGATTCCTCTTACAAATTCCATAGGCCTGTAATTCCTCCCAACCCCAGCATCATTCTGGCTTCTGGAGTTTAGATTCTCTCTGTCCAGCATAAAAACAGGGCGCGCTTTCACATTCACATTCTCACAACTTCTGGAGTTTAAATTCTCTTTGTCCTGAATAAAATCAGGACGCGCGTTCACATTGGCATTCTCGTTCGAATCCCTTCTGGTCCAACCCAAATTCGTGGTAGAAAATACTCTAGCATGTTCTGCAGTTTCAAAATATTGAATAAGACAAGACTGTTGAGAAGACCTGACATAAACTAAACATTTACTTTCTAGCTTAAAATTATAGTATTTTAAGGTATCCTATCCATTACTACTGATAACACCCTTTCTGTTTTTCCTGATTTTAACCAACCATTTAGGATTCCAATTTCGTTATAACTTATATATGAGCTGAATGTTACATCAATCCTCTCAAACAATTCGGTTAAGAACTTCAACACACAATTCAATAGCACTCAAATAAACAAAACAACTAACCACTACTACATCAATTTTTCTACAGAGAGAGAGAGAGCGAGGAAATCAGTAACAACTAACCCTAAAAGAAATCCAAAAATACTCAAATGCAAGAAACCAAAAAACCATTATACGTGATCAAAAATCAAACTTTCTAAGTCATTCAATTAAAGACCCAAATATAACCTATTGGGAAATAACCCTAAACACAAAAAAATTATACATCATCAAAAATCAAACTTTCAAAGTCATTCAATTAAAGAAAAGTGTATAATTATTTGGTCTTTTAAAACAACAAAAAACAACAAACAAAAATTTGTCTTCAATTGTCATCTATCTAAATATTAAAAGGGTGCAATCGAAAATATATCAAAATCCCTATAACACTCATTCCCTATATTTCTATCAATCAAATCACAGATGGGTCGATTCATTTTTTTTATCATATCAAGAGCTATGAAAATGAGATTAAAGAGATTTGAAAGTTACCATCTCTTTGGTGTAACCATGAGAAGCGGCGAGATGGCAGAGCTCCTAAAGCGGCATGGGATGGAAGCGAAGGTTTTGGTGCAAAGCGGGAGATGAGAGAGGAACAGATATAACGATACATTGAAATTGAATTGAAGGCTGCTCTCTGGCCTCTGCTACTCACGTTCAGGTTCTGATTGGTATAAGGGATCCAATACTTCGGGTCGGGTCAACATACCAGTTTCCATGGGTTTATAAAAAGCTCCAGGTGGAAAGCGTTGATAGTATTACTACTCGTAAGTCCTAATTGCATGGTCAGGGCATGAAACTTGTTTGATGTGATCTGAAAATTATGGTTTGGGACTTTGAAAAGAAAAGCTTTCCTAAGAAATCTTGTGTTTTTTAGAGAGTCTCGAATCTTCCCTTTCTAGATTATTTTTGATGCAGTTTGAACTGTGTATATTATGTTTAAGTTCCAAATCCAAACAATGGTGATCTTTCTGGGTGCTTGGTGCAGATGTTGGAGATCAGGGACTTTCCCCCTATGAGATGGATGTAACACCCCGATTTTTTCTGATTTGATATAATCTGTGATTATGTGGATAATGAAGTGTTTATTATTATATTCAATGAAGAATTATTTTAATAAAGCAAATTTCATTCTCATGAATTATTTTATTTTAGTGAAGTGCAGTTAAATTTTCGGTAGAAAATTTCAGACGTTTTTAGTCCGAGTTTTTAACTGTCAGTAAAACTCTATTGACCCAAAAAAACAATTTTCTTTATGCAAAATAACATTTTAATTTTTATAACTCAATTTTAACTAATTCCATGATTTTAGAAATTATTTCTTTCGATATGAAATTTTCGGGAGGAAAATTAACGAGGTAAAATACGATCGGTTTTTTTACGATCAAGAAATTAATGGAACTGGGACGAGCAACATTTATAAAAATTATTTTTGGTACAGTTTTGAATAGTTTTGATGTGATTTTGAATAGTGTTGCATTCAAATCACACGAGAGCGGATCCTCTGACTTTGGTTTTCCAAAGTCAGGGTAACTTTAGGCAAAAATAGGAGAGAGGGTATTAAGAAAAATAGAAGGAAAAGATGAGAGAGAAAATAATAGATGAGAGAGATAGGGAGAAAGGTAGGTGACTTTGAAAAACCAAAGTCAGAGAATCCATTTTCCAAATCACACCATCATAACCTTACATCAAATTATTACATTCAATTTACAAGAAACCCATAAAATATTTAAAAATAAAGAGAGTTTTATTTAAATAATTTTTGGTACAGAATTTTAGAGTCATGATGTGAAGAATATACTTGAGATTGATGTGCATAGTGTTTTTATTTATGGCCATTCATCATTTTATTACACTTTGCAAGAAAACCATTTTTTTCTATTTAAAAATTTGGCTTCATTTAATTTTAAATTGAATGAAAAAATTTTAAAATCCCACTCTTCCTTCTTGCCCAAGTAGGTCCCCCCCCTGTTGGACGAAATCTTGGCAAGTACACCTAGTCGAACAAGTAATACGGTGGTGAGACCGGATATCGTGTCCACAGGGATCAGTTGCCAATTACCAATTCACAAATCAAACAACTATCTAGACTAAATGAAGAAATATCAAAACATAAAATAAAGCAACAAAAGCAGTAAAGTATTTTTGGTCTTTTTGGGAATTTTATCAAACACTTGGAATGCGAAAAGGGGTATTGGGATTAAACTTCACTAAACCTTAGTCTCATGCAATACCAAGACCATCAATCCAGTTTATGCTTCAAATATTAAAATCAACCCACAAGATTACTCATGCCCTAATTCCTTAGACGACAAGAGCCTAAATCCACTAATTAAACCCTAATTCCTTAGGTGACCTAATTAGGAATTTGCATTAAGAGTAAGGATTACACGATTACTAATAAACCAAAATCCATTCCTAGATGCAAGGTTTACTAGGTGATTAATTCCAGATCAAGATTTGATAAGAACGTCCCCATTGCAAATCAAATCTCAGAATCAATTCATCGATGGCCAACCCACAAAAAGCATTAAGCAAAGGAATTAAACACTAATAGAGAAACATAAACACAGATTGATAAATCAAAGTAATTACATGATATTCAGTTTTGCTACATCTAATCCCAACAAAAAGGGATTTAGCTACTCATAGTAAAAGAAATTACAAAAGAGAAAGAGAGAAGAGATGAAGAAAACTCATGACGAATCCTCCAATCTTCTTCCGATCCAAGAGCAGAGAAAAACCACCCCTTTTGCTTCCCAAGAGTCTCCCTAGGGTAAAAGTGCTCCTAGGGTAAAAATCCTTTTTTTTGTGTGATCAAAGTCTCCCTCAGAGATTGAATCCCGTCCTTTTTCTGTTCAGTGCGGCTCTATTTATAGATTAGGTGCGCATCACGGTCGTGATGGCCATCACGGCCAGGCCGTGACGTGTTCTGCCAAGGGCGCGATTTCAAATTTTGGAGCATCACGATCGTGATGCTCATCACGGCTAGGCCGTGACAGCTTCTGCTTGTTGAGGTTCTGGTTCATCTGATCTATCACGACCGTGATGGCCATCACGGCCAGGCCATGATGGCTTCTGACTTTTGCCTTCTTTTCTTTTCAGCTCTGGTTGATCATGGTCGTGATGGTCATCACGGCTAGACCGTGATGGGCTCTGCTTGGCTCATTTTCTTCACTTTTCAAGCTCTATCTTCATCCAAGCTCCATCATGATCGATTTTGAGCATTTTATCTTCAAAACAACACCACAACACCGCCTTACCCGTTCCAAGATAAAAACTAACAAAAAACAAAAAACAAAAATCAATTTAAATATGCCTAAACTATATGAAAATGCATGCAAAAATGTACATGAATTATAATGTGAAATCACACTATCACCCCCCCCCCCCTCTCTCATTTCTCTATAAATACATCTTCTATTCTCCTTTCATCACTTTCTCCATTTCCTCTCCAAATCACTCACTCACACACTCATTTGCTCACCGAACTCATACCAAAATTTTGACGCTCTAAGTATACTATAAGATATGACCAGAACACAAACAGTTCAAAATCCTCAGCATCACACAAGAGCAGCAGAAAGAAGGCCCTTTTCGCCCCTGTTATGTTTCGAATCAAGCAAAACCTTAAACAACAGAGTTGTGCCTCTCTTTCTTACCTTTCCAACAAACCCAAGTTTATAATTTTTGGATGGGAATATCGTGAGATACACTCAAAATACCACTACATCCTCAAAGCTGTCAACTTTTTTTAAGCTTCATGTGGATCATTTCTCTTCATTCTTCATCATCTAAGGGTATAACTTTCATCTCTTGCTCTTTATTTCCTCAGAAATATCTTTTTCATCAACATGCATGCCACTTTTCTTATTTTGCATGTTTATAGTTTTAACTAAAATTTTTTAAGAAAAATCTTTAGAAAAGTCTTTTGAGCATGGAATTAATTTTCATACACTTATACTCATCTCTACTATCATTTTAAGCACTTGAATGTCACAAAATAATTTTTCAAATGGCCGAAAACCCTATGTGGAGCAAAGTAGATGTTTTTGTTAAATTCTCACATACTTGACTTAAAGATCCTCTCACAACTCTTTGTTTGAACCATTATTTAATAATAATAGTTACTGTTTTTGGTTTATATATGTTTGCATGTATGCTTTTGAGGGTTTAGGACCCTTGCATGTTGTTTTTATGGCTTGAGGATGATGCTAGAGTGAAGAAAATGACTTGGTATGGATAAACATGGCTAAATTGTACTTCTGACAGCATGATATACATTTGTTCGTAAGCCCATAACGTTTTATACAAAACGTGTTTCTGAACAATAAATATATATTTGGAAAATAAGACTTCTGGGGCTTTAATTTGATATGTAATATTTAAGTATTTGGATAAGATTTACTAGGTCAAAACACCTGTCAAAGTAGAAACAAATTCTATCTGCGAAAATACGTACATAGCTGGTTGCATGCATGACTTTAAATATGATTTTGAAAGTTAAAAATTGTTATAAAGTTTTCTGGGTTAAAGTATAACTAAAGTTTGGTTGAAGATTTGAGATTTTTACATGTGTATATAAAGAGAAACAATTTCATAAATTTGCATGTTGGTGAACTCGGATTTCTGGAAAATCCTGTACAATCCGAGGCGGTGTGTGATTTTTAACAAATTAATGCCTTCGAATTTTGACATAAGACCAACTGGAATGTGTTTATATGTGAATTGGGTACCTTCAACTAAATTTTCAAAAAACTTTAAAGGTCATTTGAGTGATCATTCATAACTTAAACCCACTGTTGTTCTGAAAATACATTATAACAGAGTTCATCATAATTTTTGACTGAAAAACATGATTTTCAAAATAATATCTTTTAACATGAATCAAGCAAATGGACTATAAACAAGTGTCAATGTAAAAATATAAAGATATGGGATTAAAGCATATATATATATATACATAAAAGTAAGTCTTGGATCAAATGTAATCCAAGAATTTTTAAAAGATTAGACATCTCTAGCATCATTTTTGTTGGTGTAAGCCCTAGAGGCCAGTGTATTTCTTAGACTTACATTTGTATCTTGTTATTATATATATATATATATATATATATATATATATATATATATATATATATATATATATATATATATATATATGAATGATATGATATGAGGCATTCCAGTTTATTGTGTTACTTGTTTAAACATAATAAAGTCCTTAGAATAGAAATTTCAGTTTAATAGAATATCAAGTATATGACTTGATCGTGAGACACTATTGAACAATGAAATCCTATTCTTAAATATCCGTAGTCAAGTATTTTATTAATAAGGACAACAATAATACATTGAGACTATTATGTGTGCAGACTGATGACCATATCTCACGGGTCATGGATATGAGATATCGAGTCGCCACATAGGTACACATTAGAGTAATGATGTACTGGATTGACCCACCATGAGAACACTACATGGTGCGTTGTGTGAGTGTCATAAGTAGTTCTCATAGTGACAATGGTGTATGCAATCCTTCGACCTGAAATCGCTGCGATCCCTACATGAGGAGTCGTGTGCTTTAATATCGTCAAACGTCATCTGTAATAGGATGATTATAAAGACGGTCATTGGGCATACCACGAGCCATGCAGAGGGATGTGAGTGACCTAGATGGAATTTGTCCCTCCTACATAACAGGAGTAATATCTGTGGGCCCCCTGATAGAGTGAGACTGTAAAATGCATGGTCGTGCTGAAATGAGTCAATATGAGATATTGACCTCATTTGTTGTTAAGTCTACTCGGGTATCAGGGAACATGATATTGAACCATACAAGGGTGACACATTCCATGTCTTGTGTTCAATATAGATATATGGACAAAGGGATAATAATGCACATGAATATTTGTCATAGAAAGGTTTCGTCAAATCACTGACTTTCTCACTACTTAGGTAGCAGTGATGTATTGCTAGATACCGCTCACTGTTTGTAATATTAAATGGGATTTAATATTACTACTAACTTTTTGGGAACCTATAGGGTCACACACATAAGAGCGGATTAAAAGAAGCATTAAAAGGAGAGTTGGACTTTTCTATTGGGCCTAGCGCATAGTACATGTGTAAATTCAATGATCGGTGAAAACTTTAGAGAATAAAAACAATTGTCATAAAGAAAAATTCAATTGAAAATTTAAATGATTTTATACAAAAAGAAATCAATTTCTTTGATAATGTTTTAAAGAAAACAAAAGTTTGTTTTGAAACTTGAAAGGAATTTATTTAGAAATTTTCAAATGTTTTTAGGAAAAAGAATAAAATCTTTTAAATAAAAGGGTTTTATGAAGAAAAAAAAGAAATGGATTTTCCAAAAACTTAAAGTTTTAAGCAAAAGAATTTAAAAAGAAAAGTTTTTATTTAAAAAGATTTTCATTCAAAAAGAAATGTCCGAAACTTGGATAAGTTACGGAAAATTTCGGTTTTGTATTTGTTTTTCACTGAACGAAAAATAACACTGAAAAATGAACCTAGTAACTGAGACGTCGGGATATTAGAGTTAAAGCACACAGATCTAAGATCCGTGTCACGATGTTGTGAACTGTGTGTCCTATGTAAGTTGTTGTAGACTGTGTGTCCTACACACGTTGTGGATTGCGTCCCATTTACATCATGATGAATCTGGTGAACGTAGTAAAAGGTGAAAGTTGTTTTCTATAACCACAAAGTCCAAGACTGGTGCATCGGTCCATGACTGTTGTGATTAGACACTCGGACTTAAAGGTCCTGTGTTGATTTTAAGAGTTTTAACACGTTGAAAATTTATGGAAGGTTGTGAGTCTTGGGCTCAGGCAAAGGGAAGAATGAAACACAGAGAAAAGATACGAAAATAAAATGATTTTCTCATGCATTTTGGCAGACGTGCCCACGTTGTTTTCGTATGAACACCTTGAAGGGTCAGGTACTTCATGCTACGTTGTTTCATTGTGCCTTGATGGACAATGAAGCCCATATGCCTGGGTTGCTCTGCCTTGTGTTGGACAGTATGCTATGGACATCCACACACGTTGATCACTGTGCCAGGAGTTTTTGGCAATGCTTTGGAAAAACACGTTGTGCCTTGTTGGCAATCGAGCCTGATCAGCTCATCTTTCAAAGAAGTTAGGATCTCCGGAGATTAGAATAGAACATTCAAAAATAGAAGTGCCATATGTTTTTCAAAAATGACGGTGAATTCTGTGATATTATGCTTTTACTGGAAATTATATGTTGAATATGATTGATTATCTGTAATTGTTGTTTCTGCGTATTGGGCTTGTAGTCGTCATAATTCATCCATATATTGGTATCTCACCCATACAATATATCAGGTTTTCCTGCCCCTTTGTTGTGGTGCTTTGTTACATGAGGACAAGTGGTGTCAAGAAGTTCCTAACCTCACTTAAGGATAGTACTTCCAATCCTTGAAGAGGTTGGCGAGGGTTTTGTGGTGAGAACTATAGAGTTCTTTCTAGTAGTTGTCTTTAGAACAACCAGCTTAGGATTTCTCTTTGGAGTTGTACATTATGTGGTCTGAAAACCTGCTTGAAATTCTGTTGTCATAATGAAATATTTTCAAGAGAAATCTATACATTATAGAATAGTTTGTTTTTGAACAAAATCAATCCATGTATGTTGGAGAGTATAATATAATTTGTATTATTGTGTTGTGCATACAATTTAATGACGTACTCCAAAGAAAAGAAAAAAAAATTTACCCCCATATTTTTCAGACTTATGAAAATAATAGAAGTTTTTCCGAAAGCAACCAGTAAACCTTCTTTTTAATTTATTTCTACATGTAATTAGGAGGTAATGCCCAAGGGGGTGTTACAATGGAAGCCATGCAAAGAACAACAAAGTCACAGGGGATAATGTTGGGCCTCTGCTTTTGAAAAAGAAAAATTATGAAGATTACTTTGTTTTAGGCTAGTTGAGTCAGAAAAAATAAAATTCCAAAGGAGGTTATGTGTGGATCATGTTTGGCATTTCAATGCAAGAAATAAAATGTGGTTTGCCATATGTCCAAGTTCAACCATGTGAAGGTACTTGCAACATTTATGTCAATATGTGTGGCATCTCTTGTTTTCCATGACACACTTGACTTCTTAAAAACACTGGACCTCGAGATCTATGAAGCGTGTGTATTTATATCATTTAGAATCACTCAATTCATGCATCAATCACAGGTGAAAAGAACATTTCTATCCCCATTTTTCTGACCAACTCTTCAGACTCTCAAACCAACAGTTTGAAGTACAAAGTAAACATATAGTTCAGAGATCAATTTTATTTTGCCAAATTGACTTTGCAGTGGTAAAAAGAAAGGCAAAAGGTAAAAGTTGCAAGTTGATAAAATGAGTCATGTTAACCAGTCTATTCATAAATAAATTATATGAAACGCAATGTCAAGCAATCAAACATGTAAAATTAGGTGATGGCATGGCAGTAACTAGTAAGACAAAATCAACTAATTATAAGCTCCACAACCGCTTGAGGATAGCCCTTCAATACTTACTGCTACAGAAAATTCTATTTATAGAACATTCATAATTGTACAAAATGTAAACAACGAAGATTTAAAAAACACAATCTACAAAATAGGAACTCAGAATCATAATGAAACCGATGTTCAAGAAAAACATCAGGAAAACTGCGCCTAAATTTATGCTGCTCATCCAAGTCAAATAAAGCTTCTTCAACCATCACAGTAACAAGAACTAGATACGTCTCTTCTTTGGGAGTCTGCAACCATTATGGGGACGACGAGTTGTATCTTCAATGTAAACAATCGGATTCCTATCCCCTCGAGAATCAGTAAACCCCTCTCTCCAGCTCATTATCGTTTTCCTTTTCCTCCTGAAATGGGTAAACCCGTTCACTTTCATGACAACGGATTTCAATCCCAAACCCCTAGCCCTTTGTCCGACAACTTCTACAGTTGCTTCAGCAGCATACCTAGAAAGCTTTTGCCCTGCTTTTATTTCTTTCAAGGAACCAGCAGAGCCGCTAAGCTTTACATTTCCTTTAGAATCCACCACAGTAACAAAAGTATTATTACGCAACATTTTTATATGAACAAAATCAGCATCCTGCTCTTCATGATATGGAAAGAATTGAGAACTCACCCTAAAATCCTTTCCATCTTCTTCCGTGATTCCTCTTACAAAGTCCATAGGCCTATAATTCCTCCCAACCACGGCATCATTCTCGCTTCTAGAGTTTAGATTCTCTATGTCCTGCATAAAAACAGGGCGCGCATTCACATTCACATTCTCACCATTTCTGGAGTTTAAATTCTCTTTGTCCTGCATAAAATCAGGACGCGCATTCACATTCACATTCTCGTTCGGATCCCTTCTGGTCCAACCCCAATTCGTGGTCGAAAATACTCTAGCATGTTCTGCAGTTTCAAAATATTGAATAAGACAAGACTATTGAGACGACCTGAAATAAACTAAACATTTACTTGCTAGCTTAAAATTATAGTGTTTCAAGGTATCCTATCCATTACTACTAATACCACTCTTTCTATTTTTCCTGAATTTAACCAACCATTTAGGATTCCAATTTGGTTATAACTTATATGTGAGCTGAATGTTACATCAGTCCTCTCAAACAATTCGGTTAAGAACTGCAACACACAATTCGATAGCTCTCAAATAAACAAAACAACTAACCACTACTACATCAATTTTTCTACACAGAGGTAGAGGAAATCATTAACAACTAACCATAAAATAAATCCACAAATCCTCGTGCAAGAAACCGAAAAACCATTATATGTGATCAAAAATCAAACTTTCTAAGTCATTCAATTAAAGACCCAAATATTACCTATTGGGAAATAACCCTAAACACACACAAAAAAATTATACATCATCAAAAATCAAACTTTCAAAGTCATTCAATTAAAGAAAAATATATAATTATTTGGTCTTTTAAAACAACAAAAAACAAAAAACAAAATTTGTCTTCAATTTTCATCTATCTAAATATTAAAAGGTGCAATCAAAAATATATCAAAATCCCTATAACACTCATTCCCAATATTTCTAGCAAAACCACAGATGGGTCGATTCGTTTATTTATCATATCAAGAGCTATGAAGATGAGATTAAAGAGATTTGAAAGTTACCATCTCTTTGGTGTAACCATGAGAAGCAGCGAGATGGCAGAGCTCCTAATGCGGCATAGGATGGAAGCGAAGGTTTTGGTGCAAAGCAAGAGATGAGAGAGAAAGACATATAACGATACATTGAAATTGAATAGAAGGCTGCTCTCTGGCCTCTGCTACTCACGTTCAGGTTCTGATTGGTATAAGGGATCCAATACTTAGGCTCGGGTCAACATACCAGTTTCCATGGGTTTATAAAAAGCTCCATGTGGAAAAAGTTGATAGTATTACCACTCCCAAGTCATAAGTCCTAATTGCATGGTCATGGCATGAAACTTGTTTGATGTGATCTGAAAATTATGGTTTGGGACTTTGAAAAGAAAAGCTTTCCTCAAAAACCTTGTGTTTGTTAGAAAGTCTCGAATCATCCCTTTCTGGATTGTTTTTTATGCAGTTCGAATTTTGTATATTATGTTTAAGTTTCAAATCCAAACAACGGTGATCTTTTTGGGTGCTTGGTGCTGATGTTGGAGATCAGGGACTTTTTCCCTATGTGATGGAATCCATGCAAAGCACAACAAAGTCACAGGGGATAATGTTGGGCCTCTGCTTTTGAAAAATGTAAAATTATGAAGATTACTTTGTTTTAGGCTTGTTGAGTCAAAAAATAAAATTCCAAGGGAGGTTTTGTGTTGATCATGTTTGGCATTTCAATGCTAGAAATAAAATGTGGTTTGCCATATGACCAAGTTCAACCATGTGAAGGTACTTGCAACATTTATACAAACATGTGTTGCATCTTTTTTGTTTTCCATGACACACTTGACTTCTTAAAAACACTGGACCTCGAGATCTATGAAGAGTGTGTATTTTATATCATTCAGAATCACTCAATTCATGCATCAATCACAGGTGAAAAGAATATTGCTATCCCCATTTTTCCGACCAACTCTTCAGACTCTCAAACCAACAGTTTGAAGTACAAAGTAAAAATATAGTTCAGAGATCAATTTTATTATGCCAAATTGACTTTGCAGTGGTAAAAAGAAAGGCAAAAGGCAAAAGTTGCAAGTTGATCAAGTGTGTCATGTTAACCAGTCTATTCATAAATAAATTATATGAAACGCAATGTCACGCAATCAAACATGTAAAATTAGGTGATGGCATGGCAGTAAATAGTAAGACAAAATCAACTAAGTATAAGCTCCACAACCGCTTGAGGATAGCCCTTCAATACTTTTTTTTATAAAAGTTTAAGATGAGCAAAAGCATCACTGTAGAATGAATCATCTCAACTAGGTTGGTACCAAACAAACTACCAATCATCTGCAGCTCAACTAAATTTATTAAGAAAAGGAAAAGAGTAAAAAATAATGGGGGGACCAAACCAAAACCCATGTGAAAATTATTTGAATCTATAACTAGGCAAGCCTAGCTTATTTCTAAAAAAATCATCCCTAATAAAATTAGGAGACAAATCCCACCAATGGAAACCATGGTTATTTACACCAAAGTTGGCCAGCTTATCTTCACAGACATTTCCTTCCCTGAAAATATAAGTGACCACAAAGTCCATCCTTGCTAACATTAAAGAGCAATTTTCCCATCTATTTTTAATTTTCCACGGCACCAAGTTGTTGTTTCTAAAAGCATGAACCACTAGCTTCGAATCACATTCTAGACACAACTTCTTCCAACCCCTTTGAAAAGCAATCTCAATAGCCAAAATAGCTGCCATCAATTCAGCATGTAAGGAATGTGAAATGAGACACCCCGTTGTGCCCCTGTGTTCTATTAGACTAAAACTTCATTTACTACTTTCTTACTCGAGCGCTTAACATGAAAATACATAAAAATTAAAACTTAACTTATAAAGTATATAACTTCATATAGAATGACATATCACAATATAAGTATATTATGCATAGTACAAAATACTGTTGAGAATAAGCTACCAGTAGGATCCGTCACAGGCATATACTTAGACAAAATGTTAAACAGAGGAATACATATTAAAAATATGCCTCAAAAGATGCACTGGCCATAACTAACTAGACCCTAATCACCATGGGTCACAGCTTGCCCTCCGGCTTCCGGTTCATAGGGAGTTTCATCCAACTCCTCTTCGATCAGCTCATTCATAGAGTCTTCGCGCACGATTCCATCAAAGATAAAATAAAACATACAAAAATATACAGGGGATAAGAAACAGTTCTATCATCAAAACCGGAAAAGGGTCATAGTAAATTATACAGTAATTGTCACAAACAAACAACACACATAACTAACAGATCATCCTTAAGTTAATATATCATCCTCTACCCTCAATCTCATGCTACTCAAAGACACCATAGCTGCACACCTATTCCTAAGGTGGAAGTGGTCTCGTGAGAACTCTTGATTTTACGTGTATTATATTACCAATACACAGTGTATTATATTACCAATACACAGAAGTGTTTTACGTGTATTATATTACCAATTACGTGTATTATATTACCAATTATGTGTATTATATTACCGATACACATATGTGTTTTACGTGTATTATATTACCAATACACGGTGTATAATATTACCAATACACAGATGTCCTTGTGTGTTATATTACCAATACTCTTTTGTCTTTGTGTATTATATTACCAATACACTTTTGCCCTTGTGTATTATAATACCAATACATGGTTGTGGACAACAACACCTATACTTGAATCTCACCCACCCGTTTTAACAACATCTTAGTGCCTTAACCTTCCATTAGAACTTGACACATATTCCATGCCATAACATCTCTTTAACATACCTCATCTAGGTTAGGCACTTCTAAATCATCATTATCCTCATACCCAAAACAATCATCTCTTAGACAACATATATCTTTGCTTAAAATCCACTAAGCATAATAATAAAAACTAGACAGATCATGCATAACACAATATCAATCAAAATATTCAAATATCACCAACGTAGCACAAAATCAATTCAATAAAGATAATAAAATCAAATCAACCATCAACAATATAAAATCAACCTAATTTCGACAAACCTACAATCCCCGAATCACCATTGATTTTTCAGAAAAGATTTCCAATGTGATTTTGGTCTTGTCGATTACTCGACTACTAGTAGGGTTTAGGTCGCCCTACACAATTATTATATAATCTACTACTTATCCATTCCGACAATAGGTTGGTTCTTTCCCCCACCTTGGTTATCACCGAACTCCCGAACTCGAAGCTCCTCATTGTCACACCACAAAGTACTAACTCCACCTTCAACCAATCAACATAATAACCAATAAATCAAACAAACTCATCTATGTTCTCTTTAGGCTAGGTTTGACCAATTAATTCAAATTAGAGTTAGGATTCTTTTCTCAACATAAGCCTTTGGATACTTATCACTTAGGTTCTAGGTAACTTAGATAAATTGCTATAACTTGAAAATATGGAATAAAAATCATCCAACCACTTAGGGTAGGTTTCGGCCTTGTATTACAAAATAGGCTAGGGTTTTCAAAACAACACAATTTCTTAGATCAATGATCTTAGAGTATTAAAGAGTATGAATCAATCATTAGATTCACAAATCAATCACAAACCTTTCACCCCTTTTATGTTAGGGTTTCGGCCTCTTTAGTATAAGTAGTCTAGAAATTGCCAACTTTCCAATCTCTTAGACTTAGCATCCAAATGTATTAAGGAGCTCAAATCCATGATCATATTGGAAAATGAAAACAAAACATCCTAGGTTCACAACCATCATAGGTTCGGCCATCATAGGAGAAATAGGCTAGAAATCTTTAAACTTTCCAATTTCTTCCAACCAAAACTCACACTTGGAAAGTTTGGCATAAAGCTGCCTGTCCTTCAAAACTCGCAACACCAATTTCAAATGTTCCTCATCCTCTTCCCGCATATGAGAATAAATAAGAATATCGTCGATGAACACAACAACAAACTTATCGAGGAACGATATGAAAATTCTGTTCATATAATCCATGAACACGTCTGACGCATTAGTTACACCGAAAGGCATAACTAAATACTCATAGTGCCCATACCTCATCCTAAAAGCCGTCTTGGGTATATCTTCCTTTCTTACTCTGATATGATGGTACCCGGATCTTAAATCAATCTTAGAGAACACTGCTGCTCCTTTCAACCGATCCATCAAATCATCTATCCTAGGCAATGGATACTTATTCTTAATTGTCACCTTATTCAACTGCCTGTAATCCGTGCACAACCTCGCACTTCCATCCTTCTTCTTAACAAATAACACCGATGCCCCCCACGGTGAAACACTCGGTCTGATAAACTCTTTTCCTAACATGTCATCCAATTGTTCCTTCAACTCTGCCAACTCAACCGGTGACATCCGATAAGGTGCTATAGATATAGGCCCTGTCCCTGGTACGAGATCTATAGTGAATTCCACTTCTCTTTCCGGTGGCAAACCTGGAACGTCTGGAGGTAAAACTTCAGGAAACTCTCTCACAATAGGCATGGAATCTATGCTGGGAGTCTCATTAGCCTCCACTGCGAAAAGCATCACAAACTGTTGAGAGTTGTCACTCCTTGTAGAAACTCCTTCATTGGCTGATGCAACACTAAAAGGTTCAAGAAATGATAAGGTCTTGTTAGAACAATCTAGCACTATATGGTTAGCCGAAAGCCAATCCATGCCAAGAATAACATCTATCTGTTGCATAGGCAAACAGATAAGATCTACAATAAATGTCCTATTCTCAACAATGATAGGACACTGTAAACAAACAGACATAGTAGTCAAAGGATTACTGGTTGGAGTAGACACTGTGAGGGTATAAGGTAATTTGGAAACAGTTAAGTTCAAATGATCCACACACTCATGTGAAATAAAAGAATGTGTAGCGCTTGAGTCAAACAACACATACGAGAGTCTACCAGCTATCAAACACATACCTTGTATAAGATCAGCAGATTGAGAGGATTCAGCTCCCCTCACGGTAAACACTCATCCAGTGGCTTGAGGTCTGGCCACTTGTGGTCTTGCTGCTGGGACTCCTCTTCCAGCTCCATCTCTATTGTCTCCAGTTCCTCTTCCGGCAGCTGTCGGCTATTGCATAACCCTTTGTCTGCAATATCGTGCCACACGACCTGGTTTCCCACAATTGTAACAGCTGGGCCTATTTGTATAGTCTCTAGCATAATGCGATCCTCCACATCTGAAGCAAACTAAGCTTTGCAATTGCTGACCTGCTCTTATTAGTATGACATATAATACTACATAGACAAGTATAAAAATACCATATGCCATACTAATATTAACCTTTCACATCAGATTCGGACACACTACCCAACTTCTAAGCATAGTCAAAATCTAATGTGGATACAACTAGACACGGCCAGTAACAACATCCTAAACCTCATAGTCCTTGATTCTGATCAGACATAACCCCACAGTCCGTTTTAGAACCAAACTGCCCTGATACCAAAATGAGATACCCCGTTGTGCCACGGTGTTTTATTAGACTAAAACTTCATTAACTACTTTCTTACTTGAGAACTTAATATGAAAATACATAAAAATTAAAACTTAACTTATAAAGTATATAAGTTCATATAGAATGACATATGACAATATAAATATATTATGCGTATTACAAAACACTGTTGAGGATATCCTATCAGTAGGATCCCTCACAGTCATATACTTAGACAAAATGTTAAACTGCGGAAAACATATTAAAAATACGCCTCACGAGAAGCACTGGCCATAACTAACTAGACAATAATCACCATAGGTCACAGCTTGCCCTCCGGCTTCCGATTCATAGGGAGTTCCATCCAACTCCTCTTCGATCAGCTCATTCACAGGGTCTTCACGCACGATCCCATCAAAGATAAAATAAAACATACAGAAATATATAGGGGATAAGAAACAGTTCTATTATCAAAAGCGGAAAAGAGTCATAGTAAATTATATAGTAATTGTCACAGACAAACAACACACATAACTAACAGATCATCCTCAAGTTAATATATCATCCTCTACCCTCAATCTCATGCTACTCAAAGACACCATAGCTGCACACCTATTTCTAAGGTGGAAGTGGTCTCGCGAGAACTCTTGATTTTACGTGTATTATATTACCAATACACGGTGTATTATATTACCAATACACAGAAGTGTTTTACGTGTATTATATTACCAATACACGGTGTATTATATTACCAATACAAAGATGTCCCTGAGTATTATATTACCAATACACTTTTGGCTTTGTGTATTATATTACCAATACACTTTTGTCCTTGTGTATTATATTACCAATACACGGTTGTGGATAACAACACCTATAATTGAATCTCACCCACCCGTTTTAACAACATCTTAGTGCCTTAACCTTCCATTATAACTTGACACATATTCCATGCCATAACACCTCTTTAACATACCTTATCTAGGTTAGGCACTTCTAAATCATCATTATCCTCACACCCAAAACAATCATCTCTTAGACAACATATATCTTTGCTTAAAATCCACTAAGCATAATAATAAAAACCAGGCAAATCATGAATAACACAATATCAATTAAAATATTCCAATATCACCAACGTAGCACAAAATCAATTCAACAAAGATAATAAAATAAAAGCAACCATCAACAATATAAAATCAACCTAATGTCGATAAACCTACGATCCCCGAATCGCCGTTTGTTTTTCAGAAAAGGTTTCCAATGTGATTTTGGTCTTTTCGATTACTCGACTACTAGTAGGGTTTAGGTTGCCCTACACAATTATTATATAATCTACTACTTATCCATTCCGATGATAGGTTGGTTCTTTCCCCCACCTGGGTTATCACCGAACTCCCGAACTCGAAGCTCCTCGTTGTCACACCACAAAGTACTAACTCAACCTTCAACCAATCAACATAATAACCAATAAATCAAACAAACTCATCTATGTTCTCTTTAGGCTAGGTTTGGCCATTTAATTCAAATTAGAGTTAGGATTCTTTTCTCAACATAAGCCTTTGGATACTTATCACTTAGGTTCTAGGTAACTTAGATAAATTACTATAACTTGAAAATATGGATTAAAAATCATCCAACCAATTAGGGTAGGCTTCGGCCTTGTATTACAAAATAGGCTTGGGTTTTCAAAACAACACAATTTCTTAGATCAATGATCTTAGAGTATTAAAGAGTATGAATCAATCATTAGATTTCACAAATCAATCAGAAACCTTTTACCCCTTTTATGTTAGGGTTTCGGCCTCTTTAGTATAAGTAGGCTAGAAATTTCCAACTTTCCAATCTCTTAGACTTAGCATCCAAATGTATTAAGGCGTTCAAGTCTATGATCAAATTGGAAAATGAAAACAAAACATCATAGGTTCACAACCATCATAGGTTCGACCATCATAGAAGAAATAGGCTAGAAATCTTTAAACTTTCCAATCTCTTAGACTTAGCATCCAAATGTATTAAGGAGCTTAAGTCCATGATCATATTGGAAAATGAAAACAAAACATCCTATGTTCACAACCATCATAGGTTCGGCCATCGTAGGATAAATAGGCTAGAAATCTTTAAACTTTCCAATCTCTTATACTTAGCATCCAAATGTATTAAGGAGCTTAAGTCCATGATCATATTGGAAAATGAAAACAAAACATCCTATGTTCACAACCATCATAGGTTCGGCCATCGTAGGATAAATAGGCTAGAAATCTTTAAACTTTCCAATCTCTTAGACTTAGCATCCAAATGTATTAAGGAGTTCAAGTCCATGATCATATTGGAAAATGAAAAGAAAACATCTTAGGTTCACAACCATCATAGGTTCGGCCATCATAAGAGAAATAGGCTAGAAATCTTTAAACTTTCCAATACTTTAGATTTAAGATCAAGAGGTATCTAGAAGCACAAATACATGATCATCTTTCAAAAAGTTGAAACAAAACTTCCTAGGCCACTAATACATAGTTTCGGCCATCCTTTGAAAAATAGGTTAGAAATGTTTGTTTGATACAAACTCTTAGAATATGAAAGTAGAGATTAATAGAAGTTCATAGAAATTGTTTCAACTCAAACGGAGTTTTTTACCATTTTCTAGAGATTTTAGAAGTTAAAAGAGCTTTAAGAACATTTTAAGAAGACATAAAGTAAACTCATGAAATAAGCGTAAAACTTGAAATAGAAGAGTATGAGAGAGTTACACTTGAAACTAGAAATAAAAAGTATGAAGAACTTGAAGCTTGAAACTAAGTAAAAATGAAAACTTTAAGTGTTAGAAACTTAAAAATGAGAAAGTGAAGAAGTAGGAAAGTGATGAAGAGAAAATGAAATGGGTATTTATAGAGGGAGAGGTGAGATGGTCATGAAAGAGAAGGAAGGAGCAAGTCTAGATGGTCGAGTTTTGGCTTATGCCTTGTTTGGTTGAAGAAGAGAGAGAAAAATGGGTTTTTATAATATAATATGATATAATTTGAAATAAGTGATGATTACACTTTTGGAGTGTGTCATAGCCCATGTCCATCACATCCCATCAAGTCACTTCACTTCTTTTGGGCTCCTTTTTCTGCTCCATTGCGTATCTGGTTCAAGTTTCCGATCGTATTTCACCTAGAATAAATATTATATTTTATTTCCGAGCTCAAATTTTTGAAAAGTTCCAATATCATACAAAACATCACAAAAACACTAACTGTTTCGTTCATGGTTCAAAATTAGGTTTTCTGCTCAGTAAACTTGTACTGTCAGTGAAAACGCAGACCAGGGTTTGTCCGAATTTTCAACCCGAATTTTACCGTAACCTTCTACCATAAAGTAGACTATGAGTAAGATTTTATTTTATTCAAAAGTACTTTCTAAATCTCAGATTAAAATATAATTAATTATATTTTAACCGGTTGAACAACATGATTAAAATAAGGTTGTTACATGAAACACCTAAGTACTGAGCAAAACATCCCACAATTTCACCTTTAGAGCCCCTGAAATATCCCCCACAAGCTGCATGACCTGGGGAGTCTTTAGCTGATCCATCAGAGTTGTATTTAATCCAATTAGTTGGTGGAGGATTCCAGTCCAGCTGAATTATCTTTGGAGCACTGCTGACCTTACAAGTTACATCAAAATCCTTTAAGACTTTAAAATCCTCAATCGAGTTCCTGGTTGTCCCTTTAGAATTCTGACCTGACATCTTGGTGGCTGCCTTGATACCACTGATTGCTGAAGCTACGTACTGTAATATGGACATTCTGAAATCTGCTCTGATTTCTACAATGCCAAATCCAGTAGAAAACATTGATTATTGCCGACTTGATAACATCCACCACCTGACAACTCCAGCCTCTATCTAACACTTTGAAAACTGCTTCAATAGAAGAAAGATCCATGGTGCAATCAATGCAATTACTAAGCCAAGACCATATTGCTTGAGCATATCTGCAGGTCATAAAGAGATGATTCATATTTTCTTCATCATGCCTGCAGAGATCACATCTAGAAACAAGAATGCATCCCCTGTCTCGAAGACATTCTTCAGTAGGCATCCTCTTTTGACTTAGTCTCCAAGTAACAAACGACTTAGATTGAGGAATTAGGTGACACCAGATAAGTTTATGAAAATTAATTACAGTAAAGGGAGGATTTAAGAACATGAATGCCTCTTTTAAAGTAAGGAAGCCAGAATCTGAATTAGACCAAATCAAATGATCAACAGTACCACTTGAGAGAGGAGTGACAGTTTTACTGTTATCAGCTATAAGGGAGGGATCTATATCATAGAGACTTCTTGGAAGATTCCAAATGCCATTGCAGATAAAGTCACTAACTTTGGCATTAAGAACATTATGATATTCAGGACTGATACCCAGCATGTCCATAATAAGTTCAGTCAGCCAGCAATCCTTCCAAAAGTTGATGTTTCTCCCATCACCAATTGACCATTTAGCTGCAGCTTGTACTTGAGGTATAAATTTTCTAATCCCAGGTCATAGAGAAGATTTAATACCTGAGGCAATTCTATTATTATTAAAGAATCTAGCTCTCTAAAAACTAGCACAGTAGCTGTCTGAGGTACTAACATCCCAAGAGAGCTTTAGCATAGTAGCTTTATTAATGGCTCTCACTGATCTCAAGCCAAGACCCCCTTCCTTCCCAGGCTTGCAAATTTTATGCCAAGCTACTGATGCAATTTTCCTTGTGTGAATGCAGCCTGACCACACAAAATTTCTGATTGTTGAACCCATGGACTTCAATAGAGAAATTGGCCAATGATAAATGTGAAAGCTATAGATCAACATGTCATTAATGATTGAGTTAACCAACTGAACTCTTCCCATAATGGACAAGAGGGAACCTTTCCAAGTACTCATCTTTGCTTTAATTCTGTCCACAATAGGCTGCAGGTGGACTGTTTTAGGCTTACCTCTGAACATTGGAACCCCCAAATAAATAAAAGGCAAGGTTCCAGCTGAGAAACCAAGAGAGCTTTTGACCTCTCTCACTCTCCTAGCACTAATTGATCCTGAGAAGAATTTACACTTATTAAGACTGAAGTGCTTGCCAGATAAATCAGCATAATCTCCAAAGACCTTCATCAAAGTATCAAGGTTTCTTCTTTTCCCTTTGCAAAACACCATTATGTCATCTGCATATAATGCATGTGTAGGAGTTTGGAAACCTCTAGGACTAACCATAGGGATCAATTGCTTAGTATCCACCAATTGAGAAATGGATCTGCCCAAAAAGTTTTCTGCCAAACAGAACAGCAAAAGGGAAAGGAGATCCCCCAGCCTCACCCCTCTCTTATAGAACTTTCATAATTGTACAAAATGTAAACAATGAAGATTTACAACACCGTCTAAAAAATAGGAACTCATAATCATATTGAAACCGATGTTCAAGAAAAACATAAGGAAGTGCACATACCGCACCTAAATTTATGTTGCTCATACAAGCCAAATAAAGCTTCTTCAACCATCACAGTAACAAGAACTAGATACGTCTCTTCTTTGGGATTCTGCAACCATTATGGGGATGACGAGTTGTATCTTCAATGTAAACAATCAGATTCCTATTCACTCGAGAATTAGTAAACCCCTCTGTCTAGCTCATTATCGCTTGCCTTTTCCTCCTGAAATGAGTAAAGCCGTTCACTTTCATGACAATGGATTTCAACCCCAAACCCCTAACCCTTCGTCCGACAACTTCTGCAGTTGCTTCAGCAGCATACCTAGAAATATTTTGACCTACTTTCATTTCTTTCAAGGAACCAGCAGAGCCGCTAAGCTTTACATTTCCTTTAGAATCCGTCACAGTAACAAAAGTATTGTTACGCAACATTTTTATATGGACAAAATCAGCATCCTGCTCTTCATGATATGGAGAGAATCGAGAACTCCCCCTGAAATCCTTTCAATCTTCTTCCATGATTCCTCTTACAAAGTCCATAGGCCTGTAATTCCTCCCAACCCCGGCATCATTCTCGCATCTAGAGTTTAGATTCACCCTGTCCTGCATAAAAACAGGGCGTGCAATCACATCCACATTCTCACAACTTCTGGAGTTTAATTTCTCTCTGTCCTGCATAAAATCAGGACGCGCATTCACATTCGCATTCTCGTTCGGATCCCTTCTGGTTCAACCCCAATTCGTGGTTGAAAATACTCTAGCATGTTCTGCAGTTTGAAAATATTGAATAAGACATGACTGTTGAGAAGACCTGAAATAAACTAAACATTTACTTGCTAGCTTAAAATTATAGTGTTTCAAGGTATCCTATCCATTACTACTGATACCACTCTTTCTGTTTGTCCTGATTTTAACCAACCATTTAGGATTCCAATTTGGTTATAACTTATATGTGAGCTGAACATTACATCAATCCTCTCAAACAATTCGGTTAAGAACTTCAACACACAATTCGATAGCACTCAAATAAACAAAACAACTAATCACTACTACATCAATTTTTCTACACACACAGAGAGAGAGAGGAAATCAGTAACAACTAACCCTAAAAGAAATCCACAAATCCTCAAATGCAAGAAACCGAAAAACCATTATACGTGATCAACTAAAAGAAATCCACAGATCCTCAAATGCAAGAAACCGAAAAACCATTATACGTGATCAAAAATCGAACTTTCTAAGTTATTCAATTAAAGACCCAAATATAACCTATTGGGAAATAACCCTAAACACACACACACACACAAAAAACATTATACATCATCAAAAATCAAACTTTCAAAGTCATTCAATTAAAGAAAAATGTATAATTATTTGGTCTTTTAAAACAACAAAAAACAAAAAACAAAAATTTGTCTTCAATTTTCATCTATCTAAATATTAAAAGGGTGCAATCAAAAATATATCAAAATCCCTATAACACTCATTCCATATATTTCTACCAATCAAATCACAGATGGGTCGATTCGTTTTTTAATCATATCAAGAGTTATGAAAATGAGATTAAAGAGATTTGAAATTTTCCATCTCTTTGGTGTAACCATGAGAAGCAGCAATATGGCAGAGCTCCTAAAGCGGCATAGGATGGAAGCGAAAGTTTTGGTGCAAAGCGAGAAATGAGAGAGAAAGAGATATAACGATACATTGAAATTGAATTGAAGGCTGCTCCCTGGCATCTGCTAGTCACGTTCAGGTTCTGATTGGTATAAGGGATCCAATACTTCGGGTCGGGTCAACATACCAGTCTCCATGGGTTTATAAAAAGCTACATGTGCAAAGCAATGATAGTATTACTACTCCTAAGTCCTAAGTCCTAAGTCCTAATTGCATGGTCATGGCATGAAACTTGTTTGACGTGATCTGAAAATTATGGTTGGGACTTTGAAAAGAAAAGCTTTCATAAGAAATCTTGTTTATTAGAAAGTCTCGAACCTTCCCTTTCTGGATTGTTTTTGATGCAGTTTGAACTGTGTATATTATGTTTAAGTTCCAAATCCAAACAATGGTGATCTTTCTGGGTGCTTGGTGCAAATGTTGGAGATAAGGGACTTTTCCCATATGTGATGGAAGCCATGCAAAGCACAACAAAGTCACAGGGGATAATGTTGGACCTCTGCTTTTGAAAAATTAAAATTATGAAGATTACTTTGTTTTAGGCTTGTTGAGTCAGAAAAAATAAAATTCCAAGGGAGGTTTCTTGTGGATCATGTTTGGCATTTCAATGCTAGAAATAAAATGTGTTTCCCATATGACCAAGTTCAACCATGTGAAGGTTCTTACAACATTTATGTAAACATGTGTTGCATCTTTTTTGTTTTCCATGACACGTATGACTTCTTAAAAACATTGGACCTCGAGATCTATGAAGCATGAGTATTTTATATCATTCAGAATCACTCAATTCATGCATCAATCACAAGTGAAAAATGTTGGTAATGGCTACAAACTCAAGAGGAGGGTAAATTGAGATATTGAAAACTTTTTTAAAAATTTAAAGCAGAACAAAGTTTTCTAAAAGAAAATTGGTTTTCACTCAATTTTAATTCCCAAGAATCAGGTTATGTATTACGTAATGATGTTAAGAAGAATTATAAGAAGGAAGAAAAAGTTTAACATAGATTGCAGATCAAAGATTCAAGTTAACAAGCATTCTTAAGACTCATTCACAACACACAAGTGCATATAACAAGTATATGGAGTTTAGAGATGAGAAGAACACGCAAACCAATTTATCCTGGTTTGGCTACCTCCTCTGGCTTGCCTACATCCAGCCCCACACCTCTGTGGTTTTCTCCACTATAACTTGAAATTACAATATCCAATTACAGCATTCACAAGGATAACCTCCTTGCTCAAGAACACACCAAAAAGCACACTTGCTTTTCTATACCCAAGGATCCCTTCTATCCTTGTTCAATCCTAAGAGATACCCTCTCTTAATTCGCAGAAAGAATTGAGTGGAAGAAAGACTCCAAAAGTTTGATTATACAAATTGAAGCTCTAAGAAATATCACACTTTTTTTTCTAAGACGAAGCACTTTTGGAAGCTTTTGAATCTTTCGTATTTGTCTTTTTAGAATGTGTAAGGTGTTGAAAAGTGTTGATATATATGAAGTCCTTTTATAGGTTTTTGAAGATTTTGATTCGTGGGTCTTATCACAAAACTTGTTACAAGTGATTACAAATCAGTTTGAAAAGTTGTAACAGAATAGTCTATGTACTACATCTGTGTATTCGTATTTTTTAGACATTTTCAACGCTTGTACAAGATTAGATATTTTGTACATCTGTGTATTAAACCTAGTTTTCACCTTTTTCAAACGTATACACAGATTAGCTTCTTTTGTACACATGTGTATTTCTTGTGTTGTGCTTTAATATGTATACCTTGCGTACCCAGATGTATAATAGAACGTCAACCCAGAATGTTCAATACACAGGTGTATCATTTTTGTACATCTGTGTATTGTCATATTTTTCAAAACAATACACTGATACACACGTGTACAACGCATGTGTATTATTTTTAGTTCCAGACCCGAGAGCTCACTTTTGTGTACACAAGTGTATAACACATGTGTACAGCCTTTCAACTTTGAACCTGAGAGCATGCATTCATGTACACAGGTGTACAACACATGTGTACAGGTAAATTTTCTTTTGTTTTTAAAACCCAACTTTTCATACATATGTGTATGATGCCTGTGTACAGAAATGTTCTTTCTAAAATTTGAAATTTAGCTTTACATACACATGTGTACAACACATGTGTCAACAAACTTTATTTCTTTATCAATTAATCACTTTTTGAAAAACCTTTCTTTAGAAAAACTATTTTGTTTATCCTTTGTAAAAATTAGTTTCTTCTTAAATTTAAGTGCTTCACCTAAGAAATCAAATGTGCTATTTTTACAATAGCATCTAAAGTATGAGATCAATTTTGAAGTATAAATAAAAAATATAGTTCAAAGATCAATTTTATTATGCCAAATTGACTTCGCAGTGGTAAAAAGAAAGGCAAAAGGCAAATGTTGCAAGTTGACAAAATGAGTCATGTTAACCGGTCTATTCATAAATAAATTATATGAAACGCAATGTCATGCCATCAAACATGTAAAATTAGGTGAAGGCTTGGTAGTAACTAGTAAGACAAAATCAACTAATTATAAGCTCCACGACCGCTTGAGGATAGCCCTTCAATACTTACTGCTACAGAAAATTCTATTTATAGAACTTTCATAATTGTACAAAATGTAAACAAGCAAGATTTTCAAACACGGACTACAAAATAGGAACTAATAATCATAATGAAATCGATGTTCAAGAAAAACATCAGGAAGTGCACATACTGCACCTAAATTTATGTTGCTCATCCAAGTCAAATAAAGCTTCTTCAACCATCACAGTAACAAAAACTAGATACGTCTCTTCTTTGGGAGTCTGCAACCATTATGGGGACGGCGAGTTGTATCTTAAATGTAAATAATCGGATTCCTATCCCCTCCAAAATCAGTAAACCCCTCTCTCCAGCTCATTATAGCTTGCCTTTTCCTCCTGAAATGAGTAAAACCGTTTACTTTCTTGACAACAGATTTCAACCCCAAACCCCTAGACCTTCGTCCGACAACTTCTGCAATTGCTTCAGCAGCATACCTAGAAAGCTTTTGCCATACTTTCATTTCTTTCAAGGAACCAGCAGAGCCACTAAGCTTTACATTTCCTTTAGAATCCGTCACAGTAACAAAAGTGTTGATACGCAACATTTTTATATGGACAAAATCAGCATCCTGCTCTTCATGATATGGAGAGAATTGAGAACTCCCCCTGAAATCCTTTCCATCTTCTTCCATGATTCCTCTTACAAAGTCCATTGGCCTGTAATTCCTCCCAACCCCGGCATCATTCTCGCTTCTAGAGTTTAGATTCTCCCTATCCTGCATAAAAACAGGGCGTGCATTCACATTCACATTCTCACAACTTTTGGAGTTTAATTTCTCTCTGTCCTGCATAAAATCAGGACGCGAACTCACATTCGTATTCTCGTTCGGATCCCTTCTGGTCCAACCCCAATTCGTGGTCGAAAATACTCTAGCATGTTCAACAGTTTGAACATATTGAATAAGACAAGACTGTTGAGAAGACCTGAAATAAACTACACATTTACTTGCTAGCTTAAAAGTATAGTGTTTCAAGGTATCCTATCCATTACTACTGATACCACTCTTTCTGTTTTTCCTGATTTTAACCAACCATTTAGGATTCATATTTGGTTATAACTTATATGTGAGCTAAATGTTACATCAATCCTCTCAAACAATTCGGTTAAGAACTTCAACACACAATTCCATAGCACTCAAATAAACAAAACAACTAACCACTTCTACATCAACTTTTCTACAAAGAGAGAGAGAGAGAGGGGAAATCGGTAACAACTAACCCTAAAAGAAATCCACAAATCCTCAAATGCAAGACATCGAAAAACCATTATACGTGATCAAAAATCGAACTTTCTAAGTTATTCAAATGAAGACCCGAATATAACCTATTGGGAAATAACCCTAAACACACAAAAAAAAAACATTATACATCATCAAAAATAAAACTTTAAAAGTCATTCAATTAAAGAAAAATGTATAATTATTTGGTCTTTTAAAACAGCAAAAAACAAAAATTTGTCTTCAATTGTCATCTATCTAAATATTAAAAGGGTGCAATCGAAAATATATCAAACTCCTTATAACACTCATTCCCTATATTTCTAGAAATCAAATCACAGATGGGTTGATTCATTTTTTATCATAACAAGAGCTATGAAAATAAGATTAAAGAGATTTGAAAGTTACCATCTCTTTGGTGTAACCATTAGAAGCAGCGAGATGGCAAAGCTCCTAAAGCGGCATAGGATGGAAGCAAAGGTTTTGGGGAAAAGCGAAAGATGAGAGAGGAAGAGATATAACGATACATTGAAATTGAATTGAAGGCTGCTCTCTGGCATCTGCTACTCACGTTCAGGTTCTGATTGGCAAAGGGATCCAATACTTCCGATCGGGTCAACATACCAGTTTCCTTGGGTTTATTAAAAAGCTCCATGTGGAAAGCGTTGATAGTATTACTACTCCTAAGTCTTAAGTCCTAATTGCATGGTTATGGCATGAAACTTGTTTGATGTGATCTGAAAATTATGGTTTGGGACTTTGATAAGAAAAGCTTTTCCTAAGAAATCTTATGTTTGTTAGAAAGTCTCGAATCTTCACTTTCTGGATTGTTTTTTATGCAGTTTGAATTGTGTATATTATGTTTATGTTCCAAATCCAAACAATGGTGATCTTTCTGGGTGCTTGGTGCAGATGTTGGAGATCAGGGACTTTTCCCCTATATGATGGAAGATATTCAAAGCTCAACAAATTCACAAGGGATAGTGTTGGGCCTCTGCTTTTGAAAAAGTAAAATTATGAAGATTACTTTGTTTTAGGCTTGTTGAGTCAGAAAAAATAAAATTTCAAGGGAGGTTTTGTGTGGATCATGTTTGGCATTTCAATACTAGAAATAAAATGTGGTTTGCCATATGACAAAGTTCAACCATGTGAAGGTACTTGCAACATTTATGTAAACATGTGTTGCATCTTTTTTTTTTTCCATGACACACTTGACTTCTTAAAAACATTGGACCTCGAGATCTATGAAGCGTGTGTATTTTTTATCATTCTGAATCACTCAATTCATGCATCAATCACGGGTGAAAAGAATATTGCTATCCCCATTTTTCTAGCCAACCCTTCAGACTCTCAAACCAACATTTTGAGGTACAAAGTAAAAATATAGTTCAGAGATCAATTTTATTATGCCAAATTGACTACGCAGTGGTAAAAAGAAAGGCAAAAGGTAAATGTTGCAAGTTGACAAAATGAGTCATGTTAACCAGTCTATTCATAAATAAATTATATGAAAGGCAATGTCATGCCATCAAACATGTAAAATTAGGTGAAGGCTTGGCAGTAACTAGTAAGACAAAAGCAACTAATTATAAGCTCCACGATCGCTTGAGGATAGCCCTTCAATACTTACTGCTACAGAAAATTCTATTTATAGAACTTTCATAATTGTACAAAATGTGAATAAGCAAGATTTTCAAACACAGACTACAAAATAGGAACTAATAATCATAATGAAATCGATGTTCGAGAAAAACATGAGGAAGTGCACATATTGCACCTAAATTTATGTTGCTCATCCTAATCAAATAAAGGTTCTTCAACCATCACAGTAACAAAAACTAGATACGTCTCTTCTTTGGGAGTCTGCAACCATTATGGGGACGGCGAGTTGTATCTTAAATGCAAATAATCGGATTCCTATCCCCTCGATAATCAGTAAACCCCTCTCTCCAGCTCATTATAGCTTGCCTTTTCCTCCTGAAATGAGTAAAGTCATTTACTTTCTTGACAACAGATTTCAACCCCAAACCCCTAGCCCTTCGTCCGACAACTTCTGCAATTGCTTCAGCAGCATACCTAGAAAACTTTTACCATACTTTCATTTCTTTCAAGGAACCAGCAGAGCCACAAAGCTTTACAGTTCCTTTAGAATCCGTCACAGTAACAAAAGTGTTGATACGCAACATTTTTATATGGACAAAATCAGCATCCTGCTCTTCATGATATGGAGAGAATTGAGAACTCCCCATGAAATCCTTTCCATCTTATTCCATGATTCCTCTTACAAAGTCCATAGGCCTGTAATTCCTCCCAACCCCGGCATCATTCTCGCTTCTAGATTTTAGATTCTCCCTGTCCTGCATAAAAACAGGGCGTGCATTCACATTCACATTCTCACAACTTCTGGAGTTTAATTTCTTTCTGTCCTGCATAAAATGAGGACGCGAATTCACATTCGCATTCTCGTTCGGATCCCTTCTGGTCCAACCCCAATTCGTGGTCGAAAATACTCTAGCATGTTCAACAGTTTGAAAATATTGAATAAGACAAGACTGTTGAGAAGACCTGAAATAAACTAAACATTTACTTGCTAGCTTAAAAGTACAGTGTTTCAAGGTATCCTATCCATTACTACGGATACCACTCTTTCTGTTTTTCCTGATTTTAACCAACCATTTAGGATTCCAATTTGGTTATAACTTATATGTGAGCTAAACGTTACATCAATCCTCTCAAACAATTCGGTTAAGAACTTCAACACACAATTCCATAGCACTCAAATAAACAAAACAACTAACCACTTCTACATCAACTTTTCTACAAAGAGAGAGAGAGAGGAAATCGGTAACAACTAAACCTAAAAGAAATCCACAAATCCTCAAATGCAAGACATCGAAAAACCATTATACATGATCAAAAATTGAACTTTCTAAGTTATTCAATTAAAGACCCAAATATAACTTGTACTGACCGAAAATATAAGGCCGAGGACTTGTTAATAAACTGGACCAACCGAGCTTACTCTTATAAATGGGACTTGACTTGAACTACTCCAAAGTCGAGGACTCGTTAATACACTTATCAGCCGAGAATAAATACTCGGATCTATCCCGTAATAAACCACCGGTGAAGGCACCTCGGTCCCGTGCAATCCAGTCACAACTGACTGGGCCGAATATCTCGCTGGTCCAAATATCCCTCCGTATAACTCGGAGCCTTATCGTTATCTTTATCTAGTTACGATAACAATCTGATCCTAACAAATAGGATCTCAATAACAGTCCAACTCAAACTGTTACACCAAAACATCTCTATAAATAGGGGTCCAACCCCCTCACTTAGAACTACGTTTGATTTGATTCCCATTTGGATACGTTGGAGCAGAATTCCGATTCTGTCAAGTTATTCCAAAACACTCCCTCAAGAGCTTCTCCGGACGAGTATCTCTCACTTGAGATATTTGGACGGAACATTTGGCGCCGTCTGTGGGAATCGAAGCAAAATTTTCCCATACCACAAACAATGGTGAGGACAAGGAGCGGGAAATGCAGGAGAGAGGAGCCAGAGAATGCTAACAATGGGGATAATGGAGAACGATCCATAAACCCAGCGATGACGACCGACAATCCCATTATTCAAGAACTCCTCGCACAAATGGCAATGCTGAGAAGGGAGAATGAGGAGATTCGTCGGCAGAACAGCCGTCGTGAACGAGAACAAAGCAGGGAAAGGTCTGCCTCTTCTCCTCATGAGAGAGAGCGCCGGACAGCTGAGAACGAAGGATACAGAAACACACGCAGAGAATAAGGAATCCCACAACCCCGTGTTTCTCACCATGTTGACCGAAAAGGCGAGGAGGAATTTCCTAGGCAGGCCCCTGAACTGTCACTTCAGGCAAATAGGCCTAATGAAAGGGCCGGCGCGCGGAGGCCAAGACATCCCTTCACCGACGCCATCATGGAGGTTCCTCTACCAGCCAACTACAAACCAATAAATATTGACAGGTATGATGGCACATCGGACCCGGAACGCCATTTAGATGCTTTCACTACTCAAATATATCTCTTTACCGACGATGATGCTGTCATGTGTAAAGTCTTCCCTACTACTCTGAAAGATGCTGCGTTAAGCTGGTATACTCAGCTACCGCCAGCATCAGTTGACTCCTTCGACACGTTCATGACTAAATTCAATGCTGAGTTTGCCACGAGCCGAGCTCATCAAAAAACCTCGACCTCATTGGTAAATTTTAAGCAAGAAAAAAATGAGTCTCTGCGTGATTTTATGGCCAGGTTCAGCAAAGAGACTGTCCTGATCCGGAATCTCAGTGTCGATGTCGCACTACATACTATCTTGACCGGATTACGGCCTGGCCCTTTCGCCAGACACCTAGCTCGGAAGCCTCCATCCAGTATGGATGAGTTGAGTAGAATAGCTTCCGGATTCATTAATATGGAGGAAATAGAAGAGTCTAAGAAAAGATAAAGAACCGATGATTCTGATAGACGAGAAGGGAGAGAGAAGAGGAGGGCTGGAGGTGACAAGCATAAATTCAAAAACACATCTGAGCATTTACATAGGGGGCCGAAGTATGAGCACTATACCCCCCTCAACACCAATCGAGCTCGGGTATTTGAGGAAGCCTACAACGCAGAACTTTTGCAGCTCCCCAACCATGGCCACACGCCCTAGAATGCTGATAGACAGAAGCATTGTCGGTACCATCGTAACTATGGGTACACCACCGAGGAGTGTTGGGCCTGCGTGACAAGAGTTAGTGCAAGCTGGTCATCTGAATAATTTCGTTCGGAGAAATCACAACAATGGTGAAGGGCGTAGCAGAAGTAGAAGAAGAGGAGGTGGCCAAAGCCCGGGAAGGGGCGGCGGTCGGCAAAATAATGAAAGAGTAGAAAATAGGGAAGATCGCAATGAAAGGCGAGAGGAGGATAATACTGTCCGAGGTGTG
Source organism: Sophora flavescens (assembly GCA_030762895.1). NCBI lineage: Eukaryota > Viridiplantae > Streptophyta > Magnoliopsida > Fabales > Fabaceae > Sophora > Sophora flavescens. The sequence goes on along the minus strand of CM061062.1, from coordinate 39,708,589 downwards.
ATAAACACTATTTCAGGTGGATTTACGGGAGGAGGCACGACGAGTTCAGCTCGGAGAAAACACCTGCGGGCTATTCGGGCTGTAAACTCGGTAGCCGGTAAACCCCCGAGGATTTCCCCACCGATTATTTTCTCCGACGAAGACTTCTTGGGTGTGGATCCTAATCAGGACGACCCAATGGTAATCACGATGCAATTGGCCAACTTCTCGGTCAAGAGAACTCTCGTCGACCAGGGGAGCTCGGCTGATATTCTATATTATTCAACATTTCAGAAGCTCGGGATCCCAAAAAAATCTATTCAGCCATACGACAGTAAACTCGTCGGCTTTGCTGGGGAACAGGTGGATACCCGAGGATACATAGACCTCCTAACTACTTTTGGAGATGGCAAAACGTCCAAAACTATTTTGGTCAGGTACGTGTTGGTTAATGCAGTAACATCGTACAATATTTTGATCGGGAGACCATCCTTGAACGAGTTGGGAGCCGTGGTCTCTACTCCCTACCTTACTATGAAGTTTCCTTCCAACTCGGGAGACATAATTGCTATCCGGGCTGATCAAAAAATGGCCAGACAATGCTATGCTGATAGTTTGCATGTAAGCAAACTAAAACCTACACCTGCAGAAACACTAGACAGAGGAAAAGACAAGTCTGTAAATTCAGTTAGTTCTGTTGAACTAGACCCGAGGATTGACATGCAAGAACAACGGCCACAACCCATTGAGTAGTTGGAGAAGTTCCAGCTTGGATCACAGCCCGATCAGTGCACCAAGCTAGACGGTCAACTTGAGCCGAATTTAAAAAAGAAAATAAAGGAAGTACTCCGCAGCAACGCCGATTTGTTCACTTGGACAACATCAGACATGTCGAGGATTGACCCCGATTTCTTGTGCCACAAGCTGGCAATCTGTCCTGAGGCAAAACCGGTAGCTCATAGGAAAAGGAGACTTGGTGAGGAAAGGAGAAAAGTGGTGGAAGAAGAAACAGCAAAGTTGGTTAAAGCCAACTTTATTCGAGAAATAGAATACACTACTTGGCTGGCCAACGTGGTTCTGGTCAAAAAAGCAAACGGCAAGTGGCGCATGTGCGCTGATTATACAGACTTAAACAAAGCTTGTCCAAAGGATTCTTATCCTTTACCGAGTATTGACAGGTTGGTGGATGGTGCTTCCGGGTACAGAATTTTGAGCTTCTTGGATGCATACTCGGGGTACAATCAGATCCGAATGTATCCCCCAGACGAGGAGAAAACAGCTTTTATAAGTGAAGGCTTGAACTATTGTTATCGGGTAATGTCATTCGGATTGAAAAATGCTGGAGCAACCTACCAAAGGCTCATGGACAAGGTGTTTCAAAAACAGATCGGAAGGAATATGGAGGTTTATGTGGATGATATGGTCGTAAAATCCGATGACCACAACAACCACCCGAAGGATTTGGAGGAAATTTTTCAGCAGTTGAGAAAGTATAATATGAGGTTGAATCCAGAAAAGTGTGTTTTCGGTGTCCAAGGTAGAAAATTCCTCGGTTTTATGTTGACACACCGGGGAATCGAGGCCAATCCTGATAAATGTCGAGCGGTGATTGAGATGCGAAGCCCACAATATTAAAGAAGTGCAGCGACTTGCAGGACGACTGGCATCATTATCTCGGTTTCTCCCCAGATATGCAGAGAAAACTCGGCCTTTCTTTAGATTATTGAAGAGGCCTCAAACCTTCGCGTGGAATGAGGAATGCGAAAAGGCCTTTGTCGACTTCAAAGCCTTTTTGTCTTCACCGCCAATATTAACTCGACCTATCCCAGGGAAAGAGTTATATTTATACCTGTCAGCCACCGAGTACGCCATCTGTGCGGTCATTGTGGAAGAAGTAGAGAAAACGCAAACGCCGGTGTATTTCATCAGCAGAGTCCTTCATGACGCCGAAACCTGGTATCAAGTCATAGAAAAGCTAGTTTTGGCTCTGTTAACTGCATCTCGACGATTGCATCCGTATTTCCAGAGTCACCAGGTGATTGTCAAAACTAATCACCCGATTAAGCAGATTCTCAAAAAGCCCGAGTTGGCAGGCCGTATGATTGCTTGGTCGGTGGAGTTATCCGAGTTTGGCCTGAAATACGAGTTGAGAGGTCCTCTGAAAGCTCAATGTATCTCCGACTTCGTAGTCGATCTCAATCTGCTGCCAATAACCGAAGATTTATGGTGGAATTTGTATGTGGATGGATCCTCGAATGTCAAAGGCAATGGAGTTGGGATAATACTGGAAGGTCCGGGAGAGCTAATCCTAGAGCAGTCATTAAAGTTTGAGTTCAAAACCTCAAACAACCAAGCTGAGTACGAAGCCTTAATAGCAGGGTTAATGCTGGCTAAGGTAATGGGAGCAAAAGCTGTTAGATGCCGAAGTGATTCACAGCTAGTCACAGGACAAATCTCTTGAGAATACGAAACAAAAGAGCCTCAACTCACCAGATATTTATGTAAAGTAAATCAGTTAATTTCCAACTTTGAGAAATTTGCTATGGAACACATTCCCAGAGAAGAAAATACTCGGGCCGATCTACTGTCGAAATTGGCCAACACGAAGAGGCCATGCCAGCATAGGATAGTTATTCAAGAAACTCTCAATGAACCGAGTATCACGCTTGGAGAGGTGATGGCCAACGAGCCGGTTGACCGAGAATGGATGACACCCATATGGGAATATTTATCCTCAGATACTCTGCCCCCATATCACGCCGAGGCTAGAAAGATCAGGCCCAGAGCAAGTCATTTTGCTATTATTTCCGGAGAGTTGTATAAACGGGGATTCTCGGTACCGATATTAAAATGTCTGACCAAAGCCCAGTCAAAATATGTAATGGAAGATGTTCACGGAGGAATCTGTGGTTTTCACTGCGGGGGCAGATCAATGGCCTCCAAGGTAGTCCGAGCAGGGTACTATTGGCCTACCATCCGAGCAGATTGCATCGAGTGGATGAGACAATGTGATGAATGTCAAAGATTTGCCAATATAAGTCGTACCCGACCCGAAGAACTTCACAAATTAAACTCGCCTTGGCCCTTTGCTATGTGGGGGATGGATATACTTGGACCATTCCCCATAGCCAAAGGTCAAGTCAAATTTCTCTTGGTAGCGGTGGACTACTTCACAAAATGGATTGAAGCGGAAACCTTTGGCGAAAATTACTGCCGAGAAGGTACAAAAGTTTGTGTGGAAAAACCTCATCTGTAGGCACGGAATTCCCTTTGCAATTGTCACTGATAACGGGAGGCAGTTTATAGATAAGACATTGCGAGAATTCTATGTCAATCTCGGTGTTAAACACCATGTCACATCCGTGGAACATCCCCAAACCAATGGGCAAGCCGAGGCGGCCAACAAAGTCATTCTCGGAGAGCTGAAGAAGAGAGTGGGAAAAGCCAAAGGAGCTTGGGCAGAAGAATTGCCGAGTATTCTTTGGGCCTACCACTGCACGCCACAATCCACTACTCAAGAAACACCCTTCAGGCTGACATATGGAACAGACGCCATGATCCCAGTTGAAGTTGGTGAGCCGTCTTTTCGGTGAATGCAACATGAGCAGAATGAGAATGAAAGCAACCTAAGGGTCGAACTTGACTTGGTGGAGGAGATCAGAGAGGAGGCTAAAATCAGGGAGGAAGCCTGCAAACGAAGAGCTACTCGAAGGTATAATTCAAAGATGAAACCGAGGAGTTTCGTGCGCGGAGACTTGGTGATAAGAATGAAAGGAGAAGCAAGAAGAGATCATACGGAGGGCAAGCAAGCAGCAAATTGGGGAGGACCATTCCGAGTGGTAGAAAACTTGGGAAACGGAGCATATAGGTTAGAAGAATTGTCAGGGAAGCCTATCCCGAGAACTTGGAATGCTTCTCATTTGAAATTTTATTACAGTTGATGTATATAGTCAGGTGATGTACTCTTTTTCCTACCTCGGTATTTTATCCCAAAAAAGGGTTTTGACCGAGAAGGTTTTAACGAGGCACACCGTAGACTTTCTTTTCTATCCAATAAAAGAAGTTATTATGAACATTGGTCTATTTTCTTATTTTGCCGATGTATTTATTCTGTGAGTATTTAAAATTGTGATGGCCGAGTTCGAGCCAGTAAATTTTTAAGGCCAAGTTTGAGCCTGAAGGCCGAGTTCGAGCCATTAAATTTTTAAGGCCAAGTTTGAGCCTGAAGGCCGAGTTCGAGCCATTAAATTTTTAAGGCCAAGTTTGAGCCTGAAGGCCGAGTTCGAGCCATTCAATTTTTAAGGCCAAGTCTGAGCCTGAAGGCCAAGTTCGAACCATTCAAATTTTTAAGGCCAAGTCTGAGCCTGAAAGCCGAGTTCGAGCCATTAAATTTTTAAGGCCAAGTTTGAGCCTGAAGGCCGAGTTCGAGCCATTAAATTTTTAAGGCCAAGTTTGATCCTGAAGGCCGAGTTCGAGCCATTCAAATTTTTAAGGCTGAGTGTGAGCCTGAAGGCCGAGCTCGAGCCAATTAAATTGTTTAAGGCCGAGTTCGTGCCAATTAAATTGTTTAAGGCCGAGTTCCAGCCTTTGAAATTGTTTAAGCGAAATCGAATACGAGCATTAAGAAGAACCAAGTTTAAATCTAAAGGCCGAGTTCGAGCCATTAAAATTTTTAATGAAACCGAGTACAATGCTGAAAATAAAAACAAGGTACGGGTCGAGTATTAGAAAGTACTACGACTTAGTTACAGTGCTGAAATTGAAAATAAGGCCCGCCCGATTGGCCAGTAGTCCCCCCAATTGGAACTGGAGCAAGACCGGTTGGCCAGTAGTCCCCCCAATTGGACGCCACGACTTTCCTTCGGAGGAGGAAGTAATCACTTCCCCCTGAGAAAGCTGGACGATGAGGTACTCGGCCTGCTTCGGGAGGAGACGGTTACTACCCCTTTCACCACTCCCGGAAACTGCTATTCTCCCAGCTAACATCCTTTTTAAAAGGGATTACATCATGAAAGAGATTGTGGATCCCATCTCCCAATTACACCCTTTTTGGCAACTTTAAAGCTCGAAAAAGGATGTTAACTGGGAGAGAGGAATGTAAACCCCTAGCAATATTATAGAACTACTCGGGTCGAAAGAGGACGAATTTTGATGGTGGAAAAGATGAAGAATGAATAAGTGAAGCAAAGAAACAGCCCTATTTATAGGGGGGAGAGGCGTTGGAAAGGAGGAATATGCGCTGGGAAAAGGTTTATTGAAAAAATAAATCTTGAAACTCAGCAAAAAGCAGTAATTGCATGAAACCACTGGGGTTTCCAAGGCACATAACGTGTGACCACATATACAAAACGTGAATCATGCATTTCACATGTCACAACAACTATTCGTTTTTGATACGGATGACAAAATATCTCGATCTTAGTCGAGGTCTTTTTTAAACAGTCGAGCACGCAATACAAACAACGTCGGAGTATAAAAATATTTCGAAGAATATCTCGGCCAAACAAATGCTATAAAAGTAAGAGGAAGTCATCAAAATGCTGGAAGAGTTTTTCATTAGATTAACAAGGATTACAGGGGGAAAACCCATTACAGAGGTATGAAAAATAAAAATACAGTAATTCGTCCCTATGGCTCTCTTCGACGTCGATGTGATCCTCGGGAGAATCTTCCCCCCCCCCTACACCTCTTCTTACTCTTCGGGAATGATGGGAACAGTTCCCCATTCTGCACCTCCTTATGCACATCGGCACCCGAGATGTCAATCCCCGGGGCAAGAACTTGAACTTGAGAGATGGCCTTGGTAAAACCTGCCCGATGCTCCTCAAGGATGCAGTTGGTGGCCTCTTTCAAATCCTCCCGAATCTCCAGCTTGGCCTTAGTCTCAGCACTCAAGTCGCCTTTAAGTTGTTTAATTGCAACTCGAGCCTCCTTGAGCTCCTCCTCAGCATGAACTTTCTCCTCCTCGACTAACTTTGCTTGAGAGTTCAACTCGGAGTTCCTAACATTAAGCTCGGCAATGGTAGTACTCAGGAGATTATTGGCTTTGCCCAGCTCATCACGCTCCGCGGAAATCCGGGCAAAATCCTCTTTCAGCTTCTCAATCGAAGCAAACTCAGCCTCCAAGTGCTGAGACTTTCTCTCAGTCTCTGTCAATTCTCGGCTACAGAAACGGGCCAGAGCAGCAGCTCGGAGACAGTAGACTGAGAGGGCCTCCATGCTAGACCGAGCCCCATGCTGCTTAATCAAGCGGAGATCGGCAGGCTTCAGGAAATTCGAGTCAAAAGAAGGGAAGGGATTGAAGTCTTCGCCCCAGAGAGACGAGGTTCCTGCTTTCAGAGAAGTGTTATACCACTTCATCTCAATAGAAGGTGGAAGTTGCTCCTCTCGCCCCGTAGTTCCCGTCTCATGAGTGGCAGGAAGTGGGGTACTCGAGCGAGGAGGGGAAGGATCTTCGGCGTCGACTATTATCTCTACCCTTTTTCTTTTGTGAGGGGCGGAGGATGAAGCCCCCTTGGCAGTGGCCTTAGCAGCGGCCGGAGGAATTCTTTTCTTTTTCTTCTCGGTCGCTGAGGGACCCTGACCCTGTTTCGCGGCAGATTTCAAAAGCTTAGAGAAGTCGAATTTCCCCATGATAACTGCCGAAAAGAAAAGCTGTTAGTACAGGAACACGTACAAAAAAGATTTAAAAACTAAAAAGCCGAACACTTACTTTTAAAGTCGGCTCTCGGAGTGGATGAAAAGGGGAGTTTCAGAAGACGTCCATAATGGAGAGGCCGAGGAAGTTTTTCTAATATATCTATATCCCGTCTATCCTCGACAGGAAGGGATTTGTATTCAAAACCAACGAATTTGGTAGGAGATGATTGCCAGTACAAAGGAAACCTGGCGCATCCATTTTCATCAACAAAGTAGGAAAGGTGAGAGCCCGAGGGGCGAACTCGGAAGAAGCCGACTTTGAAGTCTTTATACGATGATGTGTATAAACTAATCAGTCCTCTTCGGTTCAGCCCATTGAGGGAAATCCATCCCGTTTTCTCACCAAACCTTGTTTGGTAAAAGTACAAAAATTTGGGAGTAGTGGGATCCATCACGATGTATTTACACAGAATTTGAAAGGCTTTTAGGAAAGCCCAACTATTGGGATGAAGCTGAGTAGGTGCGACTGATCAGCCTCTGGCTAGTCTAGTTTTATAACTAGAAAAACCTTGGCTTTGTGCTAATTTTATATCATTTTCACCCAAATTAGACTTGATTGTCTTTAAGCAGCATTTTGAGTCTGTAAAGTATTTTAGGTTAATTTGGTTGATTTAGAGTTAAATAAAGAACTTATGCTATTTTCTGTTTTCAGGTTAATAAAAGGAAATAAATCTGGAGCTTTCGCCCCGCGAAAAGTCCTTCGCCCCGCGAACCTGAAGGTGACTGTGCCAGAAATTGCAAACCTCTCTGTCTCGCCCCGCGAAACATGACTCGCCTCGCGAGTAATCCAACCCTGGAAGACCAGAAGCCATCACGGCTCATCCATGTTGAAGGTCACGGGCATTACAGTTTGGAATTTGAAGAGTCTCGCCTCGCGAATATATGCTCGCCTCGCGAGAGAACCAAAAGCTGAAGTCTGTTCGCATTATTCGCCTCGCGAAGGAGTGATCGCCTCGCGAGTCAGCGAATTCCAGAAGTTGTATATAAGCCTGTTTGAAGGCAGAAATGAAGGCTAGCTAGTTAGTCAGTAGTTGTAGTTCAGCAGTTTATTTTCTTTTGTGCTTAAGTCTGTAATGGAGAGCTAGTCTCCTAGATTAATCTACTGTGATTGGTTTCAATTACACTTGAGGTTCTGTATTTCCTATTTTGTTTGCTATTCTCTTTTCAATGCGATGCTATATGTTTCTATTTGTTATTTCAAGAGTGTATAGTGTTGTGTTGATTCATTTCGGTGATGTTATGTTCCTATACTTAATCGCGTTTGTTATTTCGCGTATGTTCATTCATGTTCGTTTAGTTCATGAGGGCTTAACCCCGTTTGTTATTTCGGGAATAGGAACATACATCCGTAGTAGTGATTTCATTGTTAATTGTTGCTACAACCGAAAGGGGATTAGAATCTGCTTAGGGCTTGGATTTATATAAACCAATGATAGTGGGAAACCGAGAACAGTAGGTTAATCGTTTCTTTGCCAATTGATAATTTTTAGCTTGCATTGTCTTTCTGTTTGTTTTCTTAATTTTATTTCAATTACCCAAAATCCCCCAAAATCTACCTTTTTCTGTTAACAACAACATCCAAGAGTCCTTGAGAGACGATATCCGAGTTGTCGCTCCCTATCTGCATTATTTTGTAAATCGCTCGCTTTTTGGCACGTGGCGACAGCGCGACCAAAAAAATTGGCGCCGTTGCCGGGGACTCTTGTTTGTTATTAACAGAAAAAAAAAAAAAAATCTTTGCTGAATTAGTTTTGGCTGTTTTGTCTGGTTATGAATTTTAGTACTACCATGGATAATCACATGTATGGTTATATGCCTAATGTTTATTATGAGCCACCACCATGCATATATTATCCTGACTTTTCTGGAAGTTATGAGTTTAGCAGTGATTTTGACATGTCTGGAGTGAACAATTATCCTAGCCAAGTGACCACCTCTGCACCTTCCGGACCTTCACTAGAGGACCTGTTCAAGTAAATGACTGCACAAATGGAAGAAATGATGCAACAACAAATGACAGAATTCCAAGCAAGCCTTCAGCAAATGATAAAGGAAAATCAACGAATGGCAGAACAAAGTCTTGAAAATCATCAGAGGAGAGAAGCTGAATCTCAGAAGTTGGCCATTCAAATTGATCAAATTGTCGCCAACCTACGCCTGACCGCTAACTCAACGCCCCTTGAAGAACATACAGATTCACGGATGGTTATTCTTGAAGATACTCTCTTGATGATTTTGATAAGGTTTCTGTGGAGGAACTGTGTGTGGAATCCCCTAATTCTATCTATTATAATTCATGTCTTGATTGTCTTCGATCGCTTTATGTATAGCATGTTTTGAAAGGTATGAGGCTTCTGTGCATATAGAAAATGAGGACCAGGAGGACATCTGCTTCCCCGTGCTTGAGGATGATGAAGAACCTTTGGAAGTAGATGATTCAATTAACTCATATGCATGTGTTGAGAGTGATGGGATGGATGAACTAATTGCTGAATTTCCAGACATTCAGGCTTTTACTGATTCATTTTATTGTGATATATGTACTGACTCTACTAACACTAACCTTTGTGTGGTGTGTGCTGAAATTTCTGCATGTATAGCAGGTGATGGAATTATCTGTGCAGCAAATGAAGAACGTGCAGAAGTTAAAGCAGCACCGGAGACCCCAGCTACTTGTTTGCCACCTCCCACTGTGGAACAACCGGTGATGGAGTTCAAGCCACTGGATCTTGCACCATGGCCAGTCCAAGGGGTTGAACCCCAATTTTATTGGGAGGATTTTGTTGAGACAGCGGTCATCTTTGACCCAAGAAGGAGTGAGAAGTCCGCCGCACTGGAAGGAGTCGCTGTAACTGTCAATCACACACTCCCATATCAAGGCTGCAAGTTATGGAAGCATGGAATGAACTCCCACCCTTTGGCTATCACTTAGGCCTTATGTTACAGACAATGGGATCCCGGTGGAACCACCTCCAATGTGTTTTTCTGAACCTTGCTCTTTTAATTTTCTTTTCCTTGCTTTATTTCTGTTTTGTTTTCAATAAAGCTCCTGAATAATTTGAGAAGCTCGGGAGTTGTGTTGAGTCTTTTGTTGGCAAGTTTGATGGATTTGATTAATTTTTGCATAGATTGATTGCATGTTATGTGTTGACTGTTTCCCCCCTAGGATTTGAAATTTTTGAAAATTTGATTCCCATGTGAAATTGAAAACTGAACTTTGAGATTTTGTTGTGATGGCATGATTTATGATAAGTTTGGGGTGATAGGAAGCACACACTAGGGATAGAATCTCTGTCAAACAATTTGCAAAAATGTCCAGGTGAGGTTTTGAGCCTCCAACATGTTTTTGACTGTGAGAAATCACTTTCAAGTTGCACTTTCCTGAGTTTGCTTGAATCTCTTTTTGGTTTGCATGATTATGTGTTTGCTTCAAATGATTTAGGCATTTTCTTTGTAAATAACTACTTAGCCTAAAATAAACATCCCTAATGCATGTTCCTTAGTTAGCCCCATTGAGCCTGATTAGCCTGTTAATTCTTGATAACCTAATGTTATGAGCTCAAAATCTGGAAAACCATGTTAACCCGATCTTAGGATTAGGAGAGCATGGAATCTTAGAAAGAGAATGGGTGCAAGAAACTAAGTTTGGGGTGGCTGCAAGGTGTAATATGTTGTTTGGGATTGAAAAGAAAAAAATAGTAATAAAAAGGTTGGAGCCAAGAAAAAAAAAAGGAAAAAAGGAAAAGTGTAGAAATGTTAAAAAAAAATGTCAAAAAGGCTATTTGAATAAAAAGGTTGTAGTCACCCAAAGCATGAAGAAAAAATTGGAAAAAGGAATCTGAGTGGAAATTCAAAGTGCAAAAAGCTCATGCTCTCTTAGTTCCTAGGGACTTCAGCCTAGTACCCTTGTATATCCTACCCTTAGCCAGGCCCCATTACAACCCATAAAAGACCTTTTGATGTTGCATGCATGTTTTCTGTGGGAATCATTTTGAGATGAAAATAAAATTTATGGGAAGTGCTTCTGAAAGGTGAATTGAGTGAAATGTTGTTAGCCTGACAAAAACTGAGCGATTGAGTGAATACTAAAAGCCCTTGTGAGGAAGGCAGTTGTTTGAATTTGGTGATCTCCCTCTTGTGTGTAACTTGGATTCCCTGCTTAGATTAATGATTGTTTGAATGATGAAGTTCTCAAATGTTCAGAATAAATGATTGTGGGGATTGCTTTGCTTGAAAGGGGGGGACATTGAAGAAAACTGTTTTGATATATTGCTTGAAATTTGTGCAAAGTTGATTAAATCTCTTAAGCTTGCCATGTCTTGAGTCTTTTTAAGTTTTTAAGTTTTAGTTTGCTTGGGGACAAGCAAAGTTTAAGTTTGGGGTATTTTGATCAGCCTCTGGCTAGTCTAGTTTTATAACTAGAAAAACCTTGGCTTTGTGCTAATTTTATATCATTTTCACCCAAATTAGACTTGATTGTCTTTAAGCAGTATTTTGAGTCTGTAAAGTATTTTAGGTTAATTTGGTTGATTTAGAGTTAAATAAAGCACTTATGCTATTTTCTGTTTTCAGGTTAATAAAAGGAAATAAATATGGAGCTTTTGCCCCGCGAAAAGTCCTTCGCCCCACGAACCTGAAGGTGACTGTGCCAGAAATTGCAAACCTCTCTGTCTCGCCCCGCGAAACATGACTCGCCTCGCGAGTAATCCAACCCTGGAAGACCAGAAGCCATCACGGCTCATCCATGTTGAAGGTCACGGGCGTTACAGTTTGGAATTTGAAGAGTCTCGCCTCGCGAATATATGCTCGCCTCGCGAGAGAACCCAAAGCTGAAGTCTGTTCGCATTATTCGCCTCGCGAAGGAGTGATCGCCTCGCGAGTCGGGGAATTCCAGAAGTTGTATATAAGCCTGTTTGAAGGCAGAAATGAAGGCTAGCTAGTTAGTCAGTAGTTGTAGTTCAGTAGTTTATTTTCTTTTCTTTTGTGCTCAAGTCTGTAATGGAGAGCTAGTCTCCTAGATTAATCTACTGTGATTGGTTTCAATTACACTTGAGGTTCTGTACTTCCTATTTTGTTTGCTATTCTCTTTTCAATGCGATGCTATATGTTTCTGTTTGTTATTTCAGGAGTGTATAGTGTTGTGTTGATTCATTTCGGTGATGTTATGTTCCTATACTTAATCGCGTTTGTTATTTCGCGTGTGTTCATTCATGTTCGTTTAGTTCATGAGGGCTTAACCCCGTTTGTTATTTCGGGAATAGGAACATACATCCGTAGTAGTGATTTCGTTGTTAATTGTTGCTACAACCGAAAGGGGATTAGAATCTGCTTAGGGCTTGGATTTATATAAACCAATGATAGTGGGAAGCGAGAACAAAGAGGTTAATCGTTTCTTTGCCAATTGATAATTTTTAGCTTGCATTGTCTTTCTGTTTGTTTTCTTAATTTTATTTCAATTACCCAAAACCCCCCAAAATCTAACTTTTTCTGTTAACAACAACATCCAAGAGTCCTTGAGAGACGATATCCGAGTTGTCGCTCCCTATCTGCATTATTTTGTAAATCGCTCACTTTTTGGCGCGTGGCGACAGCGCGACCAGCGACATTAATGGTTCTCAGAACGTCACACTCAAACTCGGTGAAAGGAAGAGACACGTGCAGCTGAGAAAATAGTGTTCTATACATATATGTAAAAGGGGGCTCATAAGGATGAGCCCTGAGGAAAACATACTCGGTACCCGAGCATGGAGAACAAATAAACTCGGATTCGTCTCCGGATGCCGAGATAGTAATCTGGGACCGAAGACGAGCAATTGAATCTGAAGACTGATAGTCAGAAAAATAAACCCCAATTTCGCCCTTAACCCAGGTATACCCAGGTAGTGTAATATCGGGAACAGGGTCTTTTGGAATCCTTTGGTGTTGTTTGCGAGCGGCGGGTTTGGAAATTTGGGGGGAGGGAGAACCAGACCTAGAAGGGTCGGACCCAAAAGAATCAGACTCAGAAGAAGACGACCCGGAGGAGGACGGTCTCACCTGACCGATGTTTAGTTCCTATGAAGGAACAGAAGAAGTGGAAGGAGAGCCCCCAATAGGGGAAACCTCGCGCTCCACCAGAGGTGAAGTGTTTGACTCGGTGGACTCGGACGAACTCATGACCGGAATCCAGAAATAAACTTAGAAATTGGAAATAAGGAAGAAGGCTGGGCGTACCTGGAGAGCGAAAGGCAGGAAGACGATTGCAGAAACTTGAAAGACAGAGATGAAGAGTGGAGGAAGGTAGTGGGCAAGGGGGAATAAGGTGGAGTTAGAGGAGATATTTATAGCTGCTGCGGTTGATGATTAGATATGATCAACAGTCCACATTCCTTCAAATAAAAAAGGAAAACGGGCGCGACTTTTAATTTTTCCCCTCATTAAATGAGCGCGGAACTCTAGGGTTACTCACCCATAACGTGCAGCAGAAGATTGAACGGAAATGATAACCTTCTCTGGCAGGAGGATAATTCAGTTGAAATGACGGTTTGAAATGACTGTTTGAAACACGGAAGGAAGAAAGTCCAGCAGCCGAAGCATAAGCTCGGTTTGATACTTGTCAGCTCTTTCTCTTATTTAAGCTCGGAGCTCGGGGGGCTTGTGTACTGACCGAAAATATAAGGCCGAGGACTTGTTAATAAACTGGACCAACTGAGCTTACTCTTATAAATGGGCCTTGACTCGAACTCCTCCAAAGCCGAGGACTCGTTAATACACTTATCAGCCGAGAATAAATACTTGGATCTATCCCGTAATAAACCACCGGTGAAGGCACCTCGGTCCCGTGCAATCCAGTCACAACTGACTGGGCCGAATATCTAGCTGGTCCAAATATCCCTCCATATAACTCGGAGCCTTATCGTTATCTTTATCTAGTTACGATAACAATCTGATCCTAACAAATAGGATCTCAATAACAGTCCAACTCAAACTGTTACACCAAAACACCTCTATAAATAGGGGTCCAATCCCCTAAATTAGAACTACGTTTGCTTTCATTCCCATTTGGATACATAGGAGCAGAATTCCGATTCTGTCAAGCTATTCCAAAACACTCCCACAAGAGCTTCTCCGGACGAGTATCTCTCACTTGAGATATTTGGACGGAACATAACCTATTGGGAAATAACCCTAAACACACAAAAAAAAAACATTATACATCATCAAAAATCAAACTTTCAAAGTCATTCAATTAAAGAAAAATTTATAATTATTTGGTCTTTTAAAATAGCAAAAAACAAAAATTTGTCTTCAATTGTCATCTATCTAAATATTAAACGGGTGCAATCGAAAATATATCAAACTCCTTATAACACTCATTCCCTATATTTATAGAAATCAAATCACAGATGGGTTGATTCATTTTTTATCATATCAAGAGCTACGAAAATAAGATTAAAGAGATTTGAAAGTTACCATCTCTTTGGTGTAACCATTAGAAGCAGCGAGATGGCAAAGCTCCTAAAGCGGCATAGGATGGAAGCGAAGGTTTTGGGGCAAACCGAAAGATGAGAGAGGAAGAGATATAGCGATACACTGAAATTGAATTGAAGGCTGCTCTCGGGCCTCTGCTACTCACGTTCAAGTTCTGATTGGCATAGGGATCCAATACTTCGGATCGGGTCAACATACCAGTTTCCTTGGGTTTATTAAAAAGCTCCATGTGGAAAGTGTTGATAGTATTACTACTCCTAAGTCTTAAGTCCTAATTGCATGGTTATGGCATGAAACTTGTTTGATGTGATCTGAAAAGTATGGTTTGGGACTTTGACAAGAAAAGTTTTCCAAAGAAATCTTGTGTTTGTTAGAAAGTCTCGAATCTTCCCTTTCTGGATTGTTTTTTATGCAGTTTGAACTGTGTATATTAAGTTTACGTTCCAAATCCAAACAATGGTGATATTTCTGGGTGCTTGGTTCCGATGTTGGAGATCAGGGACTTTTCCCCTATATGATGGAAGATATTCAAAGCACAACAAAGGCACAGGGGATAATGTTGGGCCTCTGCTTTTGAAAAAGTAAAATTATGAAGATTACTTTGTTTTAGGCTTGTTGAGTCAGAAAAAATAAAATTTCAAGGGAGGTTTTGTGTGGATCATGTTTGGCATTTCAATACTAGAAATAAAATGTGGTTTGCCATATGACAAAGTTCAACCATGTGAAGGTACTTGCAACATTTATGTAAACATGTGTTGCATCTTTTTTTTTCCATGACACACTTGACTTCTTAAAAACATTGGACCTCGAGATCTATGAAGCGTGTGTATTTTATATCATTCTGAATCACTCAATTCATGCATCAATCACGGGTGAAAAGAATATTGCTATCCCCATTTTTCTAACCAACCCTTCAGAGTCTCAAACCAACATTTTGAAGTACAAAGTAAAAATATAGTTCAGAGATCAATTTTATTATGCCAAATTGACTACGCAGTGGTAAAAAGAAAGGCAAAAGGCAAATGTTGCAAGTTGACAAAATGAGTCATGTTAACCGGTCTATTCATAAATAAATTATATGAAACGCAATGTCATGCCATCAAACATGTAAAATTAGGTGAATGCTTGGCAGTAACTAGTAAGACAAAATAAATTAATTATAAGCTCCACGACCGCTTGAGGATAGCCATTCAATACTTACTGCTACAGAAAATTCTATTTATAGAACTTTCATAATTGTACAAAATGTAAACAAGCAAGATTTTCAAACACAGACTACAAAATAGGAACTAATAATCATAATGAAATCGATCTTCAAGAAAAACATCAGGAAGTGCCCATACTGCACCTAAATTTATGTTGCTCATCCAAGTCAAATAAAGCTTCTTCAACCATCACAGTAACAAAAACTAGATACGTCTCTTCTTTGGGAGTCTGCAACCATTATGGGAACGACGAGTTGTATCTTAAATGTAAATAATCGGATTCCTATCCCCTCGATAATCAGTAAACCCCGCTCTCCAGCTCATTATAGCTTGCCTTTTCCTCCTGAAATGAGTAAAGACGTTTACTTTCTTGACAACAGATTTCAACCCCAAACCCCTAGCCCTTCGTCCGACAACTTCTGAAATTGCTTCAGCAGCATACCTTGAAAGCTTTTTCCGTACTTTCATTTCTTTCAAGGAACCAGCAGAGCCACTAAGCTTTACATTTCCTTTAGAGTCCGTCACAGTAACAAAAGTGTTGATACGCAACATTTTTATATGGACAAAATCAGCATCCTGCTCTTCATGATATGGAGAGAATTGAGAACTCCCCCTGAAATCCTTTCCATCTTCTTCCATGATTCCTCTTACAAAGTCCATAGGCCTGTAATTCCTCCCAACCCCGGCATCATTCTCGCTTCTAGAGTTTAGATTCTCCCTGTCCTGCATAAAAACAGGGCGTGCATTCACATTCACATTCTCACAACTTCTGGAGTTTAATTTCTCTCTGTCCTGCATAAAATCAGGACGCGAATTAACATTCGCATTCTCGTTCGGATCCCTTCTGGTCCAACCCCAATTCGTGGTCGAAAATACTCTAGCATGTTCAATAGTTTGAAAATATTGAATAAGACAAGACTGTTGAGAAGACCTGAAATAAACTAAACATTTACTTGCTAGCTTAAATGTACAGTGTTTCAAGGTATCCTATCCATTACTACTGATACCACTCTTTCTGTTTTTCCTGATTTTAACCAACCATTTAGGATTCCAATTTGGTTATAACTTATATGTGAGATAAACGTTACATCAATCCTCTCAAACAATTCGGTTAAGAACTTCAACACACAATTCCATAGCACTCAAATAAACAAAACAACTAACCACTTCTACATCAACATTTCTACAAAGAGAGAGAGAGAGGAAATCGGTAACAACAAACCCTAAAAGAAATCCACAAATCCTCAAATGCAAGATATCGAAAAACCATTATACGTGATCAAAAATCGAACTTTCTAAGTTATTCAATTAAAGACCCAAATATAACCTATTGGGAAATAATCCTAAACACACACAAAAAAAAACATTATACATCATCAAAAATCAAACTTTCAAAGTCATTCAATTAAAGAAAAATGTATAATTATTAGGTCTTTTAAAACAGAAAAAAACAAAAATTTGTCTTCAATTGTCATCTATCTAAATATTAAAAGGGTGCAATCGAAAATATATCAAACTCCTTATAACACTCATTCCCTATATTTCTAGAAATCAAATCACAGATGGGTTGATTCATTTTTTATCATATCAAGAGCTATGAAAATAAGATTAAAGAGATTTGAAAGTTACCATCTCTTTGGTGTAACCATTAGAAGCAGCGAGATGGCAAAGCTCCTAAAGCGGCATAGTATGGTAGCGAAGGTTTTTGGGCAAAGCGAAAGATGAGAGAGGAAAAGATATAACGATACATTGAAATTGAATTGAAGGCTGCTCTCTGGCCTCTGCTACTCATGTTCAGGTTCTGATTGGCATAGGGATCCAATACTTCGGATCGGGTCAACATACCAGTTTCCTTGGGTTTATTAAAAAGCTCCATGTGGAAAGCGTTGATAGTATTACTACTCCTAAGTCTTAAGTCCTAATTGCATGGTTATGGCATGAAACTTGTTTGACGTGATCTGAAAATTATGGTTTGGGACTTTGAGAAGCAAAGTTTTCCTAAGAAATCTTGTGTTTGTTAGAAAGTCTTGAATCTTCCCTTTCTGGATTGTTTTTTATGCAGTTTGAACTGTGTATATTATGTTTACGTTCCAAATCCAAACAATGGTGATCTTTCTGGGTGCTTGGTGCAGATGTTGGAGATCAGGGACTTTTCCCCTATATGATGGAAGATATTCAAATCACAACAAAATCACAGGGGATAATGTTGGGCCTCTGCTTTTGAAAAAGTAAAATTATGAAGATTAGTTTGTTTTAGGCTTGTTGAGTCAAAAAATAAAATTTCAAGGGAGCTTTTGTGTGGATCATGTTTGGCATTTCAATACTAGAAATAAAATGTGGTTTGCCATATGACAAAGTTCAACCATGTGAAGGTACTTGCAACATTTATGTAAACATGTGTTGCATCTTTTTTTTTCCATGACACACTTGACTTCTTAAAAACATTGGACCTCGAGATCTATGAAGCGTGTGTATTTTATATCATTCTGAATCACTCAATTCATGCATCAATCACGGGTGAAAAGAATATTGCTATCCCCATTTTTCTAACCAACCTTTCAAACTCTCAAACCAACATTTTGAAGTACAAAGTAAAAATATAGTTCAGAGAACAATTTTATTATGCCAAATTGACTACGCAGTGGTAAAAAGAAAGGCAAAAGGCAAATGTTGCAAGTTGACAAAATGAGTCATGTTAACCGGTCTATTCATAAATAAATTATATGAAACGCAATGTTGTTGACGGATCTGGGTAAGTATACCCAGTTGTGCAAGTAATACGGTGGTGAGACCGTTTTATCGTTCCCACGAGAACTGCGACAAGTACTAGCACGTACCAATTCAACTACTATCTAAGCGATTCTTGGATTGAAGAGAGTTCTACACTAATTATCAAGCCCACAAAAGTAAAAATAAACAGAATAAGAAAAACAAACTCTTTTTGTAATTTTCTCAAACACTTGGAAGGCAATAA
Organism: Sophora flavescens; assembly: GCA_030762895.1. Classification (NCBI taxonomy): domain Eukaryota; kingdom Viridiplantae; phylum Streptophyta; class Magnoliopsida; order Fabales; family Fabaceae; genus Sophora; species Sophora flavescens. The sequence goes on along the minus strand of CM061062.1, from coordinate 39,690,262 downwards.
AAGATGGTTTTCAAATATGATAAAAGATGTTGGGATTAGGTTCACTAAACTTCATCCCCATGCAATGACATTACTAATAAACAGTTTCCACTTCAATTATGACAATCAATTCACTAAATTACTCAAGCCCCGATTCCTCGGATGACATGAGCCTAAATCCACTAATAGACCCTAATTCCTTAGGTGGCCTAGATTAGCGAATTCGCATTAAGATTAGGGATCATGCGATTGCTAATAAACCTAGTTCCATTCCTAGATACCAGATTTACTGGGTGATTAATTTCAGTTCCAGTTCTAATACGAATTTTCCAATTGTATATCAAAACACTAATCAATTCATGGTGGTGCTAGCCACAACAAGCATTAAGCACAGAAAATCAATCACTCAATAAAGAAGTAAAAACCATATTACAAGATTCAAGTCATATACATGAGAATTCAGATTTAGCTACCCTAACCCCAACAATGGGAGTTTAGTTACACATCATCAAAGTAAAAGGGAAAAGAAAAGATACTAAGATGAAGGAAGGGAAGAACTCCATGGAAGGATGCACCCAGCCACCACAGCAGCAGAAATTGCGTCTTCTAGGGTTTCTAGGTCGCCTCCTTTCTTCCCAATCCAATCTCCCCTCTGATTCCGCCCTAAAACAGCTTATAACAGGGGTTCTGGGTTTCACATACTCACGGGGCGAGACTTATCTTGCGAGGCAAATATTAAAATTCTGGTCTTCAGCGATTGGATCTCTCGCGAGGCGAGAGTGGATCGCGAGGCGAGACACTAAGGGACTTCTCAAATACACCCGTGATGAGTATCAGGGCCTGGGTGTGATGGCTTCTGGTCCTCAGGCTCGCGGGGCGAGACATGGTTCGCGAGGCGAGACAGAAATGGTTGCATTCTCTGGCACAGTCAGCCTTCAGGCTCGCGAGGCGAGGTGTGATTCGCGGGGCGGGACAGAAAGGATGACATTCTGCTGTTCCTGGCTGTCTTCAGTCTCGCAAGGCGAGTAACCTCTCGCGGGGAGAGCATTCCCAGAATTGCATTCTCCACTGTTTCTTCATTCCCTTGACTCTAAGTTAACCAGATTTTTCATTGATTCCTGCAAAACAACACCAAGAAACCGCTTCACCCGTTCCAAGGGAAAAACTAACTAAAATCACATAAAGAATGCTTAATCTATATGAAAAATGCATGCAAAAGTGTACAGGAAACATGATGTAAAATCACACTATCAAATCACCCCAAGCTTATTCAATTGCTTGTCCTCAAGCAATCACTAAGGCCAGAAGAGATATATAATCAAAGCATGGATAGTGAACCAAGAACCCGAGTACAGAATCCAAGTAACAGGCAACTCAAATAAATCAGCAAGAAACAAACAGTTTCAAGTCCAATTAGAGGCTTAGGTTTCCTAGACTCGTATTCTCACTGATTCGGGCACTCTTTCTCACCTGAAGATCACCCCAAGCTTGTTCATTTGCTTGGCTCTCTTTCTCACCTCACTCAAGTGTTTAGGGATATATGACAATTCACTCCACTTTCCTCAAGGAATGAATTCTACCATAGGCTTGACTATCAACCAAATCTCTACTTTATTAATGAAAACAATTAAGAATCAAGAGGTCTTTACTTCGGTTGTAACATGGCCATGGGATTAATCGTTAGGTGGGGAAATCAAGAAGAGAACATTTCAAAAGGCTACACAGCATATCAAGCATTGCAAACATGACCTTCTAAAATACCTTTTTGGGTTTCAATTCCTTTTTACACCTTTCTTTCTTTTTCTTTTCATTTTATTTCTCTTTTTGTCATCCCCTTCTCCATTTATATTTCTTTTTCTTTCATTTTTCTTGTACTTGGAGAACGGGAGATTTTTCAACTCAAGAGAATTATTTTTCTGATTCTTTCATCCCAAACTTTTTTCAACTACCTTTTTACCCTTTTGTGCAATACTTTAGAAGGTATCCTATCAAGCATCATTCATCAAAAAATTTCAAGGGACCAAGAAAAGTTTTTTTTTTTCATGTAGGCTCAAAATTGGGCAACTAAGGAGTGCAATACTTTAGAAGGTATCCTATCAAGCATCATTCATCAAAAAATTTCAAGGGACCAAGAAAAGTATTTTTTTTTCATGTAGGCTCAAAATTGGGCAACTAAGGAGTAGCATTTCATCATTCAAAGCTCAGAAGGCCAGAAAAATACCTAGTGCCTCAATCATTTTCAAAAATGTTTTCAAAAATTTTTAAGCTTCAAAATGGTTTCAAGTCAAGTTCTAGAGAAAACAAACCAAGAGGAATAACACTCTAACACAAAGAATGGGGTATATTTGGTGAGTACCCCTTTGGCTCAAAAGCTCACATTTTGTAGTTCAGAAATCAATGAAAAACACAGATCTACGAAACCATATGCTAATTATCAACTATCACAGATCCTCTCAAGCATTTTCATTTGCAGCCTTATCACAAGAATAAAAAAATTGGGTTCAAGAATTTGCTATCACAATTTATTTGGCACTCAGTTCTCACAATTTGGATGCAAAATCTAAACAATGGCAATCTAATTGTGTGATCATGCAAAACTATCATGCAAGACTATATGAATGCAACATGAACAAATGCAAAAATACCCCTACCCCAAGCTTAAGAATTTACATTGTCCCCAATGTAAACAATCAAGATGGAGAGAGGAAAGAAAAATTGGAACGACTTACCGAAGCGGTAGCGAGTGCTGGCTCACATGTCTAGTCAGAAGGATTTGCATGAAAATTGGGTCACGGCCTGGATGCTTCTCCTTCCTCCTTCTCTGAAAACACTTAACAAACCTATTAATCTATGATATTTTCCTCTCGATCTTCTCAAATTATTCAAGAGGTTAAAATCAAAAACAAAATCTAACTAAAGAGAAGGGTTAAGAAAATTTGGGTTGCCTCCCAATAAGCGCTTCTTTAACGTCACTAGCTTGACGGGCTTCTTTCAATTAACCGGGGTCTGCTGGTCGTAGAAGTACAAGAACACTTCTCCTCTGTGGAACTCCTTCAAAGAGTTGTTTTTGCTTATAAGGCTGATAATTGCGCTTCCGCTTTGCCCTTTTCGCTCTGAGCCACTTGCCCTTTTTCTTACTCCTTCCCGGCGGAGGTTCTGTTTTCACATGAGCAGATCCAACTTCATCACCAATTGATACATCATTGGTCTTGCAGAGCTTCAGATTTGCTTTCATGTTGAGATTTTCCTTCTTCTCAGGAGTAGAGGGGCGGTGCTGATGTGCAACGAATTCTTTAGCCACTGTATCCACAATGTCCATGTGGAAACAATCCTCTTCATCGCTCGGGCGATGCATAGCTTCAAATACATTGAAAGTGACTTCTTCGTCTTGCACTCTGAATCACAGCTGGCCTTTTTGTACGTCTATCAAAGCGCGACCAGTCGCTAGAAAAGGTCTCCCCAGTATGAGCGGAACTTCTGCATCCTCCTCCATGTCTAAAATCACAAAGTCCGATGGGAAGATAAACTTATCCACCTTTACCAGAACATATTCCAAGATACCATATGGATGCTTGATTGATCTGTCAGCTAGTTGCAATGTCATCCTGGTTGGTTTCACCTCTCCTCCTCCAAGCTTGTTCAAAATTGAAAGTGGCATCAAATTGATACTCGCTCCCAAGTCACATAAGGCCTTCCTGATAGCAACACTCCCAATAGTGCAAGGGATTGTAAAACTACCAGGATCTTTCAGTTTCGGAGGTAACTTCCTTTGAAGTATTGCACTGCACTCTTCAGTTAAGGCAACAGTTTCGCCTTCTTTAAACTTTCTTTTCTTCGTGAGCAGCTCCTTCATGAATTTTGTATAATTGGGCATCTGCTCTAGTGCTTCAGCAAAGGGTATGTTGATCTGTAGCCTCTTGAAAATGTCAAGGAACTTGGCAAACTGTTCTTCTTTCTCTTTTCTCTTGCTCAAATGAGGATAGGGCAACTTCACATAAGAGGGGATCACTTGAGGCTTGTCTCCATCTTTCAAAAGCTGACTTTTAGTCTTCCTCAAAATTGAATTCTCATCTACTAGCTTCTCCCTCTTGTCTTGTTCACTGGCTTTTTCTTCTTCCTCAACTACAACCTCTTTGCCTTTTTCCTCTTTTTCCTCAGCACTCAATTCTGTTTTCCCATCAACTTTCTGATTCTTCACCAAAGGCTCACCGCCCACATTCTCAAGACTTTTACCACTCCTCAAAACAACAGCATTGCAATGCTCCTTAGGATTAATTTGAGTGTTACCTGAAAAACCGCTGCTAGATTGCTCCGCTAGGTGCTTTGCAAATTGGCCAACTTGAACCTCCAAATTTTTTATAGAAGCATCGGTATTTTTTTGGTTTGACATGGTCAATTGCATGAACTGATTGAGGGTGTTTTCCAAGATAGAAACCCGGTCTTGAGGCGGTTGTGTAGGAGGAGGCTTGCTTGTTTGTCCGGCATCTTGCTTCCAACCAAAATTTGGTTGATTCCTCCACCCTTGGTTGTAGTTGTTAGGGAATTGGTTGTTGCCTGGCCTCCCATAGTTCCCCATATAATTGGCTTCCTCATGGGAACTAGGTGGCGCCTCACATCTTCCATTATCATGATCACCTCCACAAAAATCACATCGCATTACCTGTTGGTGTGGCATGGTTGTCCCTTGAACAGTTTGGAGTTGTTGTGGGAGTTGAGCTAGTTGCTTGGTAAGAGACTCCAGTTGTTGTGTCATGAGCTTGTTCTAAGCCAACAGTGCAGTTTGTGAATCTAACTCCAACACTCCCCTTCTTGATGTGGGACCCCGATCATGATGCATCAAATAATCATTAGATGTCATAGCCTCTATCAAAACCAGTGCTTCCTCTACTGTCTTTGTGTTCATGGACCCTCCAGCTGAGGCATCCAACATATACCTGGTTGACGGCCTCAGTCCATTGTAGAATGTTTGCATCTGAGTAAGATCATCAAAACCATGATTTGGACATCTTTGTAGTAAGCCTTTGAACCTGTCCCAGGCATCATGCAGAGTCTCACCTTCTTGTTGAGCAAAGCTTATGATGTCACCCCTTGTCTTCACAAATCTTGAGGTGGGGAAGAACCTTGCCAGAAATTTTGCCTCTAAGTTATCCCATGTAGTGAAGCTCCCCCTTGGTTGTGATTGGAGCCAAGACTTGGCTCTATCTCTTAGAGAGAAAGGAAACAACCTCAGGCGAATTGCATCATCGGAGGCACCATTTATCTTCACTGTATCGTACAACTCTAGGAAATTGGAAACATGACTGTTAGGGTCTTCCTTCTCCAACCCAGCAAACTGATTTTGTGAAACCATATTGATGAGATTTGGCTTGATTTCAAAGTTGTTAAAGTTCACTGGAGGCCTCACTATACTAGTGACATGCCGGTTGACATTTGTATTGGCATAGTCACCAAGTGTCCTCCGTGGTGGTGGAGCACCTTCACCATTGTCTGCCATTCTGAGTTCTTCTTGACAAACTTGACAGATGGAAGTCTCTTGTTCTTCTCCTTGTTGCTCTAACAAATTATGCTGTCTTGCTTGCCTCCTATTCTTCCTAGCTGTTCTTTCAATTTCTGGATCGTATAGGAGTTGGTCAGCTTGAATAGTACCTCGCATACACAAACAGTCTAGCAAACAAGAGTGTTAGCAGTAAAGGTTAGCACACAACAGCAAACACAACAGAAAAATGACAGCAAACAGTTTATAACAGAAATTTTTATTTTTATGTTTATTTTTAATTTTTCTTAAATTAGTAACCGAAATAGATATGCTAATATTGAAACACAGTCCCCGGCAACGACGCCAAAAACTTGTTGACGGATCTGGGCAAGTATACCCAGTCGTGCAAGTAATACGGTGGTGAGACCGTTTTATCGTTCCCACGAGGACTGTGACAAGTACTAGCACGTACCAATTCAACTACTATCTAAGCGATTCTTGGATTGAAGAGAGTTCTACACTAATTATCAAGCCCACAAAAGTAAAAATAAACAGAATAAGAAAAACAAACTCTTTGTAATTTTCTCAAACACTTGGAAGGCAATAAAAGATGGTTTTCAAATATGATAAAAGATGTTGGGATTAGGTTCACTAAACTTCATCCCCATGCAATGACATTACTAATAAACAGTTTCCACTTCAATTATGACAATCAATTCACTAAATTACTCAAGCCCCGATTCCTCGGATGACATGAGCCTAAATCCACTAATAGACCCTAATTCCTTAGGTGGCCTAGATTAGTGAATTCGCATTAAGATTAGGGATCATGCGATTGCTAATAAACCTAGTTCCATTCCTAGATACCAGATTTACTAGGTGATTAATTTCAGTTCCGGTTCTAATACGAATTTTCCAATTGCATATCAAAACACTAATCAATTCATGGTGGTGCTAGCCACAACAAGCATTAAGCACAGAAAATCAATCACTCAATAAAGAAGTAAAAACCATATTACAATATTCAAGTCATGTACATGAGAATTCAGATTTAGCTACCCAAACCCCAACAATGGGAGTTTAGCTACACATCATCAAAGTAAAAGGGAAAAGAAAATATACTAAGATGAAGGAAGGGAAGAACTCCATGGAAGGATGCACCCAGCCACCACAGCAGCAGAAATTGCGTCTCCTAGGGTTTCTTGGTCGCCTCCTTTCTTCCCAATCCAATCTCCCCTCTGATTCCGCCCTAAAACAGCTTATAACAGGGGTTCTGGGTTTCGCGTACTCACGGGGCGAGACGTATCTTGCGAGGCGAATATTAAAATTCTGGTCTTCAGCGATTGGATCTTTCGCGAGGCGAGAGTGGATCGCGAGGCGAGACACTAAGGGACTTCTCAAATACACCCGTGATGAGTATCAGGGCCTGGGCGTGATGGCTTCTGGTCCTCAGGCTCGCGGGGCGAGACATGGTTCGCGAGGCGAGACAGAAATGGTTGCATTCTCTGGCATAGTCAGCCTTCAGGCTCGCACGGCGAGGTGTGATTCGCGGGGCGAGACAGAAAGGATGACATTCTGCTGTTCCTGGCTGTCTTCAGTCTCACAAGGCGAGTAACCTCTCGCGGGGCGAGCATTCCCAAAATTGCATTCTCCACTGTTTCTTCATTCCCTTGACTCTAAGTTAACCAGATTTTTCATTGATTCCTGCAAAACAACACCAAGAAACCGCTTCACCCGTTACAAGGGAAAAACTAACTAAAATCAAATAAAGAATGCTTAATCTATATGAAAAATGCATGCAAAAGTGTACAGGAAACATGATGTAAAATCACACTATCAAATGTCATGCCAACAAACATGTAAAATTAGGTGAAGGCTTGGCAGTAACTAGTAAGACAAAATCAACTAATTATAAGCTCCACGACCGCTTGAGGATAGCCCTTCAATACTTACTGCTTCAGAAAATTCTATTTATAGAACTTTCATAATTGTACAAAATGTCAAACACAGACTACAAAATAGGAACTAATAATCATAATGAAATCGATGTTCAAGAAAAACATCAGGAAGTGCACATACTGCACCTAAATTTATGTTGCTCATCCAAGTCAAATAAAGCTTCTTCAACCATCACAGTAACAAAAACTAGATACGTCTCTTCTTTGGGAGTCTGCAACCATTACGGCGAGTTGTATCTTCAATATAAACAATCACATTCATATCCCCTCGAGAATTAGTAAACCCCTCTCTCCAGCTCAATAGAGCTTGCCTTTTCCTCCTGAAATGAGTAAAGTCGTTCACTTTCATGACAACGGATTTCAACCCCAACCCCCTAGCCCTTCGTCCGACAACTTTTGCAGTTGCTTAGCAGCATACCTAGAAAGCTTTTGACCTACTTTCGTTTCTTTCAAGCAACTAGCAGACCCACTAAGCTATAAATTTCCTTTAGAGAATCCGTCAAAGTAACAAAAGTGTTGATACGCAACATTTTTATATGGACAAAATCAGCATCCTGCTCTTCATGATATGGAGAGAATTGAGAACTCCCCCTGAAATCCTTTCCATCTTCTTCCATGATTCCTCTTACAAATTCCATAGTCCTGTAATTCCTCCCAACCCCGGCATCATTCTCGCTTCTAAAGTTTAGATTCTCCCTGTCCTGCACAAAAACAGGGCGTGCATTCACATTCACATTCTCACAACTTCTGGAGTTTAATTTTTCTCTGTCCTGCATAAAATCAGGACGCGAATTCACATTCGCATTCTCGTTCAGATCCCTTCTGGTCCAACCCCAATTCGTGGTCGAAAATACTCTAGCATGTTCAACAGTTTGAAAATATTGAATAAGACAAGACTGTTGAGAAGACATGAAATAAACTAAACATTTACTTGGCAGCTTAAAATTATAGTGTTTCAAGGTATCCTATCCATTACTACTGATACCACTCGTTCTGTTTTTCCTGATTTTAACCAACCATTTAGGATTTCAATTTGGTTATAACTTATATGTGAGCTGAACGTTACATCAATCCTCTCAAACAATTCGGTTAAGAACTTCGACACACAATTCGATAGCACTCAAATAAACAAAACAACTAACCACTACTACATCAATTTTTCTATAGAGAGAGAGAGAGAGAAAGAGAGGAAATCAGTAACAACAAACCCTAAAAGAAATCCACAAATCCTCAAATGCAAGAAACTGAAAAACCATTATACATGATCAAAAATCGAACTTTCTAAGTTATTCAATTAAAGACCCAAATATAACCTATTGGGAAATAACCCTAAACACACACAAAAAAAAAAAACATTATACATCTTAAAAAATCAAACTTTCAAAGTCATTCAATTAAAGAAAAATGTATAATTATTTGGTCTTTTAAAACAACAAAAAACTAAAATTTGTCTTCAATTGTCATCTATCTAACTATTAACAGGGTGCAATCGAAAATATATCAAAATCCCTATAGCACTCATTCCCTATATTTCTAGAAATCAAATCACAGATCGGTCTATTAATTTTTATCATATCAAGAGCTATGAAAGTAAGATTAAAGAGATTTGAAAGTTACCTTCTCTTTGGTGTAACCATGAGAAGCAGCGAGATGGCAAAGCTCCTAAAGCGGCATAGGATGGAAGCGAAGGTTTTGGTGCAAAGCGAAAGATGATAGAGGAAGAGATATAACGATACATTGAAATTGAATTGAAGATTGCTCTCTGGCCTCTGCTACTCACGTTCAGGTTCTCATTGGTATAGGGATCCAATACTTCGAGTCGGGTCAACATACTAGTTTCCATGGGTTTATTAAAAGCTCCATGTGGAAAGCGTTGATAGTATTACAACTCCTAAGTCTTAAGTCCTAATTGCATGGTTATGGCATGAAACTTGTTTGACGTGATCTGAAAATTATGGTTTGGGACTTTGATAACAAAAGTTTTCCTAAGAAATCTTGTGTTTGTTAGAAAGTCTCGAATCTTACCTTTCTAGATTGTTTTTGATGCAGTTCGAAATGTGTATATTATGTTTAAGTTCCAAATCCAAACAATGGTGATCTTTCTGGGTGCTTGGTGCAGATGTTGGAGATCAGGGACTTTTCCCCTATATGATGGAAGATATTCAAAGCACAACAAAGTCACAGGGGATAATGTTGGGCCTCTACTTTTGAAAAAATAAAATTATGAAGATTACTTTATTTTAGTCTTGTTGAGTCAGAAAAAAAAAAATTCAAGGGAGGTTTTGTGTGGATCATGTTTGGCATTTCAATGCTAGAAATAAAATGTGGTTTGCCATATGACCAAGATCAACCATGTGAAGGTACTTGCAACATTTATGTAAACATGTGTTGCATCTTCTTTTTTTTCGATGACACACTTGACTTCTTAAAAACATTGGACCTCGAGATCTATGAAGCGTGTGTATTTGATATCACTCAGAATCACACAATTCATGCATCAATCACGGGTGAAAAGAATATTGCTATCCCCATTTTTCTGACCAACTCTTCAGACTCTCAAACCAACATTTTGAAGTACAAAGTAAAAATATAGTTCAGAGATCAATTTTATTATCCCAAATTGACTTCGCAGTGGTAAAAAGAAAGGCAAAAAGCAAATGTTGCAAGTTGATAAAATGAGGTATGTTAACCAGTCTATTCATAAATAAATTATATGAAACGCAATGTCATGCAATCAAACATGTAAAATTTGGTGATGGCATGGCAGTTACAAGTAAGACAAAATCACCTAATTATAAGCCCCACGACTACTTGAGGATAGCCCTTCAATACTTACTGCTACAGAAAATTCTATTTATAGAACTTTCATAATTGTACAAAATGTAAACAAGCAAGATATGTAAAGACAGACTACAAAATAGGAACTCATAATCATAATGAAATCGATGTTCAAGAAAAACATCAGGAAGTGCACATACTGCACCTAAATTTATGTTGCTCATCCAAGTCAAATAAAGCATCTTCAACCATCACAGTAACAAAAACTAGATACGTCTCTTCTTTGGGAGTTTGCAACCATTACGGCGAGTTGTATCTTCAATATAAACAATTAGATTCATATCCCCTCGAGAATTAGTAAACCCCTCTCTCCAGCTCAATAGAGCTTGCCTTTTCCTCTTGAAATGAGTAAAGTCGTTCACTTTCATGACAACGGATTTCAACCCCAACCCCCTAGCCCTTCGTCCGACAACTTTTGCAGTTGCTTAGCAGCATACCTAGAAAGCTTTTGCCCTACTTTCATTTCTTTCAAGCAACCAGCAGAGCCACTAAGCTATAAATTTCCTTTAGAGAATCCGTCACAGTAACAAAAGTGTTGTTACGCAACATTTTTATATGGACAAAATCAGCATCCTGCTCTTCATGATATGGAGAGAATTGAGAACTTCCCCTGAAATCCTTTCCATCTTCTTCCATGATTCCTCTTACAAAGTCCATAGGCCTGTAATTCCTCCCAACCCCGGCACCATTCTCGCTTCTAGAGTTTAGATTCTCCCTGTCCTGAATAAAAACAGGGCGTGCATTCACATTCACATTCTCACAACTTCTTGAGTTTAATTTCTCTCTGTCCTGCATAAAATCAAGACGCGAATTCACATTCGCATTCTCGTTCGGATCCCTTCTGGTCCAACCCCAATTCGTGGTCGAAAATACTCTAGCATGTTCTGCAGTTTGAAAATATTGAATAAGACAAGACTGTTGAGAAGACCTGAAATAATCTAAAAATTTACTTGCTAGCTTAAAATTATAGTGTTTCAAGGTATCCTATCCATTACTACTGATACCACTCTATCTGTTTTTCCTGATTTTAACCAACCATTTAGGATTCCAATTTGGTTATAACTTATATGTGAGCTGAACGTTACATCAATCCTCACAAACAATTCGGTTAAGACCTTCAACAGACAATTCGATAGCACTCAAATAAACAAAACAACTAACCACTACTACATCAATTTTTCTACAGAGAGAGAGAGGAAATCAGTAACAACTGTTGAGAGTCCCACATCGACTAGAGATGTGGTCTAAGTAGTGCTTATAAGGCTTGGGCAATCCTCACCTTACAAGCCAGCTTTTGGGGTTGAGTTAGGCCCAAGCCCAAATTTTAGCATGGACATCTGGAGCGTGGACAAATGTGGGTGGAATAATAGAGATCTTGACCCAATAACAGATCTAGGATAGGCTCTGATACCATCTTAAATTCGGGCTTTTTGGGCCTAACTCAACCCCACAAAACCGGCTTGTAAGGTGAGGACTACCCAAGCCTTATAAGCACTACTTAGGCCATATCTCTATTCGATGTGAGAATCTCAACACACCCCTTCACGCTCAGGACTGGACATCTGAAGCGTGGACTAATGCGGGTGTAATAACATGACCCAATAACAGATCTAGGATAGGCTCTGATATGATCTTAAAATTTGGGCTTGGATCTAACTCAACCCCAAAAGCCGGCTTGTATGGTGAGGACTGCCCAAGCCTTATAAGCACTACTTAGGCCTTATCTCTAGTCGATGTAGGACTTTCAACAACAACTAACCCTAAAAGAAATCCACAAATCCTCAAATGCAAGAAACCGAAAAACCATTATACGTGATCAAAAATCGAACTCTCTAAGTTATTCAATTAAAGACCCAAATATAACATATTGGGAAATAACCCTAAACACACACACACACACACACACACACACACACACAAAACCTTATACATCATCAAAAATCAAACTTTCAAAGTCATTCAATTAAAGAAAACTGTATAATTATTTGGCCTTTTAAAACAACAAAAAACAAAAAATTGTCTTCAATTTTCATCTATCTAAATATTAAAAGGGTGCAATCAAAAATATATCAAAATCCCTATAACACTCATTCCCTATATTTCTAGCAATAAAATCACAGATGGGTCGATTCATTTTTTATCATATCAAGAGCTATGAAGATGAGATTAAAGAGATTTGAAAGTTACCATCTCTTTGGTGTAACCATGAGAAGCAGCAAGATGGCAGAGCTCCTAAAGTGACATAGGATGGAAGCGAAGGTTTTGGTGCAAAGCGAGAGATGAGAGAGAAAGAGATATAACGATACATTGAAATTGAATTGAAGGCTGCTCTCTGGCCTCTGCTACTCACGTTCAGGTTCTCATTGGTATAAGGGATCCAATACTTCGGGTCGGGTCAACATACCAATTTCCATCGGTTTATAAAAAGCTCCATGTGGAAAGCATTGATAGTATTACTACTCCCAAGTCATAAGTCCTAATTGCATGGTCATGGCATGAAACTTGTTTGATGTGATCTAAAAATTATGGTTTAGGACTTTGAAAAGAAAAGCTTTCCTCAGAAATCTTGTGTTTGTTAGAAAGTCTCGAATCTTCCCTTTCTAGATTGTTTTTGATGCGGTTCGAACTGTGTATATTATGTTTAAGTTCCAAATCCAAACAATGGTGATCTTTCTGGGTGCTTGGTGCAGATGTTGGAGATCAGGGACTTTTCCCCTATGTGATGGAAGCCATGCAAAGCACAACAAAGTCACAGGGGATAATGTTGGGCCTCTGCTTTTGAAAAAGTAAAATTGTGAAGATTACTATGTTTTAGGCTTGTTGAGTAAGAAAAAATAAAATTCCAAGGGTGGTTTTGTGTGGATCATGTTTGGCATTTCAATGCTAGAAATAAAATTTGGTTTGCCATATGACCAAGTTCAACCGGGTGAAGGTACTTGCAACATTTATGTAAGAGTAATGATATTTTGACACCACTTTTTGACACCGGCACTATAGCGGTTAATCCTTTGAAAATGGTTGGTTAATTCAGTGCATTATTTGGTTAATGGATAACTCTGATGCTTCAACCATTTTTTACATACCTTAAAAACATGGTTAATCCTTTGAAAAGTGTATTCTTTGGTTAATGGGTAACTCTGATGCTTCATTCATTTTTTACATACCTTAAAAACGTGGTTAATCCTTTGAAAATGGTTAGTTAAAAAAATGTTAGTACTCAAAAAAGCTAAATATTAAATAAAAGGTCAAAATTACAAAAATGCCACCACTCCAATGCGCTAGCAGTGTCAAATTTTGGTGTCCCTAGCTAGTGTCAAAATATCACTACTGTTTTAAACGTATTGCATCTTTTTTTGTTTTTGTTTTCCATGACACTTGACTTCTTAAAAACACTGGACCTCAAGATCTATGAAGCATGTGTATTTTATATCATACAGAATCACTCAATTCATGCATCAATCCTAGGTGAAAAGAATATTGATATCCCCATTTTTCGGACCAACTCTTTAGACTCTCAAACCAACAGTTTGAAGTACAAAGTAAAAATATAGTTCCGAGATTGATTTTATTATGCCAAATTGAGTTTGCCGTGGTAAAAAGAAAGGCAAAAGTTGCACTTTGATTTCACAGTTTGTTCGTCTTTCTTAGTCTACTAATGATAATGATCCGCCATTTTTGTTGGACAAAGGCATGATAAAAATATATGATCATGTTAGTACTAACATGTCAACCAGCATCTTTTTTTTCTCTTCATTTTTCTACCATGACAGAACTTTGTTGAGATTGATTGATTCCAACTTGCATAAAACATGGTGGACAAAAAATATGAAGCATAAATATGGAGATTCCCTGAAAAATAAGATATACACTATATCTAAGAGTATCATGTTGATAAAATGAGTCATGTTAACCAGTCTATTCATAAATTATGTGAAACACAATGTCATGCAATCAAACATGTAAAATTAGGTGATGGTAGTAAGACAAGATCAACTAATATCAGCTCCATGAACTTCACTTGAGGATAGCCCTTCAATACATACTGCTACAGAAAATTCAATTTATAGAACTTTCATAATTGTACAAAATGTAAACAAGGAAGATTTGCAAACAGACAGTCTACAAAAATAGGAACTCAAAATCATAATGAAATCAATGTTCAAGAAAAAGATCAGCAAGTGCACATACTGCACCTAAATTTATGTTTCTCATCCAAGCCAAATAAAGCTTCTTCAGCCATCACAGTAACAACAACTAGATACGTCTTCTCTTTGGGAGTCTGCAACCATTATGGGGACGGCGAGTTGTATCTTCAATGTAAACAATTGGATTCCTATCCCCTCGAGAATCAGTAAACCCCTCTCTCCAGTTCATTATCGCTTGCCTTTTTCTCCTGAAATGAGTAAAGCCGTTTACTTTCATGACAACGGATTTCAACCCCAAACCCCTAGCCCTTCGACCGACAACTTCTGCGGTTGCTTCTGCAGCATACCTAGAAAGCTTTTGCCCTGCTTTCATTTCTTTCAAGGAACCAGCAGAGCCACTAAGCTTTACATTTCCTTTAGAATCTGTTACAGTAACAAAAGTGTTGTTACGCAACATTTTTATATGAACAAAATCAGCATCCTGCTCTTCGTGATATGGAGAGAATTGAGAAACCCCCCTGAAATCCTTTCCATCTTCTTCCATGATTCCTCTTACAAAGTCCATAGGCCTGTAATTCCTCCCAACCCCGGCATCATTCTCGCTTCTGGAGTTTAGATTCTCTCTATCCTGCATAAAAACAGGGCGCACATTCACATTCACATTCTCACAACTTCTGGAGTTTAAATTCTCTTTGTCCTGCATAAAATCAGGACGCGCATTCACATTCGCGTTCTCGTTCGGACCCCTTCTGGTCCAACCCAAATTCGTGGTCGAAAATACTCTAGCATGTTCTGCAGTTTCAAAATATTGAATAAGACAAGACTGTTGAGAAGACCTGAAATAAACTAAACATTTACTTGCTAGCTTAAAATTATAGTGTTTTAAGGTATCCTATCCATTACTACTGATACCACTCTTTCTGTTTTTCCTGATTTTAACCAACCATTTAGGATTCCAATTTGGTTATAAGCTAGCAACCATTTAGGATTCTCAAATTTGGTTATTTGAGAAGACCTGAAATAAACTAAACATTTACTTGCTAGCTTAAAATTATAGTGTTTTAAGGTATCCTATCCATTACTACTGATACCACTCTTTCTGTTTTTCCTGATTTTAACCAACCATTTAGGATTCCAATTTGGTTATAGCTTATATGTGAGCTGAACGTTACATCAATCCCATCTCCAACAATTCAGTTTATAATTGAAACACACAATTCAGTAGCACTCAGATAAACAAAACTAACCACTACTACATCAATTTTACCACATAAAAAACAGGGAGGAAATCAGTAACAACTAACACGAAAAACAAAATCCACAAATCCTCAAATGCAGGCAACCAGAAAACCATTATACGTCATCAAAAATCAAACTTCCAAAGTCATTCAATTAAAGACCCAAATATAAACTATTGAGTAAAAATCTAAACACACACACAAAAACCATTATACATCATCAAAAATCAATCTTTCAAAGCTATTCAATTAAAGAAAAAAAAATAAAATTATTTGGGTAAAGACCCAAATAAAGAAAAAAAAGAATGTCTTTGATCTCCATCTAGCTAAATATTAAAAGGGTGCAATCGAAATTATATCAAAATCCATATACTTTCATTCCCTAAATTTCTAGCAATCAAATCAAGATGGGTCGATTCATTTTTTATCATATCACAAGAGCTATGAAAATGAAACTAAAGAGATTTGAAAGTTACCATCTCTTTGATATAACCATGAGAAGCAGCGAGATGGTAGAGCTCGTAAAGCGGCATGGGATGGAAGCGAAGGTTTTGGTGCAGAGCGAGAGAAGAGAGAGGAAGAGATATAACGATACATTGAGCGTCTGTTTGGTTCCAAACCGAACCAGACGTGCGTTTGCAAGAGTCAAACGCGATTTTACCAGATAAGAAGGTTGTTTGGCTCCTGGTTGAGAAAGTGATTTCTCAGCTTTGCCCCTCACCTTCCATTCCTTCACAATGTTTCTGAAATTTGAAATGTCTAGTGTTGTACTTGCGGGGATGAGCTCCTCTGTTATTATGTTAGAGAAGATGAGGGATCGGGCTTTTAAGAGAGATTGGGCTTCCATAGCTTTTTTTATAGTGGGTTTCTTTACTTTCATATTGTTTAGTGACATGGAAGAAATACTATAAAAAGAATAGGACAGATAGTAAAAAAAAAGGATGGTGTGACTGAAGCATCTCGTAAAAGCGCACAATGTAAGAAAAAATAATATTTGTTAACTAATATATGATTTTATCTCTTATTGAAAAATTAACATAAAGCAAAAAAGAAAAAAAAATAATCTATACAAAAAAGTATAAATATATGAACACTAAAACTCATTTTGGTAATTAGACACCCAAAAATAATTTTGGTAATGAAGGCTTCTCTTTGCTACTCTCACACTCACGTTCAGGTTCAGGTTCTGATAGGTAACTAGGAATGCCTGGATTCAATACTTCGGGTCGGGCAACATACCCGTTTCCATGGGTTTATGTTTTTTTTTTTTTTTGGTAATAGGTTTATATTTTAATTATTGTTTTGGTTATGTTAGTCTGTGATCATATGTATCGTTCAGATTTTGGCCGCTGCTCCAATCCAAAACCCACAGGTTTTGGATGGGTGATATACAAAGTTGGACCAATAAAACTATGTTTGGAAAAACTGGAAAAAATAGATTATTGTGATAATTAATTGTATATATGATCGATTATTGTGATAATCAATTATAATCAGAATCTCTTATTGTTTGGGTATTTTGCTGAAAAACAATTTTAAGATATTCTATTTTGTTTGGGTAGTGCATATTAGAGATATAGTTAGTTGGAGATATGGTTAGTTAGTTGATAGTTAGTTGCTAGATCTATGGTTAGTTAGTTGATAGTTAGTTGCTAGATCATTAGCCTATATAAAGGCTTAATCTCTTTGTAATCAATTCACCCATTCTATCAATTTCACATTCATATTTTCTCTCAATTTCTTTTCTCCTCCAATGGATGCCATATTTCCTAATATGGTATCAGAGCGATATCAACCACCGTGAGAGAAAAATTTCCGCTGCTCTTTCTTAATATTATTCATTTTTCTTCCTTTTCATTTTACCCAAAGAAAACTCAAAATCTCCATTCCTTAATTCTTTCATTTTCTGCTTCTTTGTGATCATCATCCTCAATTCTCTTCTGGGCTTCCAAGATTTTTGGAAAAGGTTAAGAATTTGATTGATTCCTTTATGGCAACGTCGAACACAGGAGCTGCTGGATCCAATGATCCCACCATAGCTATCAGGAGACAAACCAAATATCCAAAACATTCTCCAATGGCTTACCTTTCAGTTCCTTATGCCATCCTTCCTAGCATTCAACAAAGCGATCTTGATCTTGATGATGATGGTAACTCAATTCACCGTAGCATTCTCAGTGTGTTCAACAACAAGCGCTATGAGTGGAACAACATGTTCAAGAACTTTGCTGGTGCATGGTGTGTTGGTTCTTCTCATGGTTGGCTTGTGCTTTTAGACACAAACGCAGCACCCCTTCTTCTAAATCCTTCTTCTGTCACTTGCATTCACCTTCCACCCTTTCCTCCTGCATTCTTGAACCCTGTCACACAATCCTATTTTATCCGATACT
Organism: Sophora flavescens; assembly: GCA_030762895.1. NCBI lineage: Eukaryota > Viridiplantae > Streptophyta > Magnoliopsida > Fabales > Fabaceae > Sophora > Sophora flavescens. The sequence continues at coordinate 39,672,238 of CM061062.1, read as the reverse complement.
TGAGGAAAAACTTCATTGTCAAAGCTGCATTGATGCATTCTTCCTCTCCTAACAACTACATTCTTGCCATAATATATGGTTGCCACTGTAAGCTTGCCTTGTGTATGTCTTCAACGTGGGTTAAACTCTCTGATGCTAAGCGCTATTATCTTGACATTGTGTTCAAGAACAACTATCTTTATGCTTTGGCAGAAGATGGTTCCATTGAAGGGTAGGATGTTAGCCAACAAGTTCCTAGAAAAATCTTGGAAGTTAGACCAACCATGGAGATAGATGAGAAAGAAGACAGAGAATTTCCAAAAGAATTGTTTTCCATGCAGGTATACTTGGTGATGTCCGAGGAAGAGATTTTGTTGGTGAAAAGGAAATGTAGCAGACAAGGTAGCATACATTCAGAGTTCTGAGGATAAAGCTTGGTTTGAATGGAAGCATACCGAGGATGAATTGACTGCCTTTCTCGTAAATCCTCTAATGGAGAAGCCCAGGAAACTAAATTTCAATTTCTTGAATAATGCATTTTCTTTATTAAATTTCTTGATGATGTGTTGATATCATGAAGATTTGTTCAAGTGGTTAGTGTTGCACATTACCGCATTTTTAATATTGCTGCAAGTAAGCCTTTGTGGTTAAACATTCATAATATTTTCTTGCTCCTGCCCATGATGGTGGTTAAGCATTTTGCAAAAAATTGGCATTGAAATTCATGAGGCTAAATAGCCCATTTTGGAGCAACTCTTGACTGATGTTAATTCCAGCAAGTCAGCTCATTTTATATACAAATTTCATTCTCTTGCCAATGTTCATTCTGGCAAGATTCATTTGCTTTTGGAACGAATGTCGGGGAGACACTGAAAGAAAATCGACGAAGCCCAAAAGAAGGTTGAAGACTTCTCAGATCTATGAACTTCGGCCGTTACCTATATCATTGTTAGACTTTTCTTGATTAGCCAATGTAATTAGGCTTATACATTTGTAATTTTCATTCATTGTTCTTTCTTTTTCTTGCATTATGTTGTACACCCCAAGCTGGATTTGCTAATCCGCACTTCCAGCTTGCGGGGGGCTATTGGAGATATAGTTAGTTGGAGATATGGTTAGTTAGTTGATAGTTAGTTGCTAGATCTATGGTTAGTTAGTTGATAGTTAGTTGCTAGATCATTAGCCTATATAAAGGCTTAATCTCTTTGTAATCAATTCACCCATTAGCCTATATAAAGACGGAGTATATGGAATGTAAGTTTAGCAAAAGGCGAAACACCTCTAGCTTAGAGGTGAAAGTTGGAGACCACAACATACCACAAGTCACTCGGTTTTAATATCTTGGGTCTATTATACAAAATGACGGAGAAATTGAGGGAGATGTAAACCATCGGATTCAATCAGGGTGGTCAAAATGGAGGAAGGCTTCGGGTTTTTTGTGTGATAAAAAGGTACCTCTTAAGCTAAAGGGAAAATTTTACCGTACAGCTATTAGACCGGCGATGTTGTATGGGACGGAGTGTTGGGCAGTAAAAATCAACACGAGAGTAAAATCAATGTAGCAGAGATGAGAATGTTGTTTGGATGATGAGCGGAAAAACTAGACGTGATAGGATTAGGAATGATAGCATTAGAGAGAGAGTTGGGGTAGCACCTATTGTAGAAAAGATGGTTGAATCTCGACTTAGGTGGTTTGGGCATGTATGGAGGAGACCTTTAGATTCTGTAGTAAGGAGAGTGGATCAAGTGGAGGGCAATCCAATAGCTAGAGGTAGAGGTAGGCCAAGAAAAACTATAGGAGAAACTATTAAGAAAGATTTGGAGGCCAATGATTTAACTGTTAACATGATTCATGATAGAACATTATGGCGCCGTATGATCCATGTAGCCGACCCCACCTAGTGGGATAAGGCTTGGTTGTTGTTGTTGTTGTTGTTGTTTTTAGAAATTAGTTTTATAAGGGTAAACATAGAAGAGAGTTTTGATAATGAAAATAATCAAATCACAACAATCTTAAGCTAAAACAAATTAGATGGCATAAAACCGTTTTTTTTTTCCTCAAAAAAAAACTTTTTATAAATTTAAACAAAGTGTCAAACATGATAGATTAACTATAAAACGACTTTTTAACTAAAAAACAGCTGACATAGAGAAAATTAATATTTCCCAAACACACTCTAACACTATATCAACGAGTGAGACCCAGAACAACTTTTTATCAGATACTACAATTTTGCAGTTTGAACTTTAAGTTTGAATTACAATAATGGTTGCTTTTAGGGTAAGCAATGTTAGGGTATAAGAGATGGACATGACATGCGCGTGGTAACAATAATGCTCAAACATTACTGCAGAAATGTTCGATTCCTAAAAGTCGATCATTAGGCTATATAATGGATTCATTAGGGTTAGGGTAGGGAATCGATTATTAGGCTATATAATTGATTGCGACATGACATGCGCGTAATGACAATAGTTGGAAATGTGATCACAAGGTCCAATACTCGATTATATGGTAGCAAAATAATCGATTCCCTAAAGTGGATTTAAAGAATCGATTATTAGCCCATATATATTGATGCTTTACTCGGTTCGAATCAATTGAGATTGAGATGTCATGTGCGCGTGGCAACATTAGCGGGGGAACGTTACAACAAGACATGTATTCAATTTATGTAGTGAACACTCGACGAATCGATTATATTGTAGCAAAAATAATTGATTCCTTAAATTCACATTCCTCTGTCTCGGGTTCATCGTTGCAAATATGAGAAGTTTTAAAAAGGAGTTATTTGCAAAAGCGAGAACCGACTGATAGCGCCTTTACCCACTATGCAAGGTCAATTTCATGGTTTATTGGTGGACCACTTGATGTCCTATTCCACCGTAAAAGCCGCCGTCTTTTCAGTGTGGAAAATCAAACACACATTATAACCACAAGGTTGAGATGGTTGAGAAATTTCAAGGTTAGGACTTGTGAATATAATTTAAAAATGATTATTTGTAATTACAATGGAACTTGCAACATAGTGATTTTGATAGTTTCTGCTATTGTATTGTGATCACATTGACCACATTTTACTGCAATAGCGGTAAGTGCAGTGTAACTACAATTGTCACCTCAATTTAAAACCTACACATGAGGAGTTATAAGGTGAATAAGTTGGATTGAGGGAAAGGATGGAGTGATAATGAGGTCATGGGTTCAACCCCCAACTAACATAACATACAAATTACTAATATTTACTTATTAAAAAAAACTTACACATAAACTGTACCATCCGGTGTCGGGAAATTTAATTTCAAAATTTATATCATTTCATCTTCTTTTTTTAAATTTTAGTTTTTAAATATTTTTATTATTATATAAGTTTAAGAGAGGAGTTTCGATCAGTTTCATACTTTATGGAATTAAATCTGAGTGATGTAACAATGTCATCTTGTGCTGAGAACTTGGGATAAATGATGACTTGTAGTAGGTTTTTTGTGCATTGTGAATGAATGGTAATGGTTACTCAGAATCGATATTTTTATTTAGAAATATAAAACTTAAATTGTAATAAAATATGGGCTTTTTTACGAAAGTAATACAAATTTTTAAACTATTTATCAAAATAATATACATTTAAAAACCATTTATTAAAATAATCTAGTTTCGTCTAAGGTGATATTTTTATTAGTTTTTTAATATTGACTGGATGGCCTCAATCAAATTGGGGCAACACCTTTACACATGAAATGGTCAAAAATTTGGAAAAAAAAATGATTTTCGTAAAAAAAAATTAATAATTGGCTAAATTACTATTTTGATCCCTCATTTGTTTTAATTTATTCAACTTGGTCCCTCTATTTTAAAAATGTTCTAGTTGGTCCCTTGTTTGCCAAACGTTAAGCAATTTGGTCATTTCCATTATATTTGACCGTTAAGTTTGACTCTCACCAAAAAAACTTCATCGAAATCAAAAACTTCATTGGAATCCCCCCCCTCCCTCCCTCCTTCCTCATTTTCTTCCCTTCCTTCCTCTTTATCTCTTTCTTTCTCTCCCCTTGGCAGAGGCACAAAAGATCTCATCCCATGCACTACTTCTCATCCTCCCAACCTACCCCAAATTCAAAACCCTAATCCTAACCTCACCCTAGGCATTCCCGATTGGACGACACCAACAAGAAGAAGAAGTGCTTGCGGAAAACCCCATGAGCAATGAGATAGAAATCGTTGCCGCTCCCCTGCTAAACGCACAACAGCCTCCGACCAGTCAAACGTCTCATTGCTCTACCACAACCGCGCCACCAGACCTGTGATCCTCTGCAGCACGACCTTCATCTCGAACCGAGGAACCTCCGTCTCACCTTGTTTCTGCTCGAGATCTCCGTTGTTCCTTTGTTTGTGGTCCTCTTTGGTTGTGAGAGTATCACTGGTGAAGAAGGCTCAAAGTTAGGGGCGGAGGTGAGAGAATGTGTAGAGGAAAGGAAGCTGGTGGGGGGGGGGATAGAGAGTAAATGAGGGAAGAAATGGGAGAGGGCGAGGGGATGAGAGAAAGGAAGACTCCGACAAAGTTTTCCAGATTCCGGGGATGTTTTCCGACGAGAGTGAAACTTAAGGATCAAACTTAACGAAAAGGACCAAATTGCTTAACATTTGGTAAATAAGGGACAAAGTTGAACATTTTTAAAATATAGGAACCAAGTTGAATAAATTAAAACAAATGAGGGACCAAAATTGTAATTTACATAATAATTTTTCATGGTGTCACGAGGTGCGTTCTTGTAAATGGCGTCATTACATCTGACCCCACTTACCAGAACACGTCACATGAAGCAACCTCCTCCACCCATTATTCCCACACTCTTTCTTACAAAATTAAAACTAATAATACTAAAAAATTAAAACAATAACTATAATATAACACTAATAATTAAATAGTTTTAGCAACATTGAAAAAAAGAAAACAACATTAAACAACACTAATAATAGCAATAAAAAAAAAATAAACCATGTTCCTGGATTTAAAAAATTAATAGTAGAATAAAAATTTAAGAGAGTGATATTTTAGAAGAAAAATTTATGATTAATAGTAATAATAGTAATTTAATTAAGAGAGTAATTAATAGTAATTTGATGTTTTAATGATTATTGTTATATGAGATTAATTAATAGTAATTTGTAGTTTTGATAGTAGAATAAAAATTTACAGTTTTAACATTTAATTAATAGTTATATAATAGTAATAGTAATTAATAGTTGGCTAAAAATGTATTAAGACGTTATTAATAGTAATTTGTTGCTTTCATGATTAGTGTTATATTTTTATATTATAACTAATAATAGTTTTAATCTACTACTAGTAATTTGTAGCTTTAAGAGATTAGTTAGTGGTTATTGTTATATTATAATAATTATTGTTTCAATTTTTAATATTCTTTATTAGTGTTAATATTTTTAGAATAAAGGGCAAACTTGTCCTTGACAAAAAAAAACACGGTGACATTTTGGTCCCTGAGAAATGGAAAATATCAATTTGGTCCTCAAGATGTAAAATATGGGTCAAAATAATCTCTGATAGGAACTAAAATGTCCCTAAAAATTATCCTAAAAATGATTATTTTAACCTACATTTTACATTCTTGATAATCAAATTGGTATTTTCATTTCTCAGGACCAAAATATCACTGTGTTTTTTTATCTAGGACCAATTTGGACCTTTTTTTCTTATTTTTATTAATTAATATTTTTTAAGTATTGTTTTTTTTAAGAATTAGTACAAGAATAATAGGTGGATGGGGCTGCGCCACGTCGGGTGAGTGGCTTCAGTTGCAATAGCATCATTCACCAGAACACACCACGTGGCATCATGCAAAAAAAATTTTATATAGAAATCAGTTTTTTTGTTTTATTTAATTTATGACCAGCTTATTATGACAACTTGTCACGGATAAAGGAGTGGTGTTAGTTTGACTGGTATCATCAAGTCAGCAATCAAAAGTTAATAAAAAATACCACCTTGAATGAAACTAGATTATTTTAATAAACATTTCTAAAAGTAGATTATTTTGATAAATAGATTGAAAAAAACGTGTTACTTTGGCCAAAAGCTCAAAATATGTATAGCTTTTACTCTTTCCGTTACATGATTACTAAAAAAAAGAAGCTTTTGATAAATAATATTCAAATGCAAAACATATTTTTACTTCTCAAATGAGAAGAGCTATATGTGCATGGTCTGAAAGGTAGCAAAAAAAAAAAAACATCTCTAAAAGCGTCATTTATCAACAATTAACTTTTTGCATTTTAAAATATTGAAAAGTAGAATCTCCCTAAAGCAACAGTCAAGGGAGGAGGAACAACATTCCTAGTCTACCGACACTTATGCACGATGCTGCTAGCAGACATGTAGCTAATGAAGGAACCCTTTAAAAGTTTAGGAGGAGAGTACTATTGTGTATGGCTCATATTCTATTCTAAGTGGACAGTCGTTGGAGCGGAGCGGAGCGAGTGGAGCGCAACAAGTGTAGCGGAGGTACGGTACAGAGTTAATTGTAGACTGTACTAAGTTATAAACATACATTGTAACCCTATTTGTGATATCTCTAATAATATGTAGCCGCTTAGCTCTTAGGGATGTAGGCACAGTTGGTCGAACCTCGTTAACAAATTCTTTTGTCCTTGTGCGTTTAGTGTTTTTGTTCTTTACATTCGATTGCTTGTTACCAACAAGAGTTTATGTCCATGTGATCTACCTAATAATACCATTTCAGAATGATTGAGTTTTACAAATCTCTGGCCCAACTTGTCCTTCATATGGATCTATGGTGGCTCTCAATGAACAAGAGCAATTGGGGATAGGTCGTAGAGCCTCTAAATTTTGCCATACAGTTTTTAAATTAGTAAAGAATCAGAAACGGATCGTTCACCTTGCTTGATCGAATGCACTTCTGGATAATCAATAAGCATTTTCTTTGGTGAATCGTTCACAGAGCTCATCCCAGAGTACCTTTGCATTATCAACATCGACCACACTTTGTGTGGTTTGAGGAGTTAGGGTTCAATTGATCCAAGAAATCAACGTTCCGTTGCAGAGTTCCCAAGCTTCAAACACGGGATCACTTTCTTGGGGAATCGATAAACCGCCATTGATGAACTTCAATTGTTCTTTGACAAGTGTGATCATCGCATTGCTTTACTCCATGAATAGTAATTCAAACGACTGAGCGGAGGAGAATCAAGAACCATACCTGGATTTTCACTAGGATGTAGGTAGTTACTAAGGAGAAGAAGGATTTAGGCAGGGATCAATGCCATCACCATTGATTTGTGCAGAATTTGTTGAATCTCATAATTAGAATATGCCGTGATGGTGAAATTTCAGAACAAGAACGAGAATATGAGAGAAAAGGGAAGGAACAATATTTCAAAGTCGTAGAGAAGAGAGATTTTCACTAATACCATATTAGAAAGTAATGAATGACTTTGTCATTAATCAACTTGGTGTGTATTACAGAGCTTATATATAAGAGAACTATAGCTAACAAACTAACTGTCTGATAACTAACTTTACAACTAACTTGTAAATAAACAAAACTAACTAGTATTTAATATCCTAACACATGAAACACCTTAAAGCATCCAAGCAACTTTGTGCAAAATATGTTTTGGTTTCAAAAAATAAAGGTTTCTTGCTAACTTGTGTGATTATAGACTCCACCAGACTTCTGTAATCTAGCTGATAATCACAACCTCCAAATATGTCTAAGAAGCTAAACAATTTTCAATGGATTTTCTCTTATTCTCACAAATTCTAAAGCATTCCCCCTTTTCCGTTTCCTTTCACCTTTCTGATTGTTGCACCTTCTGCAACTGTGCCAAAAGCAAAATAGAAAGGAAATATTATATTGACATCATGGATATAAATCCGAAAACAATGATATTTGTCAAAAGTTTCGTTAACAATATGATGTTGTGAGGTTATCTATCGAGATTTAAAAAGACTAATATATATATATATATATATATATATATATATATATATATATATATATATAATTTTAACAAGTGGACTTATAATTCATATAATTTTTCTGGTGCCTTCATGCATGGCTTAATCTTGTGGATTAAATAATCACCACATGAAGTGACAAAGTAATGATTACCTTCTTCAGTGACCCTGTGGAAGGATCATATAAATGATTGCAGAAAAGCATATGTTGGAAGACTTCGATCGGTAGTACTATCATGTTGGAAAAACACATTTTTCTTTCGGACTTCACATTTCCCTTCATATGTCTTTCTCCATTGTACTACACCTAGAACTTTAAAAAATTGGAACGAAAGTCAATGCAACAATTCAGACTTGTTGCATAAAAGAATAGATACACAAAGAAGAAGAATAAAAATCTCACAAAGCTTTATATAAAAGGCACGGAGATCGTTGAGAGTCCCATGTCGACTAGAGATATGATCTAAGTAGTAATTATAAGGCTTGGACAGTCCTCACCTTACAAGCCGGTTTTGTGGGGTTGAGTTAGGCCCAAAGCCGAATTTAAGATGGTATCAGAGCCTATCTAAGATCTGTTATTGGGCCATATTATTCCACCCGCATTAGTCCACGCTTCAGATGTCCAGTCCTGAGCGTGAGGGGGTGTGTTGAGAGTCCCACATCGACTAAAGATATGACTTAAGTAGTGCTTATAAGGCTTGGACAGTCCTCACCTTACTGTAGGTTTTGTGGGGTTGAGTTAGGCCCAAAGCCCGAATTTAAGAGAAATAAAAATCAAAGGAGCTCATTGTCGTCAATTATATCAAGCATGAATAGCTCTAAAAACACTCCATCTAAAAAATTAAGTGATCACCTTCAAAGCCTTTTTGATTTTTTTTTTCATTTTCACTTGATATGTAGGTAGCTTTTAGCTCTTGAATATTGGAGCAGTATGTCTTCTTATTTGATATAGCTTCTGGTATGAAAACACTTCTAAGTTTAACCTGAGTGGAGTTTGTTTCAGCTTGTTTTATTTCCTTTTTACAATGATCTCCAACACTTCGCACACATACAACACAAGCTTTCAACCCTACCTTCCTCCCACTCTTGTAAGTTCCTTGTTCTACCTTTCCAAAGAAAAAGAAAAAATCCTTGCATAAACATAGTCATGAAGAGAATATCCAGTTCCTATAATTAAGTATCAAAGAAGTGTTGGATAAATTTACTTTGAAAATATCCTTCTCTTTTTGAAAAGGCCAATGAAACCCCCTTTTGCGGCCAATACAGGGTTTTACAGTAATATCCAGTAACCAAGGAATGTCCCCAAGGCATTTTTCAAATATATATACAACAATTGGTTGCTTTAACACCTTCCAATCCCATATCCTTGCACTCATATATTTTAGTAATTTCAAATTATATATATATATATATATACTAATCTTTATGTATTTTCGAGATCCGGCAGGGAGAGGTGAGAAATGGATATGAGGGCCCATAGAAAAAAATCTGATAACATATACATGGACAGCAAAATGAAGGATGAGAAACAGGGGTCTCCTCACCGTGTCCCTCCTCATTGTCATCCCTAATTAAAAGTGGCTCTTTGGCTGTCACCAAAGTCTTCATCCTCATTTTCATTTTTTTATATTTCAAAGTTTATGTACATCATTTGATGTTACCTTAAGTGACAAAGTTGGATCATATTGAAACAAAGTTTTCAATTTAAGGGAAAAAAAAAAAGCTTACTCCTTTACTTAAAAATTGACCTAAAAAATATATTCTCCTTGCATATCTAACTGTAATATATACCAGTAAAAGTGAAGATAGATTATGTTTGATCTTTTGTTTTTGAAAAAAAATCAAATTTCAACCCATCATCCAATGCTTAGTGAAAACTATAATATGTAACATATTTGCTTGCAGAAAATAGAAGATTTCTATAAATCTCAACGATAATTTAGTATCAATGTCATACTTTTGGTGTTTCATTGATTTGATTTTTACGATTTATGAACACTTTTTAAGAATATGTTCCCCGCCATCGTCTTCGTCTTTGTTCCGATCATTTTCAATGACATAATTTCTTTTCTCAAAGCGGCGACTTTTTTCAGTAGAGATATAATAATTTGTTTGAGATATTCCATAGATTTAGTTTTATATAGATGCAGATCGGCTCCAGATATGTTTAGGCAAATTAGCTTGTTTTGAAGAATTTTATATGAGTTTAATTTTGATACACTATCAACTAATCATAAATTAATCACAAATCATCTCAGGTTAAACTTTTAAGGTAGTTATTGTAAGAGACATTTTTTAAGATGTGTAAATAGAAAATAATGCAGTGTATTTCTTATGGGTTATGTATATTAAAAAATTATAATTTAATTTATATTATAAATTATTGAATTGGTGAAATTAAATTATGTATATAAGAAATCCCTTAACTTTGATTACATTTGATTGGAAATAATTTTTTGTGATGGATTTATTTTAATTTTAGTATTAATTATTTACGTTTATAAATTTCCTTATTGGCCAACTCATTTACATATATTCCAAATAAAGTAAATTAATTAAACCAAAAAATTATTATTATTTACATGGAAATTCTAAATTAGGAATTTGATTTTAAAATTGATTGAGATATTATAGTTATAATGAATTTTAGTAATTATCTTGATGATCATATTTTCTTTGGAAAGTTCACAAAATAAGAATTGACTTGATTTTGGAAATGTTTACATTTCTAGTATATATATATATATATATTTAAAAATCCACTTAGTTTATACTATATTGGGTGGATAATATTTGGTTTTATTTTTAATTATTTAATTAATAATTTTTCCTTATTAATTTTCATATTTAAATTTTCTAAGTAAAGGCAACAAACTTAACAAAGTAAATTACTTGAGCAAAATGAATCTTATTATTTTTATGGTAGTCTAAATATAGAAATTTATTTTAAATTATTTGAAATATTAATTTTTAAATTAATTTTAGGAAATATTTTGATTTATAATTAAACATTACATTGGAAAGTTTCTAAATAGGAATTGATTTGACTTTATATTCCTTTTAATTTATATTTATATTTTCGTTATCGTATAGTCAATTCATCTACATATTCCAAGTAAATAAATAAACAAAATTATTTAAAGAAACGATTCATTGACTCTTGGTGTCCGACATGAAGAGTCAACCATTTGCCGAGAAAGATGTATACCATATTTGGAAACTCATAGTCGTTGGATAAAATCACTTTCAGATGGAAGCTATTTTGTGTGTGTTTGGTTTCACTTCTGGAGATATCACAAGTACTTCTGCACCTGTCAAAGGTGATTCTTGTAAAAGAAGAGATGTTTGGGAACATGTTTGTGAAAATAATTTTGCATTCAGAATTGATTCTACCAGAAGCAACTTGGAGTAGCTTCTGCTTTTGGATTGAAAAATTATATTAAGTTTTACATCAAACTTGTTTTCAAAGTAAAAATATCCAAACATAAATCAATTTACTTCAAACTCAATTGTATTAAAATCAATCTATCCAAAATCACATTTATCTAACACTCATCCAAACACACATTCTATATAACTTTCACGACTAGCTTCCATGTTTCAAAATACATGTGAAAAATGTACGTGTTCTCAAAAATGTCATAATAGCATTGAGGATCTAAAGTGGCCTTATTGTAAAAGAAATGATAGGAACACATTTTTAATTACGGGAAAGTTTTGTGAACACCACCCAATCACCGTATGCAAACCATATGGGGGAATGTGTTTTTAGGTGTGGGGTATTGATTGTGGAGATAACAAAATAATATATAAATATATAAAAGTATACATATATGATGTTGGGTAAAACACAGTAGTAGAAGTTAAAATCACAAGACTTACCATTTCTAATTTTTATTTAAATATCTTTGGACAATTATTCAGGTGAAACTTGATTTTGCAGTACAGAAAGAAGTTGGAGAACGTGTTGGTGATCAGAAGAGTATAGTAAACGAAGAGGGGATAACAACTTTCCCATCTTCAGATCATCACAATAATAATAAGAGTAAAAACAATAATAATAAGGTAAAAAACAACTAATTTATTTTAATGAAATGGAAAAATTCTGGAAAGAGATACTCATCGAACACTAGATTGGTAGGCTCAAGTCTTTTCCTGCACACTATCATTGAGTGTAGCTAAGAGACAATATAAACACATCCTCTCAAAATGCTTATACCCTCATTCTTAAAACCAAGCACAACCAGATCAATAACAATACACGTCGAAACTATAACCAGAAAAGAGACTATTCGGTATCCATATCCTCTACCGTCTTGGTCCTTTTAAAATCACTGACAGCCTTATCAAAAGTGCTCCTGACATTCTGGCACATGAGCATCAGATCCTGACATCCATCTTTTAACACTTCTCGTGCTGGATCCCCTACAGATGCACAGGGATAACACGTTGAATAGATAGCACAGGACAAATGCTTAAATTACAGCAAAACACTTTATCCTATATATTGTTTGGTGGACAATGAACAACACAAGTAAAATAATATAAAATTTACTTAAATACCCTTTATAATATACAATAATATATATTAAACTAAATAAGTGTTATATATAATATTAATATGTTATATATATATATATATATTATACAATATGATTTATAATCATGTACATTATATAAATCAGATAATAATTATGATAACGTATGATATTATGCCATATTAATAATAATATTATGTACATAAAACATAAGTTTACGTTCCAGTAAAAAATAGTTACGTTTTGAGAGAAAGAGAGATCAATGAGAATTAAAAGTGGATATTTTTGACTTTTTGATAGTTGTCCTTACAACAACTTTTTGTCCCATGCATGATTTAGTGATGGACAAAAATGAGTTTTTGTACTGTACTTTGTCCCTCATTTTGTGAGGGACCATATCCATTTTTTTGAATCAAACACAGAACAAGTACTCTTGTTCTGTCTTGTCCCTATCATAATTACATGATGTGGTTAACTTATACCGTGAATCTAGATACTACTATTTAAATAGTGTTCAACACTCGAGCTAGAACATAAAGGACATATGTACCAAGCTTGTTATAGATAACTTGTCTAATGACCTCTTAAAGACTCTGAAAACATCCACCAGTTGATTGTTTGAATTGGCAAAGCTAATAGTGATATCTCATCTTCTCTCTAATAAAATGACCATCTATCATAATGTGTTTGATCCTTTCACGAAACATTGGACTAGATGCAATATGCAATGCAGTTTGATTATCACAAATAATTGAATAAGGATCATTTGCCTAACCTCCCTGAATCGAAGCTCTTTAAGTAGCTATATTAACCAAATGAGTTTGCAAGTGGCTGAGACCATAGCTTGATACTAGAGGTGGCAAATGGACGAATTGGATAAATTTTGATTCGGATGATAATGGATGGATTGAAAACAATCCATTAATCCATTGTGATTCATTAAAAATTCATTAAAAAAAATCCAATTCATCCATGATCCATTAAATAAAAACCATCCAATCCATCCACAAAAATTATTTTTAAAAAAATATTTTATTTTTTTGTAACTTTTAAAATATTCTCTCCCCTTCCTTCTCTGCCTCTCTCTCCCATCTCTCTCTACCTACCCGCTCTCTCCCCTCTCCCCACTCTCTCCCCACTTTACGCATGAACACAATCACCCAGATATTGCATCACAATCACCGACTCGGACACATTCCTTGATTGCACATGGAGAAGCTGAGAAATTGCATTTCTGATGACACAGTTCAATTCAAAAATTTGATCGCAATAATCATGAATAAGGTGAAAGCATGCTAAAGCTTATTCAGATCAAAATAGAGAAAATATAATAATCAAGGAAGGGTTTTAAAGGTTGGAGTCAGCGAGTCGGTGAAACTCAAAATTGGTTTTTGAGTTGAGAATTCGGTGAGAGGGAAGGTGATGGGTAGCAGACTAGCAGTGATAGTGTGCTGTTTTTTGAAGATTTTTTTTTTGTTTCATGATGTGATCCAATGGATTTAGAAGAATAGTGGATGGATCACTAACAGTGTTATCAAATAGCGGCCATGACGACGCCATGGCAGATTGCGGTGGCGGATTTTTGCCCAATCGCTATGGCCAATTTGTGAAGGATGACGGCGCCATGACGGCCATGGCGTTTTATGGCGGCTTAAAATGGCGAATTTTTAGCCTTCCGCTATGTTCTGCCATCTGCCATCGATAACATTGATCACTAACCATCCTTAAAATAAAATAGTCCAACTTATCCAGTCCATTAATTTTTTGTCTTATTGGATGGATTTTCCTTTGGATGAATTGGATGGATGATGGACGTTAGGAACCCGTAAAATAGGAACTGAATATGCTTGTGTATTTTGAAGAAGCAGCTATTGTTAGGAACCCGGAAAATAGGAACTGAATATGCTTGTGTATTAATGGAAGAATCGGCCCGATATCAAGATGATATCAGTACATGTATTACAAATGATGGAATAGAAATGCGAGAAAAGAGGCTACAGTAACCTAAGGCAAGTTCGAGAGTGCCCTTTCTCTCCCAAAGTTCCAAGTCCCAAACTCTAGCCTACTCTCTTCTCTCCCCTCTCATGCCTATAAACCCTCTCAAAGCAACGGAATTCCCCATGCACACACACTTCACCGCTCACCGCCAGCAGACAGTTAGTTACATTCTCTCTCTCCTAGGCCTATTCAAGCGTATTGGATTTTAGTGGGCCTTGGAGGTCTGGTCTTGGGTTCGCATCAATTCTTCCCCCTTTGAAATCCACCTTGTCCTCAAGGTGAATTTAAAAGAAGTAACCAGCAAAAGTCTTCACCCGGATCCCACCACTGAAACACAAGGACCAACTTATGCAGGAAGCATAATAATTTCCACCCAGATCCCATTGCTTGGAGTGTCTTGGCTGGAAGCTCCTTTCTTTGACCCCAACCTTGATCTCAGAGTTGCATATCAACCAATCCTGCAGTGACCAAAGCCTTTGTTCCTCTCCTCACTCTGTTTCTTCCAGAATTTGCAATACTCGCTTTTGGAAAATAACAGCAGCTTCATGATTAAGATATAAAGCTGCATATTGCCTTGTGGTGTCGTTCCCCTTCATGCTTGACTGTCTTGTACCATCAAGAACTCTTCCCGGGTCCCATTCCTTGAAGCATGACCAAGCCATGGATAAAGTATAAGAACTTCCACCAAAGTCCCATTGGCTTATGCCCCAGTCATGGACCAGCAGAGGACAATGATAACATGTGACATTTATAAGTAGTAGTCGGGTTAATAGCTTTAGCAATGGCTTGAAGGCCAACCTTCTCACTCCCTTCTAGTACCTGCAACACTACATCACTTGGGCAGCACACCTGGTCACACACAAGGGCAATGGCAGCATGTTCCACTTGGCCAAAAACATCATGAACCACCATATCCACTATGAAAACAGATACTAGAACTCTAGTGGGGGCTCCAAGAACACTTGTAATCTTAGTATCTCCTAAGGCCCCAATAGAAGCCTTGACTTTCCAAACGCAACAAGTTGGCAAGTACTATTTTTCCTTTCAAGAAACTTGATAACCGAGAGTTTTGTAGATGCCCACCCCCAAAAATAAACATATCCTTCCCAATTGTTGAATCTAGCTGCTTCTTCAAAAGCCCAGTTTGCCCATCCTCAAATGCCCTCTTTTCTTCACTGAGTTGGGCCCTGTCCATTTCCTCAATTTCCCTATAACTCTTTCCCCTATCATACACAAAATTAAGCAAACCATGAAATATGGAGGCCCTGAGCAATTCCCCATTTTTCGTATCAGTGATTGTTAGCTTGTTTGCTTCCTCTAAGGCCCACTCTCCTTTTTCACTAAGTTGGCCCACTATCATATTTGGAAGCACTTGCTGAGACCCACTATTATGTCTCCAGATGATACCTTGGTCTTCCTTCAACCCAAAATTCTACGAAAAGAACAACTTTGGGCTTGGCCCATTAAACCAAAATTTTGACCCGCTTTCACACCGCCCCTGGTCCCCTCCTTTCTCTTACATGCACTTTGGTTAACATAGCGGCGGAGAGTGATGGCAGCTTGACAAGGATAGGTGGTGACCCACCTCCACCGCGACGGAGTGACCCACTCGCCTCTAAGTACACACCCGGATCCCGGCGTCACCGGAGACGGTGGAACCGAATTTCGGCGCGACCCACCCTTCTCCACGAGCACATCCCTATCCTGGCGATTCGGTGGTGGTAAGCGGTAGGTCGACGGCGCCCAACATTTATCTCCAGCCACGTCTCGATCCGGCGGTTCCAGTGGTTCCGGTGGCGGTGCACGCCCACCACTGACTAACGTCTCCACCCAGCTACCTCGGTCTCCAACCTCACCGCCTCCGTCGCCGCCCATTACCCGAGCCACCATGATGGGTCATCTCCCCGAGCCTTCTCCTTCCACGCACTTGTTGTGACGTCTTGGTTCAAGAACCATCTCCCTTGAATGATTGGTTTTATCAGCCTCACTCAAAAACCTTCCCCACCCCCTTTTTCTTCATCTTTCTCCCCCGCATCATTCTTCTCTTCTGTAGACTCAGATTCCACCAATTCGGGTTCTTCTTCTTCGTCCCCATCCGAATACGGTAGAACGTCCCCCTGCATCTCGGCTTAAAACGCCAGAGTAGTGCCACCATGAACGTCAGCCGGTTTGCCCGTGGATGGCTTCGATCCCACCAATGCCACCATTTGAGAGCACCGCCTCTTAGTGCCGTCACCGCCTTCGTCAACTTGTCCTTCTCTCGCTTGTTCCCTTTCCTCGGAAGTGCTTCTCAAGGCTAATCACCCACCCATAGGCGTCTTCTTCTCCGTTGAATACTGGAATTTCGAGCTTCCTTCCTCCTAAATCGTAAGACGAAGGGCGACTCCCTTCCTGAGTTCGTCGACGTCAAGGTTGTTCTCATTGCCTTCGATCTCGTTCTCTCTATGGCTGCCTGATCTCATGCCTCTGCAATTGGTTTTCAATTTTCCTTCCCTGAGAACCATGCTCACAATTCTCATATCTGGACCCCATTGCTTTTCGTGTAATGCCCATCCAAGCTCCCGAGACCGAGAGCTTTGATACCATTGTTAGGAACCCAGAAAATAGGAACTGAATATGCTTGTGTATTAATGGAAGAATCAGGCCTGATATCAAGATGATATCAGTACGTGTATTACAAATGATGGAATAGAAATGCAGAAAAAAGAGGCTACGGTAACCTAAGGCAAGTTCAAGAGTGCCCTTTCTCTCCCAAAGTTCCAAGTCCCAAACTCTAGCCTACTCTCTTCTCTCCCCTCTCATGCCTATAAACCCTCTCAAGAATGTAATTCCCATGCACACATTTCATCAGCATCGCCCGGCTACGCTCTGCCCAGCTAGGCGATTAGTTACATTCTCTCTATCCTAGGCCTATTCAGGCGTATTGGATTTTAGTGGACCGTGGAGGCCTGGTCTTAAGTTCGCACCATGGACAAATGGATCCTTTTGCCACCCCTACTTGATACCATATTGAGAGTAAAGAGAGACAAGTAATGAAATCCGTGTATTTCATTACAAAACGAGACTGAAATAGTTAATGTAATGAAAACAAAAATCACAATCCGCCTAATTACTATAGGGTTAGCCTACACAATGAAACTGTATACTGTTTACATAGTGTTCAACAATTTTATAGCGTTTAAAGATGCATTACCTAAACCATATAATGTTCATAAAAACATCACTGTATGTTCAACAGACAACGGCGTGAGAAATTTTATGGTATCATGGGATATAGTGATAGGTTTGAATGTCTGAAAGTCATATAAATCATCTTCCAAAACTAAAAGATAAATAGGTCCAAGAGGATATATTTTATTGTAAAACAATACGAAATTGGTGGTATAGGTACAAGCACGTGATTGTATTAATACAAACATGGAATTTAGCACTTTATTCTAGAAAAATTTTGGAAATTACAGTCACATTAAATCCACCATGACATATAATATAATAGAGTTGAATAATTCATATGTTACCTGTTGTCTGGACTCTGATATTAACACGATTATCTGAAGGATGAGGAATGCTGTACCCAACAAATGTCACTCTTGGACTGCAAGACAACATTAAGGGCCTCATCTCATCATGATATAGTGAAGCGAAACAAATGATAAAGAAGAAAGGAAGCACAAAAAGAGAGATGTGCATAAAACTGACATTTATAGTGTAAAGTCCAACAGAAAAACATCCTTCAAACTCAATTTAACAAGCACGCAAATGGATTAATCAATTATGCACCACAAAAAGTATAGGATGAAACCAATATCAATAGGTGTCTTAATTTCAATCATCTTCCTTCTCTACAGGATATGTAGGAAAGGGTGGGGATCTGTCAATGTATTTGCTGTTTTTTCATAAAAAGGATCAAGTTCACTTCATGTTTCTTTTATAGATGAACATATAATGCTTTTGTGAGCATTGTGTCCAACATTAGAGCAACTTTTGATTGTTCAATATGAAATTGGCTTAAATTTGTGTGTGGACCGGAATGCTTCATTTAAAGGATATTTCGTGGCCTAAACTTGTTATGGGACATGATCATGTTTATGACATGCAAACATAAAGGCAACCTTGCTGCACTCGAGTAGAAAGGTTCCATATTACATCTAAAGTTTTCTGTTTATGAGGAAATCTAATCCTCCCATGAGTTGTATTTTTGCACTTTTCTCTCTAAAATGATTTCTGTATCTATGAGATAATAACAAATAGAAGAGCACGAGATTGATATTGCATGGACTGTGGAGGACTACATCAAACTTCAATTGATTGAAAATTAATTTGAATGGATTTATGCTTTAGTAGCTAAGAATGGATTCTCAAAATTGAAACAAAGATACAGAAAGTCACATAAGAATTTTCACACTACTAACTCTTGATTTAAGGTGAATCTGACAGAATTTGCAAATGTATGATCCTCGTCCACAAGAGAAAAAGTTGATTTACTCTGATCAGATAATGACCCGTGTTCCATCCCCTGACAATCAATCTGAAACACAATGTAACATATTTTATGCACAACCTTCAAAAATAACAATTCATCCATTAGGAACATGTAAATCACAAATTGATTTTCTTGTTAAAAAAAAAACTACTGAAAGGCGAAACAACCATTTTTTACACCAAGGTATGAAACTCGAGAAAGGAAAAAGAAGAAAAAGAGGAGCTGTTTTCCAAACTCTCCAGAAAGCATTGAAGTAGCTTTATGACATATTTGAAGAACTATAAAATTACTTTTTAAGAATTCAAGTTCACATTAAAAATAGTCTTCTAAAATACCACAACTAACAACCAACCTGCAACCTGATATTAACCTGTTTTGTACACAACATTAACAAGCGAGATATGTGCAATTTTTTAAGATTAATAAGTCTATTGCCATAACTGAATCACCTGCACCACCTATGAATTTAGCAATTACCATGACCAAATCATCATCCATCCATTATACATCAAGTAATAATAAAAATTAAAACATCTGAAAATGAAAGTAAGTCCACAATGTAAAGCTAGCACCCAATTGACCGAAAAACCACAAGTAAAATAATCAATAATTCGTTATAATTTCTACTCTTTCTACTAAATAGCAGTAAGGTCGCGTTTGGGCAAACAACTTAATTAAGCACTCATTACATGAGAGCTTATGTCATAAGCGCTTGAATTCAATAAACTATTTGTGTTTGAATACATACTTTTGATAAGTACTTATACAAATTAAGGCGTTTGGATGCATAACGACATAAGCACTTATCATAATTCTTAAAAACTGGAAAAGTTAACTTTATGAATTTAAATTTTAAAATTAATATCAAATATTTCTATTGTTCCATAAAATTTTTTACCATTATAAAAAATATTTTTTTACAATATGGTGTGCTTTTTCTTTCTTTATCTAGCTGGACTCTGGTTTTTTTTTTTTGGGTAATTTTTATGCCTCGGTTTGGAATCATATGCATTTAAAAGACAATGTTGAAACAATAAATTGAATAATGAGTGATTGTATACTAGTTGTGAGATTCTTCTACTTCATGTAAAGCTGGTTGTTTTGCACTCCTTGTTCTGCTTGATTTTTCTAGAACCATAATTAGATTGAAAGTCCTTTTCACGTAAATGAAGCATATTCACTTTAAGCATAACCACATATGAAGAGCATTTTATGGAACAAATGTTGATTTTTTTTTTTTTCAATAAGCAAAAGGAAGATATTGATGAGAGTACAAGAGATACTCTAACCTGCATACATAACCAACCTAAAGAAATCCCTAACAAGTAAAACCGTATCATTACTGTTCAACTATTGAAATCATCATTTCTAATTTAAGGAAGTATTACAACAATTCAGAAACTATAGCTCCAAAAATTAGCAATTCAAATACAATTAGCAAACTACAATCCAAAAAGCACCTGCAACTCTGGACCCGATTCAATCACTATCAACATAGGTCTAAAGAAAACAACACAGTGGATCATAGAATCGTCTAAGCACATCACTAACTCAAATTACAATAGATGCAACCACACTGGAGAAAAGCTGCAACAAAATATTATTCAAAGACAAAACCAAAAATTCAGATCACAAAACAACAGGCTGAAAACAACAGCAGTAACCAAACCAAAAAAGAAAGGAACATACTATCCCTGTTACACTACCATATCAGAAGGCAAACACACATAGAATCAGCCAATTCCTCCAAAAGAGCACAAACCAAGAAAGATATGTTTCCTGTAAAATCACCCACACTCACAGCACCCTTCAATTGTAACATGTATAACAACTACAGGTTCAATTTCACAAATCACAGTTTCACAAATCACAGTGCTGTACACTTCAATTGGTCACATACAAGCAACAAATAAATACCCAAATCAAATCGCAAGTTGAAGCAAAATTAAAGCCCCGGGAAAATCACAAATTGAAACCTTGGACAGAGAAGAGGTTGAAGGAGAGAAAGAGAATGAATGAGAGAAAGAGACGAAACGAACCTGTAGGACGAAGGACAGCGACGATTGAAGCGGGACGAAAGACGAACGGCGACGGCTGAGGACGGAGGACCGACGATGGACGGTGGACGGCTGAGGGACGGCTAGGGTTCACTGGGTCAAGGAAGAGAAAAGTGGGATGGGGTGGTGTGTGGGTTTCGAACGAAATAGGAAGTGAAAAGCTGAAAAAAGAAAAAGAGGTGATGCGAATAAGCTCTTTGGGCCGGATATCTAGCTTATAAAATAGGGCTTTATTTTTCCCATTTCCTTTATTACTATTCTCACCTCCTTCCCTCAATTTCTTCACCAACATACCCTTTGTTAGGAAAGATAACAAATAAAATCACCTAATACAAGGTCAATGGATAATTTATTATCCCAGCATCTGACTTTTCCCACGCTTTGTCTAATTACAATGAGACAATAAAAAACAATACCTTCCACTTTGAAAACATAATGGGATAATAATAATAATAATAATAATAATAATAATAATAATAATAATCTCACCAAAATATTGGTGGCTAAACACTTTCTTTGAATTTTTTCTCAAAATGATTTTCTCTCTCATACAAGTGAGGTTTTCTTCTCTCTTTCGGATGATTAAAAATGAAGGCTGGGAATGGCTTTTATAGCCAACTTTCTAAGCTAAGTGGTGGCCATAATTTAAAGAGAGTTTTTCCCCTTTTCTCCTTCCACTCATTTCCTTCAAGCTCTCTCGTACCTTCTTTCTTTCTACTTACTATTTTTTTTCTTTATCTCTCCTTCTTTTTCTCTCCCCCTCTCGATTTAGGTGGAGGGCTCCAATGACCAAGCGCTTCTTCTACAAAATTAGTATTTGTCCTTAGGTAAGGACTTGGTCATCATATCTTAAGTATTGTCATCTGTATGGATTTTATTAAGCTGTAATTGTTTGGATTCCAATATATCACGTATCCAGTGATATCTGACATCAATGTGCTTCGACCTCGAGTGAAAACTCGAATTCTTACTCAAGTGAATCACACTCTGACTATCACAATGCACGATATACTTCTGTTGGTCATGCCCTAACTCATGCAAGAAACTCTTCATCCATAACACTTCTTTGCAAGCTCATTATTGCAATGAAATATGCCTCTGTGATAGACAAAGCAACACACTTTTGTAGCTTTGACCGCCACGATACCACTCCCCCTGAAAAATGTAATCAGGAATCCAGATGTAGATTTCCTAGAATCAATATCTCCCGCTATATCTGCATCTGTGTAGCCAATCAGTGCAAGTCTTCTATTCCCAAAGCGTAAACTCATTTTGGAAGTTCCTCTAGATATCTTAAAATCCACTTCACAGCATTCCAATGCTCTTTTCCTGGTTTAGCCAAGAATCTGCTAACAACACAAACTGCGTGTGTTGTGTCTGGTCGTGTGCACGTCATTGCATATATTAAGCTTCCAACAGCTAAGGCATATGGCACCTTGCGCATTTCCTTCTTTTCAACTTCACATGTAGGACTTTGCTTTGAGCTAAGGATAAAGTGACTAGCAAGTGGAGTAACAACTGGCTTTGCTTTCTCCATGTGAAAATGCTCTAACACCTTCTTGATATATTTTTCTTGTGATATCCATATCTTTCTTTCATTCCGATCACGACAGATGGACATACCAAGATTTCTTTATTTCTTTTTTCAACTTGTTGATCTTGTCACCATTTTGCCCTACGATCAACATATCATCAACATACAAAAGTAGTATGATGAATTCATCATCAAGAAATCTCTTCACAAAGACATAATGATCAGAAGTAGTCCTTCGGTATCCATGCTCAATCATTAAGGAATAAAACTTCTTGTACCATTAACGTGGTGCCTACTTAAGTCCATATAAACTCTTTTCACCTGAAATACTAAATCTTCTTTAACTTTGACTTTAAATCTCTCCGGCTGCTCCATATAAATTTCTTCTTCTAGATCGCCATGAAGAAATACAGTCTTCACATCTAGTTGCTCCACATCTAGATTCAAACTTGCAGTCATGGATAACATCTTTACTACGGGTGAAAAAATGTATTCGAAGTCAATAACTTTCTTTTGACCGAATCCTTTCACGACTAATCTTGCCTTGCACCTGGGTCGTGAGTTATTCTCCTCAATCTTCAACTTGTACACCCATTTGTTTTTGAGTGCTCTTTATCCTTTTGGTAACTCTACCAACTCATAAGTCTAGTTCTCATGCAAGGATTGCATTTCTTCTTGCATGGCTTGCAACCACTTTCCTTTATGGTCATCCATCGCAGCTTCTTCATAAGACTCTAGTTATCCCCATTGCTTTGAGTAGCATATATTTTGTTGGGATATTTGGTTTTGCGGTTTAGGTATCCCCGACCGACCTTCTTTACCGAGGCTCTTGAATATCTTGTTCTTCGTCCTCGGAGTCTTCATCCATATCATTATCGCATCACGCTTTTGTTACCACGCCTCTTCTCCGATTCGATCGTTACCAATTTGAGGTTCTTTTTCGCATCTCCAATATCTTTTATTACATCTCCCCATAAAGCTCCGGAAGAGGAATTGGATACAAGTTGATTGGATGTTCTCTAGATTTAAAAGGCTTTACACTCTCCTGAATATCTTCAATATTCGGTCCCAAGAAGATCATTCCTTTGACTTATAGTCGAAGTTTTGATCTCTCATCTTTTGGAACATGAACAAACGCTCTACAACCGAACACCTTCAAATGGTTGTAGGATACATCTTTACCTGTCCAAAACTTGTTTGAAATGTCACCATTCAACAAAGTCAAGAAGGGCAAGTTGATCAAATCAACTATAGTCATAAGAGCTTCACCCAAAAACTCTTAGGTAACTTGGCATAAGATAAAATCGTTCTCACCCTTTCAACAATAGTTATGTTCGGAACGGATCGCTCATGCCGATTCCATTAATCACACAAGAATATCTAAAAGATCCAATAAATTCTCCTTCGTTGCAGGTCGAAGACACTTTAACTTTATACCAATTTCTCGCTCAATAAATAGCATGAAACTGTTTGAATACTGCAAACACATGGTCTTTTATTTTGAGGGCATATGCCCAAACCGTCCTGGAGTGATCATCAATAAAGGTAACAAAGTACCTTGTACCTCCATGAGTACTAGTGGTCATTGGACCACAAACATCAGAATGCACCAAGGTTTTTGAGTCATGCATGTGAAAAATACAATGAAAACACTAATTTTCCTCTACATAGGTTTGAGTCACTCTCTATCAAAATAGGTTTCGGAAAAATTATTTTGTGACCTGCAAATGCATAAGATGATAGTAGAGATGAGTGCGAGTTGGTAGAATTTGATTTCATGCTAAAAATATTTTTCTAAGTACTTTTCTTGAAAATTCTAACTAAATCTAGAAACAACATAAAATAAATAACATGTATGTAAATAAAATAGATATTTGAAGAGATCAGAGTAGAGGAGAAGAAAATATACCCTTATTATGATGAGAGGTTGAAGATGAAGGGAGTTTCAAGCTTACAAGATCAATGGTGAAGTGAAGTGAGTGAGAGTGTGAGTAGGAAAGTTGTAAGTGAGTGAGCTTAGAGAGAAAATGGAAAAATGATGATAGGAGATGGAGTAAGGTATTTATAGGAGAAAGGGGGGAGGGGGGCGACGCTATATAGAGAGGAAATAGAGAGAAATTTTCAATTTTGTTAAAATAAAAATTTAGATTTAAGTAAAATAATGGTTACTTGTCAAAATAAAGAAAATAATTGTGTGTAAGGTCATGATGTTCTCTTAAATGTGACATGTCTTTTGATGTCAAATACATCATCATCAAATCTGCATCAAATCTATTTTAAATAGATTTTGCTATTCTCAGTTCCATCGATTTCATTGTGAAAACCGATCATATTTTCCTTCATAAATTTTCTACCCGAGAAATTGATATTGAAATAGTTATAAATGAAAATTTTAAAAATCATGAAAATTGTTATAAACATGTTAGGAAAATCTATAATTTTATTTTACGAGTTGAAACTCATTTTTCACGATCGGTAAAATCTTCCGATAGTGAAAGCAGATCGGCTACCATCCGAATTTTCAATCGAAATTTCAACGATAGTTTAAGTAGAATAAAATAATTATGAAAATAATTATAGTTTATAAAAATATTTTCTCGGATTTAAAACATTAAAATTAATCACACATACACATACATAAAACACAGTTATTAAGGAGCAGAAAAATCGGAATGTTACATCATGAATCGTATTCCACCACTTGACTAACCTTGGTTGGTATACTCTCGTTATCTTATAATATGGTTATGATGGAACCAAATATTTTATAGGGCGCCTGCCATCTTGTGCCTATGAGAAGAAGATATGCTGCTGCAAACATTGATAAATTCTTCCCAAATGTCTATATCAATTCTATACAGACTTTACAACTATTTCCTGTTTGTGTGTTTGCAGCCCGTTTGACAATTGAAGTTGTTGCTAATTAACAAGTTGTACTCTCTCATATCTCATGAAATGTTAGTCTATGAAGCAAGAGAGATGAATTTTTAACATGAAAAATGTGACAATAATTTTAGACAACAATTTGAATAGTTAACGCAGCTTTTAAATATGTGGTTATATTCGTTAGATGATTAATGGATATAAGAAAGATATTGCAACTCATTAACCATTCATTGAACGCAATTAACTACATATTTAAATTTGCGTTAACCATCCAAATTGTTATAGAAAATTGTTTCATTTTTGTGTTTAAATAACACACTTGTCTAAATAATCTTAAGGCTTTTGGTGACAGCTTTGGTGAGCACATCTTCTCATGGATTTCCACCGGCAAATTTTCTTCTCATCTGCAGGAGATGGAAGATGCCACCTAAAATATTTACTTCATGAGTAATGATATTTGAATATAAAAATGGTGTCCCAACACCATATAAAAGTATTATTTCCTACTTATTTATTATTTTCTCTCTCATCATGTATTTCATCATTCCCAAGATAATCATAGCTCTGAGGTATTATACGAGATGTCCAAATTTGTGTCGCAAATATTTTTATTCGAGAAGAAAAGTAGAAAGGAGAAGTTCCATGACAAGACACATCCATATATACTAGTGTATCAATCTCAATGCGTACCATATCAAGATGAATGAATATTTTGGTAAATGTAAATAGGGTGAGATTTAGTTTTAGTCCCTACATAATTTTTTCTTAAGCTTTGGTCCCTAAATGTTTTAAAATTTTGAAATTTGTCCCGACTGCTAAAAGGTACCTACTTTAAGTGATTATGTGGGGACACAGGTGCCACATATATAAAAATATTAATTTTTAATTCCACAAATTTTTAAATAAGTTTTTGATTCCAAAAGTTTATCAATTTTAATTTTAGTCTTTTAAAAATATTCTTAGGATTTTATCCTTGTAATATCAATTTTTTTTTTGTAAA
Organism: Sophora flavescens; assembly: GCA_030762895.1. NCBI lineage: Eukaryota > Viridiplantae > Streptophyta > Magnoliopsida > Fabales > Fabaceae > Sophora > Sophora flavescens. The sequence continues at coordinate 39,645,769 of CM061062.1, read as the reverse complement.
TAGTACCATACCTTGTGAGATGCGATCTTCCTCAACACTCTGTCTAAATTGAGTGGAAACCATTTTTAGATGCACAAATTATTCCTAGCAACAACTAAAGCATCGATGGATTTCTCCGTAGAACCTGGTTCCTAACAACTTGTAAATTATATCACATAACTTTATCCAAATTAAGCGAATTTGTTAAAGCACCCAATTTTTGGATGTGGCACCGACGTGGCCTGGTCAGCAGAGACGACCAATTTTTGGATGTGGCGTCGATGTGGCATGGTTGCAGGGAGCCACAGGTGAAGCCTTAAAGCAAGCAACTTTAGGCCCCCAAAAATTTCTAATTTTGAAAGGATTTTAGGCTCCAAAAAGTCTTAAACTCAAAATATATTTTGTTTGTATTCGTTTTGTTATTTACAATATGTTTTTTTGTCCTCTAATGTGGTTGCATGTAAACACACAACAAAGATTTACATCAACCAAAATAATTTAGCTTTTAAAATTTTTAAAATTACAATAAAAATAAATTTTAAATATAATATTTTTTATAAATATTTTTTTATTTGTTTTAAAAATGGCCTCATTAAAGATTAAGGAGGCTTTAACATATGTTGGGCGGGGTTGCATGGCCGCCGTTAGTATTCTGTTTCACACGTAGTTAGCAGAGAGAGGATAATAGGGAGTATTTACAAGAAAATTGAGAATGGAGGAAGAAATTCTAAGGAAAATTTTACATGGACTAAAACAAAAAATTGGTGAAGCCTTTGAGGATAAAAAACTTTATTAAAAATTGTGTAATTAAAAATTAATATTTTTGTATACATGGCACTATTGATGGCATGACATTCTGTCTGCCACGTCATCACTTAACGGAGATACTCAACTTGAGGGGGGCAATTTCAAAGTTTTAAAGTTTATGGACCAAAATTGAAGAATTTTTTTTGGAAGAAGTAAACCAAATCTTATCATATCTACATAAACCAAAATATTTATTAAACCTTCATACAAAATTACGAATCTCAATGCATACTATAAGTATCAGTGGATTATTTATAATGTGTGAACTTTCATAAATTGATCTATATATAATTTAATGATTGTATTCGCTGGTTGTCTCTATTTATTTATTTTTTAAAAACTATATATATCCATGTGACATTTTCCATTGTTCATATTGGTCGCTTGATGAACTTTGCATAAATAGCAAGTACTTTCAAATTTTGTGAAGTTTAATCATTGCGGATGGTAACAACCTTCCCATTCAAAATGCAAAAGCCTGCACGTGAATGCCAAACTGTAAGCCAATTTTCACCACAAGAACAACAAAACATATCATCACTGACAATTATATATATTGAATATGTAACAGAAACAACATATAAACAGGCTCATAACTTACATCACATCACATTTGCAGACTTTTACTTTCTGATTTTTTACAATATAATTTTGCTACCACATACATGAAAAAAGATGTTATTTCTAAAAATGTGCACCAAATGTACCACAGAAAAGCTGCATAATTTCAATTGCTTTTAACTTTTCTATTTTTCGTAATAATGCACTGCAAATTTGCTGTAGGGAGTGAGAGAAGGAGAATAGCTTCTCTCAGCATTACATGGGAGTCTTCAGGGTACTAAATAAAGTTCGGCAATCACAATTGGGCTACAACACTTTAATATTGGAGGTATTCGAAACCAAAATATAACTGTAATTATGGTTATATCAACCACAAATTTTCTCAACTATCGATAATTGTGATAAACATAATGCAAACGTTATTCCACGGTTATAATTTAAAACCTTGGCGGCCATTTTACATTTTCAGCCTATTTCTTTAGCAAACTTTGAAATTAGTGAGAAATAGGTTATTCCTTCTTTGTCTTTGTTTCTCTCTCTATGCCTTTTCTTCCTTATCCATGAAAAACACCCACCTTGCCTGCAAAGTTGCTCATCTTTCTTTCTCCGCTCATTCTTTTCTCTTCCTGTTTCTTTTGTTGTCTCCCGTGTTTCTTTATCTTTCACTTCCACCTGCACATGCAAATTGTACCTCACATCACATCAATGTCATATTTGGTATCTCATGTGCTTCCTAAATCCATTAACCATTTCCAAATGTTGCTGTGTTAGGAAACGTTAATCAACATCAATCCTATCTCATCTTTCGTGGGAAAAAATTCATTTATGAATTATATGTAACTACATTTACTTGCATAAAGTTTGCTTCTAGTTGATTACATGGTAATTGTGCTCTTTAAATTGGTAAAAGCTGTATGCAAACCAGAGGTTCTGTCTAGAGGTGTCATGGTGCAGCTTCTTCCATATTTAAGTGAATACACGAAAGAGTTTTTAGAAATTTCAGTTTCACCATTTTTAGTGTAATTAAAATGTTCTATTTTTTAATTTTTATTTTATTTTATTTATAAAATATATTAAAACTTATATCTTATGTTCAGTCTAGCTATAATATGTTTATCAAAGGATATATGCATATTCTCCTTAGTCAAATATATATCACTCAATCAGTTCGGAACTAAATTGACAGTTGTCAAAGACTAACTTTGACGAACTGAAGAAAATAAGAATATATCTATCTTTGTATCATTTTCAGTGGGTTAAAATCTCTATCCATTTATCAAATCAAGGATGAATATATTCTTACTCTCTCATATTAGAGGAGGTAAATCCTTTTAGATTTGAGTAGGATGTTGATGTCAGTGGTTTGATCCTCCACCAAGTCACCTTTTCCCCTCCATGATATTTAAGGGCTTGTTTGTGAGTTTTGGAGGAGAAGGGAAGATAATGCTTTGAAAGAAAGCAAGGGAGAAAGGGATTGGGGAAGGGAGGATACTCCCCCGCACCTTGCATAGGCATATTTTTTTAACCAAAATCAAAAACCTCCAAAAGCCTCTAATTTGGGGAACTAAACAATTGAACTATAGGAGGATTTTGGAGGGTTATCTTCTTTTCTCACATCCCTTTTCCCTTATTTTTCCAAAGCTCCCTTCCCTTCCCTCCCCCTCCCCCTCCCTTCCTTCCTCCCAAACTCACAAATAGACCCTAACTGATTGCATCTCCAATGTAACAAGAATAAGGTAAAAAATAAAGTTCATATCAATTACCATTTGGTATGCCAACGTGGCCATTCTATAATGTCATATATTTTCACTATAATGCAGGACAATGTCACTATGCTATAGTATTCATACACTATTTCCAAATAATAAATAACTGTCTCGATTCTTAACTATAACCCTTTATATACATAATCGTAATTAAGGATTAGTGGTATGGTGGTGAGTAGGCTTTTAATTTCATTAATTAACGGGTTCAAGAGTGAAATTACTAATTCTGGAGAATGTAATTGTTAACAACTTATCAAGAATCCCATCCATCACTTAAAAATCGTTTCCCAAATAAACAAACAAATGCAAGTTAATGTGTAGACAGCAGACAACTTGGGAAAGTACGAAGGGACCAAAACAAGATTGGCATGTGCACATGAACCTGTTTGGGACCAGTATTAGATAATTCTATTATTTGAATATTTGAACACCTAAAATACAATATTTATATGATATCCTACTCATATTTATATTTATTTTAATTTTACTTGTCATCTATAATAATTAATATTTGATTATACTCACATCAAAATACAGTTTCTGTCCCAAACGTCATACATGATTGTATAAATTTCCATTTTCATTTCTGAGCCTGCCCCACATTGGAAGGTTATAATCTAGTTATATGACAAATAAATTTGATTGTCATCTTGTAAAAAGCAACGTTAGCCCATACTTGTCTCTCTTTTCTTGCACGAATGAAAATGTTAAAAGGTTGAATTATATTTGAACATCTGGAAACAATGATTAATGACGTTTAAAATTATGAGTAATGAAGTTCGATCGATGATTAATGAGTTGCGACATTTTGGTATGTCCATTAACCAAACTCACACTTCATTAACCACGTTTTGAACCGTATTAATCATGGAAATTGTTCTCAAAATTTTTTTTATCCCTTTGTGATGTTTAAGTAACACAATGCAATACTAATGTCATCCATAGTCAAAAGACCAAAGAAAATGAGGTCGAAGATTCAAATCATTATAGCAAAAGCGAAAAATGTAAAATAAAACTATGGTAAAAGGTCTTAATTGGAGATATATCAAAGATTTTTGACCAACTAATTTGAAAAATAAAGAGAATGAAGGATGTAGAACATACCTCTTCCTCAGATTTTGTTTTTGGCATATGAATCAGGCGAGTCTTCAGATAACTTTCTTGATCTGTCTATGATAGATGGGGAGTTAAAGCAGCACTAGGACTACTTGAACTAAGATAGGTAGGTGTGCTTTGAGTAGCAGCATCCCTTGTATTCCCTCTTTTTTCTTTTCTGTATACAAAGTTCAAGTAAAATTGTGAAGTGAGACCTGAACTGTCTCTCAAGTAAAGGAAATACAAAAAAGAACATAGATAATAAAATATGTGAACCTGAGTGTGAACTTGAAGAGCTACATCTTCTTGTGTGTAGTTATAAGTGGATGGTTTTGTTTTGAATTTGTCTTGAAGAATAAACTAGTGGAGCTGACATGGTAATTCTGTTTGTTGTTGAATTTCTAAGGATCTTCCACTAAAGTTTTTGGAGATAAACACTCCATTGGTACCTCCCTGAAAGTGGATTGCATATATACTTTTCTGCTTCATTCCCTTTGGATTCAAAGCAAACCCATCTGGAGATAAACACTCCCAACTTTATAGCCTGACCTTGCTGCAATGCTGCAGTGGACACCATTCAATGAGTTTGAAAAAATTCAGCAAAAATATTATGACATTACAATATGCTAATATCGATGTCGTATATTCTATGGTATGCCAAAATTCAACACGATATGATACACCAAAATGGGACAACAAATCTGTCAATTCTATAATACCTTTTAGAGCAGTAGTGAAAGAATGGGTTGGAAGGGTCTATTTCATCTGCAAAAACACCGAGAATTTGAAGGAGATTATAAGTTAAAAATTCATGAACTCATTGAATTGGATTGGAAAAAAAAAGAAAAGAAATGTACCTTTCTGCAATGGGTATCCAGGTGAAGAAGCAGTACTAGAAATGGTTATATTTGATCTAAGAGACTTGTGTCTTCTCTAAAAACTCTTATATGTGATGCTGAGTATCTTCTGGACTTGGTGTTCTCTCTACTGATTCTAGCTTCTTAGCCCATTCGTCCAAATTGAACCTCTGAATCATCGTGTTTCTTTGAACTATAAGGAGATGGATTTGTTTCATATCCATTGTGGAGTCCATGAAGAGTTAGAATAATTGACCAGAGTAGAAATTGTTCTAAAATTCCAGGTATATACTCATATTTGCACAAGTTTGAAAATTGAAAAAAAGTGGTGCAGCTATAGCGACCAAAAAGAGACTTCAGAGTTCAGAGGATGAAGCTTTTTTTTGTCAGTAAGCAATAAATGGCATTCGCTTTGCATCGATTCTAACACTCAAGGCTGCCTAAAAACTGTAATATATCTACAAATTTTAGTCTTTGGCTTTTAAATCCTCAAATTTTAACTTCATGGCTATGTTTCTTTTCCTATTGCAAGAATATTATCTTTTTATCTTTTTTTGGCTCTCTGCATTAATTTGTAGTGCACTCAGTAACTTTTTTGTTCTTTATCCCTCTAGGTGAGAATCTAAAGTTTAAATTTATCATGGGACACAAAGGCCATTGGATTATAAGGTTCTCTGTTGAGAAAGACAAATTATAAATTTGTCTACCTTTTCCCTCTATTGTTCCATTAATTAGGATGCTGCAGTCGTTCATATCACAATCCATGGAGCACATGAAATCCCACGAGTTGAGACATTTTTTAAAAGCATGAAGAGGAGTTATGTCACACACCTGCATAATGAAATTGAGCAAAGATATTTAGGTATATAATTAGAATGCCTTTATGGATCACGTCAAAACTCATAGACGCGTGAAGAGAGAGAAAAAAACAACAAATAAGTGAGGGGAAAGTCTTTTACGCGATCTTGGATACCATTTTTTGTGTCTAAATATAATTACTCAGTATAATTCTCACGATATGTAAAATAATAAACTAAATTAAGTTTATACATGAATTATCAACACTTTTAATATATACTTTTTGGTTAAAATTATATTTTGGACCATTAGTATTTTTATTTTAGGTTTCAATTTTGGCCTTTAATTTTTGTTAAAGTTTTAATCTGCTTGCCTCTTTTTTTTAGGTTTCGTTGTGATCATTTCAGTGTAAAATAATGAGTGCGAAGAGGGACCAAATAGATATAGCTTTTGTAAAATAATGGACTATTTTGGAACCTAAATCCCGAGGCCTCATTACATTTAACTTTTTTTCAAAGTGAGGGATCATTTAGAACAAAACTTCATTGGTAATTTTGAAAAATAGGAGACCATTTGGAGACAAAAAAATAAAGAGGGATAAAATTGGAAACCTAAAATAAAAGATAAGAGGTAAAACTCCAAAATATAATTTAGCCTACTTTTTTATAATCTAGAATTTTAATATATATATATATAAACTCATTTGTTAAATATTTATATAATTTATTGAAATTTATGTTACACATAAGAAAAATGGGAAACAAGTGAGAAAACAAAAGTATAGTTAAATTTATTATTTTCCATGATAATATCAGAGTCTTGACAATACATTCACTTGTGACATAACTACAGTTTATGACCAAATTAACATTAAAATAAAAGTATATATGGATATATATATATATATATATATATTAAATAGATTTAAATTTGAATCTTACCATATATATTTCCCTAGAATGAATGGAAAATAAAATAATACGTATGTATCTTTAAGGTGTATTACTCTAAAATTAAAATACAATGAAAAATTTATTATGAATTTTACAACAAAAACTATGCATTAATTACCTCTGTTTGAGGAGTTTATTGCTTTGAAGGTTTAAAGAGAGAAGTTCTTGAGTATCTGACTGTACCGAAATCCCCAGATGCTTAAGCACTTTCATGTTCAGTCTTAAAATTTACACAACGATGGGCGGTGCTTCCCCAAAATGTAATAAGCAATGATCTTCCACAAACACTGGTTCTTGTGGTGATCAAAAATATTTTATTATTTTTTTAAATTCTAAATAGTGAAACTTGCAGAGGAAGTAATGAGATGTAGAATTCGACTAGTGGGATCAGTTCCAGAGAACTTTAAAGTTGTTGGATGAAAGTGGTGTAAATTTAAAATGCTACAAAATAAATGATGTAATAATAGTGAAATCATTGTAAGAGCCACGAAATGGGATCTTGGGATGTGAATGATCTTATACTTATAGGCTAGAGTGAGGATCATCTTATTCTTAATTATGGATTGTTATTGTCTCTTATATTCAGGGAAAAACCTGTCCACTATAAAGAACTTTAACTAAATTTTATCCATATTTTAATAAATTATAAGATGAATTTACATTTAGTAATAGTTACAGATGCAAATAAAAAAAAAAAAGAAAAAAGAAAAGGATTTAAATTTAAGGAAGCAACTCTTGTAAGTGTATCCTTTGATTGATTAAGAATTAGTTCTATAGACAGTTAAACATTATGAACATGTGAAAATATTCCATGATCTATTTTGAAAATAAGAGTACATACTAACAAAAATATCTAATCTCAAAACTCTACAAAATTTATTTGATATAATTTATCTATAGTCCGATATATTGTAGAAAAACAAAGTACAACAACACAAGTAATGTAACAAAAGCTTACAAAAAAAAGTAATGTGCATGACAAAGAGAGTAGGTACACAGTCCAAAGGAAGTATAATTATTTTGGCATCAAAAATTAACAAATTAGTAAGCCACCATTTAGTTATAAATTTTTGGTAATCCGATAGGGGCTGCATTTATGGGTTGCCTTATTGTTTTTCACTTAAAACCCAACATTGGCTTTAACATGTATCACTGATTCAAATGGATGTTACAAGCTCAGAAAATCTTTGATTTTGTTTTATTAAACAGTAACCCATGATACAAACTTCTCGCCGAGCCAATAAAATGGAATCTAGATCTGTTTCGATGTGATAAATTTACATCGAAAAAATTCTGAAAAACATCCAGAGCTTTTAAATCCTAAGCACACATATAAAGTGGTTTTTTATTGATTATTTTTGAAGTTAAAATCTTAAAAAAATACTTTTTTGGCAATTAGCATATCATTTTTTCTTTCAATAATTCTTTTCAATTAATTTATTAGCGAACATTATATTGGTTCGAATTAGGCGAAATTTCTAATCGTTAGTAAAGTTTCGAGTTGAAGTCATAGACAGAAAAATATGATTAGAAGAAACTCACTAAGGTAGTCAGACGGAGTTATTTGATAAGTTGAATCATTGTTGATACTTGGCACCTATTGAAAACACGCTTCTATGAATCTTGGCATGCTTTCCAAACACACAAATATTAAACCTAGATACCTTTTTCTTTCTAAAAATATAATTGAAATGAAGTTTCCACTCCTTCCCAGCTCCCAAATTTGAGCTACTTTCGTCTGTAACCTAGTGAAAGCCCAGTGGGAGGTGAATTGATCTAGGATTATTACTGTTTTCCCCCTTCAGGATATGGTCTCCAAGTTGGGACTTGAGAATGTGATAGCATGGAATCAGTTAGCACTGTTGGGTAGCTTTCAGCATGGGCTGGATGTGAAGTGGGTTCGGAAGAGTGGATATCATGTCTCTTAAGAGTATACAGTGAGAATGCCATGTGGTTGTGCATATGCATGCCACATCATTAGAACATCTTGAGAAGTGATGATGAAAGGGTCCTCCCATTATGGAAGAAGGGTCCTACTACCTGGACCTTCATAGTCATCAGTTTTGTCTGATGTGTATGCAAAGTAGGCATCAGAACGAGGTTGCGATTATTAGCTAGCTCTGGGGTCCATATAATTGAGTTTGTTATAGTTGTTTTCTGCTTTTCTAAAGGATATGTTTCATCCCTCTTCTACTTCCCCTGCTGAATTGTCTTAATCTTCTCCCACTTCCAAACATTTGTTATACAACAAGTTTTGTAGATTTCCCAATTATCAAAGAATTCCTTTGGGAAACACATATCACAACCACTGACCAATCAAGATCAC